>BPTQ01000007.1:143404569-143441060 GCA_019973895.1 Chrysanthemum seticuspe | reverse complement strand
ACGAAATTAGCCCTGGATAATGCTTACTATACTATACATTACTCAACGTTACATTACAATACGTACGTAAAGCATACAATAAATATGGTAAAACGCTCAAAACTTTTTATAATGAATAGCAGCTTTTTATGAGAAAACTGCAGAACTGGTAAGTTTTTAGTGAAATGTTCAAAAATGCAGTTTTACAGTAGGATGTTACCAAAGCATTACTAAATATCACTTTAATAGTGAAAAGCAGCATTTTATTTCAGCAGCCTTTAAAGTACTTTAACTGTTTTTACCGAAGCTTTTTGATCAGCATTTTACCACACGCAGCTAGCAATCCTTTGCTTGAGCTGCCAAAACCTTTCAAACATAGTTTTAGCTCTTCAAAGTCAAGTCCTCAAAAGCTGTATTTCCAGAGCTTGTATTTCTATTATTTCCAATTTCAACCACTAAAACAGATTGAAATGCATGCATAACATTACATTGCAACTCATTACATATCATATCATTCGTAATAGGTCCCGATTAAAGCATCCCGATATACCTCAGTGTACTCACTCTTGTCATCACACCAGTTTACCAAGTGAGTTTTCATAGCCCCGTCGTATACGCTTTTAATTATTTTCAAACCTACGGGGGAGAATACATTGCACAACATTTTTATTTCGATACCAAGTATGTTAAATTCATTTACATTGCTTAAGTTACCACATTGCCAATTGAAAGTCCCCATTTCCTGAACATGAACCGTTAATCGTAGAAGCGAGGGTGAGTGGATAGATCTATCGAGGGTGACGCCTCCATCCGGGTTGGTGAATCCCAACTAGTCATACGGATGCATTTCATTTAATAACATTATTGAGTTGTCTGGCAAACACTCTATTGGGGCATACATTATGAATTGTCTAGTTTCGGTGTCATGGACTTATTGCAATTGTAACATTTTTTTTTACGTGACATGATTGTCATGCCTGATCTATACTTGCGTAGTCGTATAAAACATTTACTTAAACCTATGATTTCTCACCAACATTATTGTTGACCCGTTTTAGCAATGTATTTTCAGGTAACTAAGGCATTATCATCATGACATGGTTAAGGAACCACCTTTTGAGTCGCGGCGTCGACTTATATCATTGTACATTATGGCACTTTCTTTCAAAAACATCGTTTGGACTTGTAATATATTTGTATTTCCGTAAACTTTATAACTTTTGGGACCTATGTTGTAACTCTGAATGCTTTTATTAAATATCCAACGATGTGTTTTTAAAAACGACACTTTAGGTCGTTCAATATAACTGTGATTGTGGTGCTATGACAGTCAATCCCCCAGGAATTCCATTCCGCTGCAAAACAGGTAAATTGGGGGTGTGACAGATTGGTACCAGAGCTACAGTTATAGAGAACTAGGTTGCATCATTGACCCTAGACTATAGCTACATTATCATAGCATCTCATCATTTCATCATAAGTACATATTCACTTTTCATGCGGATTCACTTACACTTTATCCGAGTTATTTATTTTTATTTCACATCGGTTGTCACAGAGATGTCTTCAGATTCACATCCCATCACTATATCATCGGACACTAACACGGAAGATGTCCCGGTTGACCCTAACATGGATGATGTCTCATCGCACTCCACTGAGATCTTATCTTCGATTGGCTCTACTCCAGCCTTTCCACCTATCATGACTGACACGGAGACTGAACCCTTTGAGGAGGGCGAGGTCGCACCCACTCCACATGTTAGCCCTGCTCACGACCCGATACACCCACCACCATCACCACTACTAGCACCATCATCACCATCCTCATCGTATTTTCTTAGGGATCCTTTGCCTACATCAGACTTGCCGCCCAAAAAGCGTGCTCGTTTTGACATCCCTACACCACCATCTACAGAACCTGAGCCACCTGTTAGGTTCAAGTTAGGCGAGAGCTCTAAGGCTGCAGCTGCTCGACAGCCTTCTACCGAGGCGTTAGGAGCCCGTATTGATAGTCAGCAGATTCAGATAGATAGGTTGTCGCGGCAGTTGGAGGAACTGTCGGTAGATAGGGTTGAGACCATTGCGGAGGAGGTCGAGGGCCTAGTGTTAGGCAGGGTTTCTATTGATTTGTCACATCAGAGTATACAGAATAGGCAGTTAGAGGACAGGGAGAGTATTGCTACTTTGCAGGGTCAGATTGGAGAGTTGAGGAGTTTGGTTGCTAGCTTGACTACTCAGGTTCGTGATCTTCAGGATCGAGCCGGCGGAGCACCATGAGGTGCCTTATGTAGACTTTTGTCATGTATAGTTTTGACCATTATTATCCTAGTCACGAGGTGTGTGACGTAGTTTAAAGAACTTGTTGTCTTTTGATTGTTGTACAAACAAATGTATCAAGTATTGACTCTACTATGTAGGAATGGTTTTTATTATCTATGATATCGGTCCATGTAGGCCGAAATTTTCATGTATATTATCCACGTGTGTTGTGATTATATTTGTGATATTTCGTTATTGTTCCGTTGTGATTCCATTTACTTTATGCATGTTGTGGTTGTGGTTGTGGATATATTTGTATGATGGTTGTTTCTACTTACGAGTTCTCATAATTGTTTCATCTTGTGATTTTGAAGAGTAATGGCGCCGAAGAAAGCCACACCGGAAATGACCCAAGCGGCTATTCAAAAGTTGGTGAATGATAGCATAGCCGATGCTCTAAGGGTTGAAAGGGAAACAGTGGCTGCTGCTGCTGCTGAGGCCGCAGCTGCTGCTGAAGCCGCTAGGCTTGCTACTGCTACTGGAAATGTAGGAGGATCCGGGGTTAAAAACTGTTCGTACAAGGATTTCAAAAGTGGAGAACCCACGAAGTTTAGAGGGACTGAAGGAGCCACTGCCATGGTGCGATGGTTCGAGAAATTGGAGTCCGTGTTTTTGCTGTGTAATTGCCCGGATGATAGTAAGGTCAAGTTTGCTACAAGTACATTACTTGATAGTTTTGATTAGATTTCTTCACATTAACGGGAGCATCTTCGGGCTCAGAAGGCTGGACAACCGTGGGTTGGACATTCACAGTACTTCCCTAGTTAGTAGTCCTTTGTCACCCCGGTCTCACGGTCTACCACATAAGAGGAAGAAGAAGAAGTGGTAGGAACCGTGGGTCCATCGTAAGCTACACCACTTCGGGTGGTAATCGCTTTCATATCACCTCTCGGGTTAGGAATCGTGTTACTCGGAAGAGTACCGGAACCCGAGGGTTGACAAAAAGAGGTAGAATCTTGATTTGACTGAAAATGACCAGTCAACAGACTCCTCATTTCATTCATTTGCTTATTATGGTTAGAATCAATCTTATTAGTTGTAAAATCCATCTCCCTCTTGAATTCAGCCCTCATGTTGTTGAGTTGAGTCTGTAACGTTTTAATGGTGTTATCAGTGTTCTTCATGTAAGTGACAAACTCGTGATTTGGAGAAACTTGATGAGGTAGTTGATAAGGTTGTTGGGGAGGTTGTTGATAAACTTGAGGTGGAGGAGCTTGGTAGTTTTGATTACCATGATTGAGATTAGCTTCTCGGTTTTGATTGTAAGATTGGTTTTGATAACGGTTTTGGTTTTGTTGTGGAACGGTTGCAAAACCGGGTGGTCCCATTTGGTTGGTTTGGTATCCTTGGTTCTGATGTTGAACCGGATTAGCATAGGCTACGGAAGCATTTCAGATATCACCATCTGTGGCTTGACAATTATAGTATGGATAGGGACCACCGCAAATAACACAAGTTTCGGCAACGGCTTTAACTGGCTAGGATTTCTGATTCTTAAACTCTCTCATCATAGAATTAATAGCATGAGTAAGCTCAGTCAGCCCACTCAACTCACTCCTCTGAACATAGTTGTCGTTGGTCGCGATCTTAGAAACAACCGGTTTGTTTCTAGACGAAAAAACTTTTGACTTGTTCTCAATAATCGTTCTAATATCGGCGGGCATACGACTCAAGATATTGCCACCGGCGGCCGCATTAAGCGAATCTTGGTCGGTCGGAGTTAGAGCATTATAAAACGTATCAATCTGATGAAGATCGGTAAAACCGTGATTTGGGCATTTTCGCAAAAGTTCTTTAAATCTATCCCATGCTTCTCTAAAACTTTCATCAAATTTTTGTTGAAAATTTATGATTTGATTTCGTAACATTATAATTTTTTACGGAGGAAAGAATTGGTTCACAAACTTCTTAGAAAGATCTTCCCATGTTGTAATTGAGTAAGGGGGTTCTTTTTCAAGCCAAGTCCGGGCTGCCCCCTCAAGGGAAAATGGAAACAATCTCAACTTAATTGACTCATGAGAGACGCCCCGAAAGTTTATCATAGAAGCTACTTGATTAAACCAACGGAGGTGTGCGTAGGGATCCTCTCTATCCAAACCACAAAAAGGTTTTGATGAAACCAATTGAATTAGATTAGTTTTGAGTTCGAAATTTTCGGTATCAATTGGTGGAACAACGATAGCATCACCGTAGCCGTCTACGGGAGCTTGAAGTAACTCGGACATTGTTCGAGTATCTGCCATGACGGGTTGTTCAATGATAGTACGTAACTCGGGTACGTCTATTCTTCGATTACGATTACGTCGTGACTGAGAACGAGTGCGCATGCACTAAAAAATCAAATTCAAAAAGTAAAAAGGAAAAATAATTTTGAAAAAGGAAAATCTTTTTGGTTTTTATATTTAAGAAAACTTTTGAAAAACAATCTTTTTGGTAACTGTCCCGTCAACCGGTGCTCGGTAGCTCTCAAAAGTACTCGCAGTGTGGCGGGAAAGAAGAGTGGATCTTTCCTCAGTCTGCAATTTAATGTCAAGACTTCCTTAAACCCCGTGTATAGGTTGTACTTTTGAGGTGAGCCGACGTAACAATTGACGTTTCGATTTCTTTTGTCGGTTTTTTAATTTTTTTGGTTTTGTAAACACTCTAGGAAGAATGTTTTGGTTTTTATATGTTTTTGGATTTTTGAAAAAGATATATATACAAAATCAACGGTAACTTCACTCGGGGAAGGATCTTCAAATGCACGCGAATCGAGACGGAATCGGAAAACTCACTACATGCCCTCCCCGGCAGCGACGCCAAAAATTGATTTAGGAAAACCAATTATAGAGTTTTGTAGTATTTGGGTAACTCAAATGTATTAGATTTGAGCACTGGGATCGTTCCTAGCGAGAGATGAATGGAATTTTTAACTCACGTCGCGTTATTCGGGATTTGAATGGGAAAAGGGGATATTTTGATGATTTCTAGACTACGGGGCAAGGGAAAGTACAGGGAAGCAAGTAAAGGAACTAAATCTACGATGCAATCAAGAAATTACAACTAATTACGCAAATTAAAACTAAAACGCAAATTACGATTTAACTAAAACGTAAATAAAATGCAAACTAATCTAATTTAACCCCTAAAGATGATCTAATAATTTTCTAAAACTAAGAATGAAATTTGAAAACTATTAAAAATTTAAAACTAGTTTTTAAGATTTT
The DNA here is from genome assembly GCA_019973895.1 of Chrysanthemum seticuspe. Lineage (NCBI taxonomy): Eukaryota > Viridiplantae > Streptophyta > Magnoliopsida > Asterales > Asteraceae > Chrysanthemum > Chrysanthemum seticuspe. Next base: position 143,435,553 of record BPTQ01000007.1, on the reverse strand, counting down.
CCTTGATTTTATTTGAATTAAAAACTGTTTTTATACTTTTAAAATAGATTTAAAAAGCTAAAACTTATGAAAACTTAAGAGAAAATTACAAAACTATTTTTCAAAAATCTTAACTAACTAAAAATAATTTTTAAAACTGACTTTGTTTTTTTTTGACTTTTTATTTAATTTCTATGAATTTAAAACTATTTAAAACTAATTAAATGGCTAAAAATTACTATTTAAACTAGGAAAATTCTGGAAAAATATTTTTTATGTCTTTTTAATTTTTCTTAATCTAAGAAAATTGAAGTCATATTTTTGTGAGCTTTTTCTGATTTATTTGTATTAAAAGCTAATTAAAAATGTACTAAAAACTATTTTAAATGCAGAAAAATAGTAAACAGTAACAGAAAATTATGAAAAATTCCAGATAAGTCCTAAAAACTACTGAGATGCTATGAAAATTACTAAAAGCTACTTCTAAATGCAGGAAAAGCTAGTTGCAATGTAACTGAGATTAATAAGCTATATGTAAAATAAGCTACAAGCTACAAAATGATACCAGAAGCTAAAACAAGCTGATTAAAGCTAAAATCTACTTGATGTGACTAAAAGCAACTATCTAAGATCACCTAGTTTTATTTGAAAAGCAAATAAGCTAGTTTACTCTAAATGCAGTGAAAAGCCAAATAGTCCTATACCACCTAGTTGCAGCTTATCTAAAAGCTTAGAAATAAGTCCAAAATGAGATCCAGAAGTTGGAACCTTAAAAACACCTAGCCAACTATTTATAAACCAAGTTTCAGCCTCTAAAGAGCTTAATTGAGCTCTTGAGAAGCTAAGTAATAAGCTGAAAAACCTTATGATCAGATGAACATGGCACTAATTGTACAACAGACCATGTAAAAGCCCTCAAAAAGCTATTAAAGAAAAAATAAAAAATTATTCTAAAATTATCTCAATGCAAACCACCAACTAGAGATTTAAAATCCAAAGTTTCACTTCAAATGGACTTAAACTGAAGATTATAAAAATTCATAAATAACTGCTCTCAGAAAACTTGATGATACTTTTGACTTTTTTTTCACAGAAATGGACTTTGACTTATATGAACTTTGATTCAGGTTTTCTGATTAAAATTGATGCATTAAGATGAGATGAGACTAATTATAGCTATTTTAACCACTTTATTAACTAAATGCAAGCTTATGGTTTCTAAATTCTAACTAATGCACTCTTAGATCAAATGAAAGATGATTTTGACTTTTTACTAAATGCAAACAGAATTTTAAGACTTAACTAGACTAAATTCACCTAATTAAGAGTAATGCAAATATTCTAACAACACATATACCCTCCAATTCAGAAAACTATACTGATCCAAACACCACTTTGAAAACAGCTTTTATGCTTAACAAATCAAATCACCAATCCAAGCTTAAACAATCCTAGATATAGATTCAATAGACTTAATTTCACCTAAAATGAAGCAAGATGACAGCAATTCCCAACAAATACCAATCTGATCTACTGATGCAGATTCAAACAAATAAACATGCAGAATACAATTTAGACTAGGAAATGATGAGATCAAGTACAATAAGCTATTATATCACCAAAATAAGCTATTCTGAAAACTAATAAGCTAAAACTAACAGATAAACACTAATCAAACAGATTCAAGCAATTAAAAACAGTTTTAGAATAAAACCAAACTCACATGAGACCCTAGCTGAACAAGGACTCCCAATAGGGCAACTACAAGCTCTCTAGCTTATAAATAAGCTAGAGTATAAGTCCATCTAGCCTCTTCCATTGCAGGCTACTTCCTTAAGCTTTTCACTACCTTTTGCAAAGGTATTTGATTGTTTTGAACTGATTTTAATGTAGAACTGAGTAGGACTTTAGATAAGCACTTAATAAGCTATAGATGAGCTTATAAGATCTTATGGTAACATTAACACAAACTAAATGCAGCTTAAGAACAAATTTGATATATTTTTTATTTTTTAAGTATTTTTCTAATTTTTTTGTGATTTTAGTTTGAAAGAGTAAATAAGCTGAAATTGAATTTAGATAAGCTAATATGAATCACTGAAACACTAATAAGCTATTGAAATCAACAAAACAGTAATTGAGATGAATTGGAAATTTAAGCTAAATGACTTTTATTATAAAACTTCTGAGTATACATGAAATTGAAATACAGAAATGAAATTAAAACATTAAAAACATTAATAAGCTACTACTTCTACTCAATTTCTACACACCTACAACTTGTGATTTCAAGGGGTATATATAGCAAGCCTAAGATCTTGAGAAGGATCTAGAAGTGCGAATTTGTGCTTCTTTTGAGTCGTTTTCCACCATCAAATCATATCCCACATCATTCCTTTAATCATAGACCTTTATTTGACACTTACACGTTTCATCAACCAATCACAGCCTAGATAAGCACACGGATAGCTGACTTGGCATTCCTTTGTCAGTGTGTGTGAGTGTAAAGTACGGATTTGCCCTTGATTTGTGTTAATTTGATTGATTGTTGAAAGGGGTATTTTAGGGTTCTAAGGGATCTGGGTAAATTGGGGATATACTTGGCGGGTAAGGTATTTTGGGATTATTTTACTGGTTTGACTATTTTTGACCGTGGGTAATAAAGGGGGAGTTGATCGGGTATTATTGGTTTGACCGTGGGTTTTAGGAGTGAAACGGGTGTGGACTGGATTTGGGCTTGAGATATTTGGGCTAGGGATAGATAAAGTATAAATGGGCTTGTATCTGGATTATCCAGATTAATAACACATAAAGACCATTCATGTAATTTTGTGGAATTCCAAGGACCATTTATGCCATTATTGAGAAGTATTTCCAAGGTTAACTCTTGTCATTTCCGAATAATCTAAGGACCAATGTTGCCAATTCTGAAACTCCAGGGGTAATTTCTGACAACTTCTGAAACTTGAAGGACTGATTCTGCCATTTCTTTAAAATTGATCCAATCTTTCAAAAATCATCCTTTAAGCATCAAAATCTTCACAATCACTCACTTCTGATTTCCCGGCTTCAACTTTTGCACTCTTTTCCTTCTCGTGCTCGGTTTTCGTCTGATTTGTCTTTCTTTTGCGTGTTTTGCCATATCCGTACCTGCACATACATAAACTCAAGAAACCAACAAATATTAGGAATAAACGGCTCTTTCTTGGTTATTTTGGGTCTGATTTGGTAAAGAAATGGTATGTGTTTTTGCACATACCAGTATTCAAGAGCATTATGCAAGTGATGAAAAATTTACGTTTCTATTTGTATTAACAATGAAAAATTGTTTTCCTACAAGTGAGAAGCTTTTCAAAATTTTGATATGGGGCTTTTGTTTAATTAGAATAATGCCTTATAGTAATTATCTTTTAAGTGGTGGGAAACATGATTAGTTTATGCAATGTGACAATGTAGTACCTAATTTCGATAACTAGTTATGCAATTTGCCAATTGAATCCATGTTTTGTACAAGAATATACATAATCCCCATGTAATGATTTTGTGCCCAAATTAGAATCCTAGACTCAGAATTAAGAGAAGTAATCTAGTTAGGATACTTACAATGATGTTATCTTCAGTGATTAATGGGTGAGAAAGTCTCAACAATGAGGTAGGTGTGTTGTTGATACGTTTTGGTAAAGTGGGTTGTGAGGAAGAAGATGTTTTTCAAGTGGTATTTTTGCTACTGTTGTCACCACGGACCAGACGACACCAAATTTTGGTTCCTTCTTTGTTGTCGTTTGGTGTCGTGGGAACAGTAGCAGATTTAAGCTAATTTGTTTTGTTTTGTTTGTTCTAAGGTTTAGACTATGTTTTAACTACATGTTTGGTTCCATTAACCCTAAGCCAAGTCTAAGAAGGTTAAATGGTTCTTATTTGAGAGGCTTAGTTAGGATGTCGGCAATGTTGTCTTTGGAGGATACTTTCTCAATTGAGATGTTTCCTTTTTGAACATTGTTGCGAAGAAAGTGATGGCGGATTTCAATATGCTTCGTACGAGCATGTTAGACGGGATTTTTGCTGAGATCAATAGCTCCTTTGTTGTCGCAAATTATAGAGATATCGTTGAGATGAATTCCGTAATCCACGAGAGCTTGCTTCATCCAAAGAGCTTGTTGACATGCTTTTCCGGCTGAGACGTATTCTGCTTCAGTAGTTGAGATAGCTAGAGCTGTTTGTTTCTTTGCAAACAATGAGGTGAGACAATGTCCAACAAAAGTACAAATACCACTTGTACTTTTTCTATCGACATAGTTACCGGCATGGTCCGAGTCGGCATACACTATAGTTTCTACACATGTTCCTTTGGGATACCATAATCCTAAACATGTCGTTCCCTTAATGTATCTAAATATCCTTTTTAAGGCTTCTAAGTGTGATGCCTTGGGATTTTCTTGAAAGCGAGCACATAGACAAACACTAAACATAATGTCGGGTCTAATAGCCGTGAGATAGAGTAGGCTACCGATCATTCCTCTATATTTAGTGTTATCTACCGATTCACCTTCCTCATCCTTGGTGAGTTTAGTGTCCGAGGACATGGGTGTCTTAGTTGGTTTTGAGTCTTCAAGACCAAATTTCTTAAGCATATCTTTTATGTATTTAGATTGGTTAAAGAATATGCCATCTTCTAGTTGTTTAATTTGAAGTCCTAGAAAGAAGTTTAACTCACCCATCATACTCATCTCAAACTCGTCGTGCATGATTTAAAAAAAAAATCACATAGCTCTTGACAAGTTGATCCGAATATGATGTCATCAACTTATATTTGAACTATGATAATGTGTGATTCCTTTTTCTTGGTAAAAAGAGTATTATCTACTAATCCCATGGTATATTTGTTTTCAACTAGAAAAGTCTTAAGTCGATCGTACCAAGCTTTTGGTGCTTGCTTAAGTCCGTAATGCCTTCTTTGAGTTTGAAGACATGATGTGGTTTCTCAAAGTCGGTGAAACCGGGAGGTTGAGCAACATATACTTCTTCGTTAATAAACCCGTTAAGAAATGCACTCTTAACATCCATTTGAAATAATTTGAATTCATAAGCACATGCATATGCAAGTAAGATTCTAATAGACTCGAGCCTAGCTACGGGTGCATAAGTTTTGTCATAATTAATCCCTTCTTGTTGATTATAACCTTGTGCGACAAGCCTAGCTTTGTTTCTAGATACTATACCATTTTCGTCCATTTTATTTCGAAAGACCCATTTTGTTACAATTATAGTTTGATCTTTAGGTTTTGGAACCAACTTCCAAACATCATTTCTAACAAATTGGTTTAGCTCTTCTTGCATAGCAATTTCCCAAGATTCATCTTTTATTGCTTCGTTTATGTTTTTCGATTCAATGGTTGATACAAAGCAAAAGTAATTGCTTTGATTTTGGGCTTGTGATCTTAAAGTTCTTTGATTTAGTTTTCTTATGACCTTTTTTAAATGATGACTTTTGGATTCTTTGATGTTTATAATTTCATTATTTAATGGTTCATCTTCCTTGTCATTTTCAATTATTTCTTGACTTTCTACAAGTTGACTTTCAACTAAGTCATCATCTACCAAAGGTGATGTCTTAGAGGGAGGTGGACTTTCGTTGAATGTTATGTTCAACGATTCCTCGACTCTCATTGTTTCTTTGTTTAAGACAATGTAAGCTTTACTAGTTTGTGAGTAACCAAGAAATACACCTTCATAAGACTTTGGGTCAAACTTGGTGAGATAGCCTTTAGTATTAAGGATGAAACATTTACAACCAAACACTCTAAAATATCCTAAAGTTTGCTTTTTGCCTTTATATAATTCGTATGGTGTTTTGTTTAAGAAAGGACGTATTAAAACTCTATTTAAAATGTATGTAGAAGTGTCAACGGCGTTACACCAAAACTTTTGAGGTATGTTTTGTTCATTAAGCATTGTTCTACTCATTTCTTGAATGGTTCTATTTTTACATTCTACAACTCCATTAGATTGAGGTGTTTAAGGAGCCGAGAAGTTATGTGTTATACCATTTGTATCACAAAAGTTTCCAAATTGTGTTTCATTGTCAAATTCACGACCATGATCCGTTCGGATCGACAAAATGTTAACACCTAGTTGATTTTGAATTTTATTGCTAAGTATTTCAAATTTATCAAAAGCTTCATTTTTAGTTTTCAAAAATAATGTCCAAGTAAACCTTGAGTAATCATCTACTATAACCAAAGTGTATAAGTTGCCTCCATAGCTTCTTATAGCGGATGGACCAAACAAGTCCATATGCAAAAGCTCTATACACTTAGATGTGGACACCATATTTTTACCCTTATGGCTACTATGAGTTTGTTTACCAATTTTGCAAGCGTCGCAAAAATGTTGGTCATATTTTAGTTTTGGTAAATTTCTAACTAGTTCTTTTGAAGATAGGTTTTGGATAAGTCTCATATTAGCGTGACCTAAGCGTCTATGCCAAAGAGTTGAATTATCATCTAAGGTTGTTAGAAAAAGTTTTTCATTAGATGTTTTATCTATTTTCATGACGTATATGTTATTTTTCCAAACTCCGTTAGCTATGGTGATACCATCTTTTAGTATTTTACTACCATTTTCTTCAAATAGTACTTTATACTTTTTATCACATAATTGGCTAATACTAAGTAGATTAAATCCTAACCTATCGACATGAGCAACATTATCAAAAGAATTACAAAATGTGTTGCCGAAGAATACACACTTTATTGAGTGACAATGAGGTTGCTCTCCAATCACATAATCTATGACAAGTGTTATAGTTTGTATTGTATCATGGAGTACTATGAGTTCAAGTTGAAAGTAAATGTTCTTCTTTTTGTTGCAATGATATGGAAAAGATAACATTTACTTCGGTGAACATTCTCTTTCTTTACATAGGCAGCTGTACGAGGATATTACGTGTAGTTCTTTTCTATTCTTGATTGGAAAGCAACCAACCATAATTTGTGAACAGTGATAACAATTTTTTAAAAACTATTCACCAACTCGTACTTGACTATTTAATGTTCTATTTATCTCTCTCTTTTGCTTTATTAAAAAAGCCCCACCGAAACATCTCATTGATATCTTGAGTTAAACTCTTGTGTTGATCACAGAGCTAATAGGGTCATCAGGGTATTGTCAAACTTGATGATCCCCTTGACTTCAACTTTTAGTTCTCATACCCCACTGACCTAACATTGCCTCATGTAGTGAGTATCAGAGGTGCACAAAATGGTTAACTGGTCAAACCCGAACCGGTTTGGGTCAACGAGAAAAAAAAACCGGTCCTGCTGGTTAATCGGTTCTGTTACAAACCAGCTACGAGGAGGAAAAAACACAACCGGTCCAAACCGGGTTGGGTACGGTTTGGGACCGGTCTTGACCGGTTAACCGGTTTTGACTGGTTCGTGTATTTTTTTCCATTTTCCGTCGTCGTTTGTCATCGTTTTCTTGTTTCGTGTATTAACAAACTTCAACTTTTATTTAATAGAATGGAAATACGACCGAAAGAAAATGCATTACACATTATACATAAACTTAAAACATAACACAAAATAAGTTAATAACATAAACATAAAACATCGATAACTCGATAAGCTACTCAACGTCGACTCGAGCCTTCAATTGCAAATGCATGGCAATACTTCTGTGTGTGAACCTTCAACGCCGCGTTGGAAACGGGTTTCAATAAACATAAGCAATGCTTACATTGAGCCATTTTCTTGTCACCCGACATTTGGACGTAGTTGTAGTTAGCCCAAACATCTGGTGCACGATTTATCAGTAAAATACGAACAATCACCGGTGGCGGGGGTGGAGGAGGCGGTACAGGATCAGGTATTAGTGAAATTCTTTCGTTTTTTTTATTTTTTAGAGTGTATTTTTTATTGTATAAAACTTGCAAATATATAAAAACACAATCCATCTATTTATACTAGTCTTACAATGGCAAACTTGTAAATATAAAAAAAATCAAATTTTGAAAATTTACCCGCCTTCCCGCTCAAAAAAATTCAAAATTTGAAAATTTAAAATTTTAAACTTTAAACCGGTTTTAACCAGTTTCAGACCGATTTTTAACCGGTTAACCGGTTGAAAATTTTGAAAAAAAATTTGCCGCCCACCAAAAAATTTAAATTTTCAAAAAAATAAAATCGGCTAACCGCTTTTTAACCGGTTTGAAATTTTAAAAACAACTTTGCCGCCCACCAAAAATTTGAATTTTCAAAAAAAACTAAACCGGTTTAACCGGGTTTGGGACCGGTTTTTAACCGGTTAACCGGTATGAAACCTATTTTTTTTTTTTCGTTTTTCGTCGTTTATACAAACTTATACTGAATAACTTCAACTTTTATTTAATAAGTCGGAAATACATAAACTTAAAGGAAATACATCATGAAAGGAAATACATAAACTTAAAACATAATACGTAAACATAAAAGTCTTAATAGCCTTCATCGGATCCATTGGACCTAGCTTCTTGAGCAGCTGCATCTTGTCTTATTTCTTCATCGAAAAGTAACTCGATTTCACCCGATTGCACCTCTTCCTCGTAGATCTCCTCTTCGAAGTCTAAGGCATTTTCAAGATTAGCTTTATCTTGCACTCGCTTCATTGCGTCCAAGTTATCTTTCAAACACATACACATCTCCAAAGAAGTCAGTGTGAGTCTTGTTCTCAGATTTGATAAAACCCTGCCACTTGTTGAAAAATCAGATTCAGAAGCTACCGAAGTAGCTTGTACACTTAGTACATCACGAGCCCTTCGGGATAGAACGGGAAACATTGTTTCCTTTGCTTTCCAAAACGCCAAAACATCAAAGTTTTCAACTTGTTTGAGCGGAATATGTGAGATAAAATCGATTGTGGTAGATCTTTCATATTCACTGTTCGCGAAACGATCACTCTTTAACCGTTTGTTGGGATTCTCTCTTAACATTTTTTCCAAAGCATGTATCGGATTCCCTCTAAATAACCTTGATGATGATGAAAAAGACTCATTCACAGTAGGAGGTGGGTTACCATATTTTTCAAAATAATATTCCCACAAACCTCTAAAAGAATTGGCAAAGGACTCTTTTTCATCGTCAACAAAGTTCGGGTTTGACGCGAAACAACCCAAATCAGTTACAATCGAGTCGATAAGCAACTCTACCCCGCTTAAATTATAACATGGATTTAATGCGGCCGCACAAGTAATTAACGGTGGCAAAGTTTCAAAATATTTCAAAAGCTTATCTTTAATGTCGGAAACCATGCTTGTATAAACACCACCGTTAAATTCAAATGCGGAAATACTTGAAGACATAAAGTATAGTTGCTCGAGTACCAAATGAGCCGTTGGATAATAAACTCCCGACAATTTTTTTGTTGCATTGTAAAAAACTTCAAGTATGTTAATACAAATAAGCTGTAAAAATGTTTATTTATATTTTACGATCTTCTAATGTTTTGTCGATAACAAACGTAAAATCATTTTAACGAAACAAATAAAATACGTAAACTGTTTGAGCCAATAGTTTTCTAACACACTTACGTTTTCACATAAAACACTAAAACAAGTATAAGTGATTTTATGATTTAGTAATACATATGTACAACAACTAGTGTTTACATATTTGGGTAAAAATATACTTAAACTAGTATATACTAAAATGGGTAAAAACTAACAAATGGTATTAACCACTTGACTAGGTACATTGAACTTATAAGATACATTGTATCTAATAAGTAAACCATGGATCAACCCATACCCATAACCCATGACCCATGACCCATAACCAAAATACCCATGGGTAAAGAGGAGCGTCCCACGGATCCCTAGCTTTACACTAGCCGGATCCCTTGTGGGAGGGATCCGTGGGATTCGGGGAACAGTAAGTTTTCTCCTATATAAATAGTGAGCCATTTCTTCCTTTTTGCTCACCACTTTCACACATACTTTCTCCAAGTATTGTACCTCTCTAACCACTGATCCTAAGGAATCTTTCTATGTAGTTTGTCTTTTGTTTTTGTGTAATTCTCTAGGTTCCTCTTAAAGGCAAGATCACCACCTCTTGAAGTCGAGCAAGCTCAAGTCCATGAGTTGCCATGCTTCGTCGTCATCAAGACAACTGAGGTTCTCTTGTTGATAGTTCTTTCTTCCTCCGTAGATGTTGTGTTGAAGGCATTAGTGAAGGATGCCGAAACAGTCAAGATGAAAGCATTAGTGAAAGGTGCTTAACGTTCGTGTCAAAAGCATTAGTGAAGAATGCTAAAGGTGTCAAGACGAAGGCATTAGTGAAAGGTGCCAAACGTTATGTCAAAGGCATTAGTGAAGGATGCCTAAGAAACAAATCAAGTGGCATTAGGGAAGAATGCCTAAGTCGTATAATCGATGAGGTACATCGTTATACACATAAGTATTAGTTTATTTCCAAGGATGGTGATATCCTTGATGGTGTTGTAACAAGGAGTGGATCTCCTTGAGATTAGGTGTTGTGTTGTGATGGGTAGCAGTTCCTCTATAGTAATGGAACTAGGTGCTTAGCCTAGTACCTAATAAAGGGTAGGCGACGTTGTGATAGGTGTGGTTCACCTTGGAGTGAAAGAACCCGGTGGTTAGCCTAGTACCGGAAAAAGAGTAGGCGACGTTGTGAAGGCTTCTCCGGCATAAGGAGATTGGTGTCGTGTAGTGTTTACTAACTCTCGAGTAGGTGACTCGGGGAGTGGAGTAGGGCAAGGAAGGTGTCCTTGTAGCCGAACCACTATAAATACTCTTGTCGTGGTTATGTGCTTCTTACTCTTTATCTTTCATTACACGTTTATATATATCTATCTATCAACGTCCAACATAAACAACCAAATAGATTGACATAAGTCGATTTAAATATTTAAAAGGAAGTTTTAAATTGGTAAAACTATTCAAACCCCCCCCCCCCCTTCTAGTTTTCCACAATTGGTATCAAAGCTTCGTTACCAAGTTTCTTAGAGTATGTTGTACTTTAAAAACTTGATACGATCCGTGTATGTTTGAAAACTACAAAGAAGGATTTTTTTTAAGTCATGTTTTAAAAATCATTATAATGTTTATTGTTGGACAATGATAGAATGTTCTAACATTTTTCTTGTTAAGTATTCTCCATACTTGGATTTGGCGTTACCAAGAAGATCGTGAAGAATCTATCTAAATATTTCTTTTCGCAAAAAGAATGCTTAGTATTGTCCTTCTCACACATGAATCTGGAGATTCCAAGTAGATCACAAAGCACCTCATCTAAATACTTCTTCTCTTAAAAAAAATATTTAGCAAAAAAATCTTCATGCTAGGATATCTCCAAAACCTTCATTTATATTCAAAGAATAATGAAGTCAGCCTTCAAGAAAGGATCTAAAAGTAATCACAACTTACTTACGCCAAATACAAAGGATTACTTTAAGAGCTCATGAAGTATTTCTAGTATTATGACAAACCAAGAAGCATAGAGGTATGTTTTACTTTTTATTAGATAGCTTACATGAGTATATTGATATCATAATTCTCTTTGTTTAAAAATTGCTAGTCTCTTTAAAAGTCTCTTTCGTCACTTTTCCAACTTATTCATCATCGGGAATAGTATTCCTTTTGATTCGTCAAACTAACGTCGTCGTCACACATGAACCCTTGATAACTAACTTATCAAAACCCGTCGACAAAACAATCTTTCATTTGATACCTCAAAACTATTTTTTAGTAAGCTAGCTTATAAGCCTACTACAAAAATAATGCCAAACAACCATTTTTCTGTCCACAGTAGCCGGATCCCCCTAGTTGTACTAGCCGGATCCCAAATACAAGGGATCCGGGGGAACCGTGGAACAGAACATAGCTATACGCATTCAAAATCACCACTGATATTTTTCCCTCTCCTCACATAACACAAAAACGACTAAACTACTGATTTCATCCTTATTCGGACTCCATACCCTCAAGTATTCCTCTCTAGAACACCATTGTAAGTTTCTACACTAACTTGTTCTAATTTTCATCATCCTCATCCTAGGGTTTATGGTTTCACAATCTCTAATCAATTAATCTAATTAGGGTTTTCAAAATTAATCATTAAAAGGGGCTTTTACATAATTAAGATCACATCGTGTTACAACATTGTTAATACAAATCAAAACCATAAACCCATCTCAACTAATTTTACCTAATTGGAAAATTTGTGTTTCTAGGACCAACCATGCCTAAAGCCACTCAACAAGATCATCATGATACCTTCCATTACCTTACTATCGAAATGAGGGATTCTCAAAAACCGACCGCAAGGTCTTCAAAAAGCTTGAAAAATGACTTATCCACGAAGGTCGTGTAATCAAGGAATGTTTCCTTGAGGATACCGACATTCGTCAAGCCTTCTCGGCAATCAATTTTGATTGTCTTCTTGACATTGATGAACAAATTTGTCCTGTCTTCATCTTTGAGTTTTATAAAAGCATTAGGATCATTCGAAACGCCGATGATAGCATTTAAATAGCCTTCATTATCAATAAACGAAACTTCATTCTCCCTCTCAACACATTTGCTCAAATTCTTCGCATTCCTTGTGAAGGAATTTGTATGTACTCTCAATATTGGGCAATTAACGCTCAAAACCATGCACTTGATTCTAAACCTATCTACAATACTCCTCTCGATGATCCCGAAACCATTCGAGATACTATCTTCAAGGTTAGGACCGACCAATCCCGTTACAACCGAAACAAAAAGCTTATTCACCGTGATCCTTTTCAAATGGAGCTTTTCGAAATGCATACTATATTTAGAAAATGGGAAGAAATCCTTAGGGAAAACGTCATAAGCCTAGTTGGTAACAAGGATCATCCAAACGCATGTCTCGTGCAAATGATCTATTGTCTTATCCACCAAAAGCCATTTAATCTCGCCTATTACATGGTAAGGAGAATGGACCAGGGTATTCAAAGCTTCCAACATGATACTTCCATATGGTATGCTCCTAACACGACTTTGTAAGTATGTTAGTGCATTGCAACCATCTCCTATCAACAATGATCATTTGTTTGCCGATCATTTAATGGTACCTCTTACCAAAATACCCTCTAAACGCTTCATGGTTAATGGAAAGAAACCTAAAGCTCTTTCGGACTCCTCGGAAGGAGAAGAAGAAGAAAATGAAGAAGAAGATGTCGACCCCATAGCCAACATTGAATTGGAACCCTTTGATTACTACGAATAACTTCCAACCATTCCAAACGAGACCGCGAAATTCAAACAATTGAGGGGCATGATTCAAAATCTTGCTTACCACCTCACTAAGTCGTCAAAAAGGAAAAGAAAGAATTGACGAAAGAGACAATAGGAATATGCTTATTTTTAACACTTGATTTATGTGTAGATGATTATGTTTTAGCACTTTTGTTTGTGGTAATTTGGATATTGTTACTTCTACCATTATCAATGAGTGTTGTTATGTGATGACATGCTTGTACTTGTTGTTTAGTTTAATGGTTAATTAGTGTGCAAAATCTGCACATTATTCTGTGGGGATTCTGATCTGCAGATGCCAGATCCCTAGGATTAGCTTAGACGGATCCCTCCCTTGAGGGAACCGTGGGATCCGTGGCATCAGATCAGCAATACAGCACCCCTTACATCAAGATAGCTTACTAGATAACATCACATTAGCTAAACATAAGATATTAGAACTCAACTAAGTCTACTTCAAGGATGAGAAAGCCTTAGACTCACTTATAGCTTACATAAGACCTTAGTCAAAATGTCTTTTAATTTATCAACACATCAAAACTCACCATATTTCTGCTTCAATACTCACAAATTGCTTTTCATTTTTCAAAACACTTAGGTGAACATATTGAACAATTTTTGGAAATTGTTTCTAGTCATCTTTATCTCAAAATGGGTCAAAAATTAGTTTTTCAATTCTTTTGATTTTTAAGAATTTTTCAAATTCCATCTCAAATTAAAATCTGATCTCTAGGATCATTTATTATGACTTGACACCACCAAAACTCTTAGTGTTATCCTTGAACATCCATTCGTAGTCATTTAGTCCCATTTTCCTTCCATGAAAAACAATCATTTGCTATAACATTCATTACTCTTGATCACTCAAGTACACCCTCATCTTAGATACTTAGGAGGACTGAAACACTCAAGATGATAAAGGTTTTAGCTCTTAGAAACTTCATTTCTAAACCTTCATAACTGCTGAGAGCCGGATCCCTAGGATTAGCCAAGCCGGATCCCTCAGAAGAGGGAACCGTGGGATCCGGGTGACAGATTATGTCAAATCTAGCCAAGACAATCATTTCAAGCTCATCTTGCTTACTTGAACACTCCACCTCATTCTTATTAAGTTCCTAGATCAGTGAAACTCTGAACTTCAACTTTGTGCATGTTAATCATCACATCTCTAAGAATATTAGTGGCTTAAGTCTTAAATGCACTTGCCAAACTCTTCCCTTTATAAGTCATATTGCTAGAACACCTTAGTCATCAAACACAACACAACTTTCAGCAATTACAAACATCTCACTTAGTCATTTCATCATGAGAAAAGCTCCTAGTGGTAACTCATCCACCCTCAAACATTATTGAGCCTCCACTTAATGAGCCTCCACCAATTCCTCCTTTTGAGGATCTTCAACCCACTTCACTTGAACCTCCGCTTCAAGAAGCTCAAAACCATGACAAGAATTTCAATCATTGTCAACATGTTGAAAGGTTGATACATGAACTATGTGAAGAGCAACGTTTCATGTTTTATCACCTCCTCGAACGTTTCGAAGAGGTCAACAAACCTAAATAAGAATGAGCCTCATAGTCACAAGCTCAAACTTAGAAAGTTTAGGAAACCTATCTCATCCTTGATCTTGATCATCATTAAGCTTTTAGTTGAATCTTGAGTTTGGGTAACTCATTAGCATTAGTAGTACTTGTATGGCTAGATCATTCTCTTAGTTTTAGAGATTTGTTTGATTATCTCTTGTTTTTATTGAATGAATACCTACATGCCATGATTGTTTTGTGTTTTGTGCTTGCTAAATCATATACATATTTCACCTCTTCATTAGCATTGTTTGGCATATCTTCATTGCTGAAGAAACTGTCACCAGACAGCCGGATCCCTAGAAATGGCCTAGACGGATCCCTCCATAAAGGGAACCGTGGGATCCGTGGTCCAGAAGCACAAATTACTACTAACTTGAGTTTTATTTGCAGGAAATTATGCTCTATACTCTTGTTTTCTAACCTTTATTTTGTAGATTTTCAAAATACACATGAAGATTTTGACACCATAAAGCTAGGGGAGCTTTGTGTCAAACCATACATTGCAAATCCATTTGCAAGTTGATCCTTATTTGGATTACTCTTCATGACACCCCATTGCAAAGTTGCAATCTTCAAGGGGAGCATTTTCGTCACAAGGACGAACCATTTGCAAACAGAATTGCAAAACATTAGCTTACTTAGTTCTATGTACTTGACGCCCTCACAAAGGGATGAACTCATCGAGGGGGAGTTAAGACGAGAACCATTCCCGTCACTTACTCACTTTACATGTTTTCTTTTTACATGTTTTTCTTAAAACTTTGTGTTAGTTTCTTTTCGACGCTCTTTTTGTTTCGACAAAAAGGGGGAGAATAGAGTAAAAACTACAATTCGAACTTTTACGAATTTTAGTTTTTCCTTAAAATAATTTTATGTTTTGTCATCAACAAAAAGGGGGATATTGTTAATACAAATAAGCCGTAAAAACGTTTACTTATATTTTACGATCTTCTAATGTTTTGTCGATAACAAACGTAAAATCATTTTAACGAAACAAATAAAATACGTAAACTGTTTGAGCCAATAGTTTTCTAACACACTTACGTTTTCACATAAAAAACTAAAACAAGTATAAGTGATTTTATGATTTAGTAATACATATGTACAACAACTAGTGTTTACATATTTGGGTAAAAATATACTTAAACTAGTATATACTAAAATGGGTAAAAACTAACAAATGGTATTGACCCATAACACATGGTATTATCCAAACCACTTAACTAGGTACATTGAACTGATAAGATACATTGTATCTAATAAGTAAACCATGGATCAACCCATAACCCATGACCCATGACCCATAACCAAGATACCCATGGGTAAAGAGGAGCGTCCCACGGATCCCTAGCTTTACGCTAGCAGGATCCCTTGTGGGAGGGATCCGTGGGATCCGGGGAACAGTAAGTTTTCTCCTCTATAAATAGTGAGCCATTTCTTCCTTTTGGCTCACCACTTTCACACATACTTTTGTTAGGTCACTAGTTTTACAAACACAAGTAATATAGAAAGAGATAAGGTGATTGAACAAGCAAACCAAACACACACACACAATATTAAAGACGGTTATGCGTAGGTATGTGAAAGAGAGAATAACTTGAACAACCAACCTTCAAATGAAGGTTTACAAGAGTATTTATAGGAGGAAAGCTAGGGCAACTACTCCTAGTTTCCATCCTTTCTTTAATGGGCTTGGGCCTAAGCTCATGGGCCTTCTACATAAGCTTAAGGCTAATAACAAACATAAAGGCCATAATAAAGCTAACTATTACATATTAATTACTAACACTTGATTATGGTTTAGGAGTGATTCCAACAATCTCCCCCTCAAGTGTTGGTGATGAACGGTGAAGGCGTTGAGGTAGTAGTAGCTCTGACGTCTTCTGACATTCTTCTTTCTTGTGAGAAGAATTGCCTTGATTCGAACAATCTCCCAGTGTAGAGAGATATTTGTCTTTGAATAGTTATGCTTTGACGTCATCTTTAACTTTGTTCTTTGATCATTGTTCTTTGTGGTGAGAGTGATAGTATGTTTTTGTCCGCATCAAGTCTGCCTCAGGTCTGCTTCGCCGCTCCAGTGTCTTCACGTCATTCTTCAACATGCTCACACGCTCTTTGACTGTTGGAATTCAATACTGATGAAGTTCTTTAAGTCTTTAACTTTGTAGATTCTTTGGTTTGATGAAGAATCATTCTGACTGTTGTGTTGCTTCTGAATAGAACTTCCATTAGTGATGATGTTGGCGTGAGCATGAGAAGAATCAGCACGATCATCCTGCTCCGGAGCTTCCATAAGAAGAAAACATTTCAAACGGTTAGTAATAAGCAGGTTCTGGCACTTACAAGTTTGAACTTCGAGAGTGTTAACAGCATAGTGTGAAAACACAACTCTAATTCTTACAAAGGCCGTTCCTGAACTGGAGTCCCACAAGTGAGATAACGCGATGTACCGAAGTACATCTACAATTCAGATGAGTCGCTGAGGTACACCGAAGCATCACCTCACGACTGTAGACCGTTTGAGACACACTCCGCGTAATCCACGGGGAGTTACCGAAGTGACATGCTGTCAGGGCTGTTTGATGTTGACCCTGGCAGGAGTTTCCATTCAATCACTGAGGATCACAGATGTGAACCTCTCATAAACGTTCTCGACAGATTGCTAAGATCTGTGAAGGACTCGATAATGTACCACTGAAATTCTTATTGATGAACGTCAAGTGATAAAATGTCAAGTGTTCCTAAGAGATCTTTTGATGAATCTCGTGGCTCTAGACTCAATAGTGCGTTTTGGTTTTCCTGAGCGGAGACTAGGGAGAGGGTCTCCTTCTTCAATACCAGCGATCTCTAGGAGAAAGCCAATAGTTTACGTAGGGTTCCCTGTGAGAATGAAACAAGCTTCTGTTGAGAGAAACTTGAGTGGTTAAGAAGGTTTAGTGCATGCGTCACTGGGTCCATGACGACTTTTAATCTTCAATACCGGTGTCACTAAGTGACAACCAGTAGCATATGAATTGAACCCGGTGTCTGCCCTAAGTTGAATAATTTGGAGGGCTATTTCTTTTCACCCTTTTCTTTGCATTTCTTTTTAATTCTTCAACTCATTCTTTCTCCGATTCTCATTTTCTCCTTTTTATAATCATACCTAAGGACTTCTAAGTACTAACTATTTGTGATGTCCTTGGGTAGATCCCTCCGGCTCTGGCGGATCATAGGACGGTTATTCGTAACCTTAGTCACCTTATAACTCCATGACTAACCTATGTTGCCATTAAAACCACTGTTGTGAAGAATCTCTCAAAGGGTTTGTAAATGAAAATCATGTTTGAACCACTGTGAGAGATAGGATTTTGCATAAATACTCCCCCTCCACATGTGCTTAAGAGTTTTAATGGTTTAAATGCACAATGAGGAAAGAACGCGCACATTTTGAATTGATCCACTGGAGATAGACAATCCCCCGCGAGACACTGGTTACGTTGCATAGTTAAAGAGTTACATTGTCAGCTTTTAAGTGACAACTAGCTCTAATAACTACCTTGAAGGTGTAGACAAACCTAGAAAGGTTGTCATACCCGTCAGAGTTCATGTCTACCAAGAGTATCTCGAATGGTACATTCTACTTGGACAAGTCCTTTGCGAGACACATTTACATTACTAGCGAACTAGCTTGAAATTATTACCCGTCCAGGACAAGTCTTTTCGAGTTACTAACAGTTTAGTATCGTCAATTCATTGTTTAAGTCTGAAGTACACAGATTCATTTGCATTTTGCACCACATATTTCTTATCACACAATTTTCTCCCCCTCAAAAATGGCATATAAAAATGTTATTTTTGAACGGTTGAGAATAAATATGACCATTTCGAGTGTTGCGGGAAGATGACCACTATGAACAATTTGTGAACAAAGTTTTAATTCAAATACTCCCCCTCAACAAGTGATATAAACGGTTGAGGTTTTGAAAATCATACGGGGGAAGTACTTGTCCTTTTGAGCAAAACATTGAAAAATGAAAGGTTTGATAGGTTTTACTCAAAAGTAATGAAGCTTTCGCCCCTTTTATAAGGATTGTGGCACTGAAGCGTACCACAGGGTCCTTTCTTGACAATTACGGGTTGTACACTGTTATGTGTGCACAAGCCATCGACATATTTAATCACACATCCAAATTTATAATGAAAGAACCAAATCAAGGGGTACCAGGAAGTCCAGTGATGTCGCCAGGAGTGCGAACAGGGCGTTGATAGCCGGTGATGTTGATCCTGGGTCGACCACCAACAAAGCTTTCCATCGTTCTGAACTGATCCCTTCGAAACAACCTTTCATCAATCATTCTGATGATCCTCCTCACATCCCTGCGATCCTGAGAATTCCATCGCTTAGGAGACCCAATCTTCTGACGTATGTCCTTCAACCTATATGCCAATCCGTCCCTAACCATCTTCAAAGTGTGATCCCCAAACTTGTGAAATTCACTACACGCCATTAAGCAGTTTCTTTGTAGTTCACTACGGTAAACGATGCCGAAAGGTTTGCTGATGAGTGTATATTGTGAGAGCTGGTTGATGTCGGGAAGATCTAGCTGAGGTGGTGTGAAGTTGACACGAGTCTGATAAGATTCAACTGCCAGCTGAAGATCTTCTACACGTTCCTTGATGACTATGCGTCTGATGAAGATGAGCAGTGACTTGATGAATTCACGTTGTACTTCGGTTGAAAACTGCCTCATGCGACCTTGTACTTTAGCAAGGTACATGTCTTCAATGTCGTTGATAGACAAATTCTCAAAGTCAGCTTCAGAGAAAGCATAGTCCCTTTCATCTTGTCGTTTGACTACGATATTCTTTAGGAAGGTGTAGTCCCACTTAGATGACAGAACAACATGTTTGATGGCCACGATATCCTTAGTACTGAACACCGCATGTTGAGACTTCTGAACCTGACAGCTTCTGTAGTAGATTCGTCGGCGTTCTGGCCAATGATGAATCCCGTACATTGCATCTCGGTTGTATGCTTCCACTTTGTCAGAGAACAAGTGATTGGCACGTTCCTCGATGGCTATGCAGTTCGAGTATATACATGCTGGAAATGGAAGTGTCAACGATGTAGCGTATTTCCTTGATCCATCGCCACCATGTAGAAGAAATTCCAGGTCTTTGTTGAAAAAGTTTCTGAATGGAATCCTAGGTTCATTTGGTTGGCCAATTGTTGGTAGAGGTCTTGACCAGTCGGTGTAGTATGGAGGGTTGTCCCGTTTAGTGAAGTCGACGTTTGCTTCTGGGTTGAGCCAATCCATGTTGTTAGACATGGCTCGAGCAATGTTTTCAAGGTGATATTCAACCTCGATGGCACTTTCGGAGCTGTCTTTTAACAGTTGGAATGCTTCATTCTTGATGCGCTTCAACTCGGATTTCGTCATCTTCTTCACATGGAACTTTTCTTGCAAAAGTTTTGCATGCTCCAATGTATTACCGTCTACCAAATTCTGACCTTCTTCAGGGTAGGGAGTGTTGTTAACAAGAGTAGAGAACCATTCAAATCCTTCAGTTTTATCGTCATCTAGCCATGATACGACGTCAACCATGGGTGCCTTCTTCTTCTTCTTTTTCGAAGGCCTAGATGATGATTCTGGTTTCTGAACTTGTTTGGGAGAGGTGGGTTGTTGTAAGGGCTCAAGGACCTCTTCATCGTCACCACCCGTATACTCAAAGTGATCACCGGTTTTCTGAGTCAGGGGTGGTAACTCGGAATCGTCCTGAGGTTTACCTGTAGAAGAACGAGGAGGGGACCTTTGTTGAGTAGGAGTCCGTTGGAGAGGTGGTAACATAGAAGATGATTCACCAGACTTCTTTTGACGTTTAGCTTCATCATTCTTATCCTGATCTTTATCTTCATCGTCTCTAGGACGTTTAGACTTTTCTGCTTCGAATCTACATGCTTCTTTGAGTTGGTAGTCCAGCAATGCTTGAAACAGCTTTCCTTCCTCAGAAGTAAATGTCCCAGATCGTTTAGACATTTGTGTGACAAGCTTGGCCACCAATTCATTATCCGAGAAAACTACAGGATCAGATGGATTGATTGTGACGGTTAAAGGTGTTGATCTTATAGTTTGCTTGGCTATCTGCATAAGATTCGGATATAGTTGTCTGGTAAACATCTCCTTTGTGACTTTAGGAACGAAATCCTGAAGGTACTTGTTAGTGTAACCTTCGATCATTTCGTTCAGCTCCTCTTGACGATGATTTTTCATGAATTCCTGAATAAACTTTCTTTCTCCTTGCATCTTGTCATTCTCGTCATGTAGATATTGTATTTGTTGATTGAGAAAGTTCAGCTTCCTGTATAACATGTCTTTCATTCTGACTTGTTTGACAGCTTTCACAATTCTTTCATGTGTCTGAGAAATCCAAGATCGAGGTGGTTTCTTCAGAGATTTGGATGATGATTTGGTTGATCTCTTTGATGGTGGTGGTGAGGAGTGAGATGATGAATCTGATGAGGAAGAGACATGAGGAGACTCGGGGTCCTTGGGTGGTTCAGAAGTTTCCTTCTGTGAGCGTGTAGGACTTTCCAGAAGTAACTTGTCATAATCGGCATCTTTATCTTTCTCAGACTTCTCAGTTTCAGATTTCTCAAAGTCATATTCGATAGTATCCTCCACAAGCTTTTGTTGTTGCAAAAGAGTGGTAGCACCAGATCCCTTATCGGGTTGATTAACCGCATCAGGATCTGGTGAAGAGTGGGCAGCACCACTTGATCCTCCGGGTCCACCCATTTGGTCTTTTGCAAATTCTTCAGCTTTCTGAAGGTGACTAACGAATTTAACCGTCTTCCTGTAGGATTGATCCAGTAGCTCTTCTTCTTCTTCAGAGCTCTCATCATAGGGCACAAGTGCGGGAGTTTTCCCTTTTCCTCTATCAGCTTGAGGACTTGGAGGTTTTGGTACGGAAGGATTGTCATCCTTTGCAGTTTCAGAGTAGGTAATCTCTTCATCTGTGTCAGTACCTTCAGAGCTTTCGTCCAAAAGCTTTCTTTGCGGTTCAGGTGTGGGAATAGGTTCAGCTTCCTTTACAGGAACAATCCTTTTACGAGGAGGATTCCTTTTGGGAAGTTTCCTATAACTTTCAGAACTTACTGCACTTCCAGCACTTCCTCTTCTGGTTCTCCGAGTAGGAGTTCCTGAAGGTTTTTCATCAAGATGGCCAACTTTGCCTTCTTTTACTGCTACTAGATACCTTTTGAACGTTTCAAGCTTCTTGATTTCTTTAGATAGAAGGTGATCAGGCAGCACGGCACCCTGTTTCTTTGTTGACGATTCCTTGATTCTGACAGATAGGGTAGGTTTAGTCAACATATCGTGATTTTCTGGGTCATTGAGCCTCTGTGGAATATCAGGATTGAGTCCAAGTGCTCTTTGGATCAAAAGCTTTGTGTATCTGACATAGGGAATCTTTGAGCCAAGCTTCTTGTGAAATAGCATCATGTCCTCCCATATCAGTGCTTCGATTTCGATGTCCTTCTTATTGATCAGAGACCAGAAGATTTGCAGTTCCATGAGCTTTGGATGCTCATAACCACTATCACGACCAGAGACCGATTTGGTGATGATGAGGTAGAGGGTTCTCCACGGTTGAGGAATGTTCTTAAGCTCCACATGAGAGTGCTTAGTAGCAATTCCTGAAGCTTCATCATATCCAATATCTATCAGGAATTGAAGAACTGTCTCCTCAGTAGGTGTAGCAAAGAAGTCGGTTGGAGCGATGTCTGGAATGATGAGAACAGCCCGTAAGTCTGCAGGAGTAATGGTGACTTGTTTGTGATTAAGAGTCACTGTCACAGCACTTTGACCTGTGATCCTCTGCATAGAATTCCAGAATTGCTGAATGTAGATTTCCGGTACAGTTGCAGAGTGTGAGAGCATGTTCTGGTATGGATGATTCCTTATAATATCCACAGCAATGAGACAAGAAGATTCTGAGCATGTGAGGGTTTCAAAGTCAACCCTGAGGTTATTCTTTCCAATCTTTCTCGGATAGCCATTTGGGAAGATATCAGCAATAGTGCGAACCTCAGGTGCATCCACATTCATTTGAGCAGCTATGTCGTGATCTAAAATAACATTAGCCAAAAGAACCAACATACCGAAAGACATAATGTTAGTCAACATAAGGTTTTATTGTCTAGTTATTGAATGTACAGTGTCAATGATTGTTACGAGTCCTAGGTCACTTGTTTATTCAATAGTCTAATGACGTCGTGAAATGTTTCGTGAGTTAGTTAACTTTAAGTTTAAAGTTTATGTTATCACTTATTGCTCACAACATATCAAACGATTAAGTTTATTAGTGACATTATTGGATTCGTGACGTTATGATTATTTTATTTAAAAGTTTGTACACGTAACAATTCATAATGATGGTCAATCAAGGCTTATGCGTAGATTTGGCAAAGTTAAGCGTAAACAGAAATGATATACGCGTAGACGAAAGCTTACGCGTAGGATCCTAACTTACGCGTAAGAAAAAGTTACGCGAAGGAAAGGGGGCCTTATGCGTAGGGCTTACACGTAGGCGTATAAAGACCTTACGCGTAAGGCTTACTCGTAAGAGTAGACCTTATGCGTAGAGTCACTGTTTACGCATATCCTTCACAGGATACGCGTAGTCCCATTGTAGAACCTTATGCGTAGTAGTTACGTGTAGGATTTCTCTTACGCATAACTGCCTACGCGTAAGGTAATCCTTATGCGTAGAGTAACAATCAACCTTGATTCTGAATTTTATGCGTAGCAATCCTGAAATAAAACATCATAACATCAATCTTAACACATATATTCATTCTAAAATCAAATCATGGCATGAAAGCATGTTAAACGTTTACGCGTAGAAAGTCATACGCGTAGGTCAAAACCCTAAGGGTTATGAATTACGCATAAGATTTCTAACCATGGAAATTGCACCAAACTTTTTCTGGTAGGTCTTAGATGTTATAAGAGTCTAATAACCAAGTTTTAACACTCAATTCATGATGAATCAAAAAATACCCAAACTTTAGAACTTTAAACCCTAATTCCTAATTCTGAGTAAATCAGTGTTTCTTGGTTGTTATAGAACCTGGATATCATCAATTCAACATCATATAAACATAACACAACAATTTTTTTGACCAGAAACATACACATTTGAAAACACCCAAAATCACGCATAAACCCTAATTTTGAAAACCAAACAATTCGTGTTTCTGGGTTCGTTTTGATGATAGAAAATGTATCATTGATGTTATTAAAGCATTTTGACACTACCTTTTTAATCACAAACACCCATTCTTGATTAGGTGTTCATACACATATGCGTAAGAACACCAAATCAAACATAGACCACAATTTGACCGTTGGATTTGTATAAAAATCAAAACCAATGTTTGTAAACACGTTAAGATCATAAAACAACTTACAAATTGATGATCCAAAACACGGATTTCTTGAATGATTTGTATGCGTGGGATATGTTAGGTTAAGAGTAATAAATGTAAAGTGGAAGTTAGGTGGAAGATGTTTTTACTAAAAGTAACTTTATCATTTTGACAGTTTTGGTCCCTCCACCTTTTCCTTTTTCAAACAAAGCTATTTAACTTCCATTTTGGTTACCAAACAAAGATTTTAAGAAATAACTTTGACGACACTCCCCCTCGACTTAAGAAATAATGAAAGGTTATAAATTTTAGTCCGAGGAGTGTCATTGAACCAGAAATTTTACCACCATTGATAAGAGAAACAACCGGGATAAGATAACATGTAAGTACACAGATGTTTTGAAACAGTTAAGTGATTTATTTTCTCCCCCTCAACACTTGATCGGAAAAATACTGAATTTTGAAAGATTAAAGTGTTGACGGAAGAAATGTACTTGCCATGTTGAAAGAAAAAAATTAGATTAGAAGAATATTTTTGATGTTTTATAAGATTTTATATTTTTGTAATTTGTTTTTGAAATTTATTTACAAAAGATGTTTTGGTGTTTGACAGGTTTTTAAGACTGTTTTAAGAGGTCATCCAATTCCTCTTGAGTCAAACACCTCATACCAATCCGGTGGACCAACTCATTAAACCTAGCGGGAGGCAAGGCTTTGGTGAGAAGATCTGCCAATTGGTATTCTGTACCCACGAATTATAATTCAACGGTACCCTGTTCCACGTGGTCTTTGATGAAAGGATAGCGTAGATCGATGTGCTTTGATTTCGAGTGCTGAACTGAGTTGCACGAGATCGCAATGGCACTCCGATTGTCGCAGTACATTGGGATTCTGTCAAATACGTAACCATAGTCTTTGAGTTGTGTTCTCATCCATATGATTTGAGCACAACACGCGGACATGGCTACATATTCTGCTTCGGTTTGACAGCGATGTACAATCCTGCTTTTTTGATTGCCAAGACACCAGTTTATCACCAAGAAATTGTAGAGCTCCTGAAGTACTTTTCCTTGAGTCTAAGCATCCTACGTGGTCAGCGTCTGAAAAAGTGATTAGTTCAAAACCAGAATCCTTCGGATACCAGATCCCCAAGTTAATGGTTCCCTTGATGTATCGGAGGATTCTTTTAGCCTCAGAGAGGTGGGTTTCAGTTGGTCGCGACTGATAATGGGAGCATAGATAAACGGCAAAGACAATATCAGGTCTGCTAGCTGTTAGATACATGAGAGACCCAATAATACTTCGGTATTTGGTAGGGTCCACTAATTTCCCATGTAAATCAGCGTCTAGCTTCTTGGTATAAGTCATTGGTGTGGCATAAGTATCATAGGTTTTCATTCCAAATTTGTTTAACAATTCAAGGGCATATTTGGACTGACTCAAGAAAATACCACGGAGTGATTGATGAACTTGTAATCCTAGAAAGAATGTAAGTTCACCCATCATGGACATTTCAAAATTTTTCTTCATTAGTTTTGCAAAAGCGGTTGAAAACTTTTTATGTGTAGACCCAAAAATGATGTCATCCACGTAAATTTGAACAATTAAGATATGTGCCCCGTGATATTGTATAAAGAGAGTTGGGTCAACCGAGCCTTTGGTGAAATTATTAGCAATGAGGAAAGATGATAGCTTATCGTACCATGCCCGAGGGGCTTGTTTGAGACCATAAAGAGCTTTGTTCAGTTTGTAGACATGGTTCGGGCATTCTGGATCAACGAATCCTTCGGGTTGGCTGACATAAACCGTTTCTTTCAGTTGTCCGTTGAGAAACGCAGTTTTGACATCCATCTGAAAGACCGTCATATTCATATGAGCCGCGAACGCGAGAAATATCCGAACAACCTCAAGACGAGCAACCGGAGCAAAAGATTCTTCAAAGTCGATTCCCTCTTCCTGACGATAACCCTTAGCAACTAGACGTGACTTGTTTCGGATTACGTTCCCTTCAGCATCCAATTTGTTTTTCCAAATCCATTTGAGACCAATGACGTAGACCCCTGTTGGTCTTTCAACTAGTTCCCATACTTCAAGACGTTTGAATTGGTTGAGTTCTTCTTGTATGGATTCAATCCAGTTGTCTTTTGTCATTGCGTCTTTAATGTTTTTAGGCTCAGATTGGCAGACAGTGAGTGCATAAATGTAATGTTCACCATCTGTGTGAAGACGTTGTCTCGTAACGACTGGTTGATTCGGGTTGCCAATAATATTAGCCAGAGGATGGTCTTTTGTCCATCGATGTGTAGAGGGTTGATGTTGGTATACATTGTGCAGATTCTGAGGATTCAAATGGTTTGTTGATGATTCCGCGACATCAGGTGCAGCAGTGTCATTAGCAAACGGGTTAAAGAACGCATTTGGATCAAAATCTGCAGGTGGGGGTACTTCATTCAGAATATCATCAGCCGGTTCATCATTATTGGAAGCGATTTGTTCAACTGTTGTGTTGGAGTCAACTGGTGTAGGTGCATCTTCAACAGTAGTTGTTGTAGCAGGTGTATCAGGTATAGGAATATTATCAGGTTGTGCAGCGGAAACAGCGGATACACCTGGAGCACGTTCATCAATATCGTCACTAAACAGAGGAGCAAATAACCTTTACATTTGTTGACGAGTGAGCTGGGGGCTTTGTTCAGCTGACGATGGGGTTTGAGGGAAGTTTAAACGGTTGTGACCAAGTTCTAAGCTGTTATACTCAGAAGCCATTTCTGTAAGTTCATCAAAATGGGCATGAATCGTTTCCATCATCTGTTTTGTACGACGATTCCAGATTCGGTAACCTTTAGAATTCTCACAATATCCAATAAAGACTCCAATGTCAGCTTTGGCTTTGAGCTTTCCAAAATCATCTTGATCATTATTTGGATAGCAAAGGGATCCAAATACATGAAAGTGTTTGAGATTCGGTTTATGGTTGTGGACAAGCTCGAAAGGTGTTTTGTTGTGGCGTTTTGTGATCATAGAACGGTTTTGAGTATAGCATGCAGTAGATACGGCTTCTGCCCACAAGTAATCTGGAAGTTTAGCATTGATTAACATTGTTCTTGCAGCTTCCACTAACGTTCGGTTTCGTCTTTCAACAACTCCGTTTTGTTCTGGTGTACGTGCAATAGATGTTTGATGCTGAATTCCCAATTTCTCATAGAATTCACGAAGGGTTTGGTTAACAAATTCAGTTCCTTTGTCTGTTCTGATTAGTCTGACGGTGTTGCGGAGCTGAACCTGTATTTTCGTGAGAAAGGTGATGATCATTTGTGGAGCTTGGTCTTTGCTTCGAAGAAAGTAGACCCAAGTCCATCGTGAGTAGTCATCAACAATTACTAAGATGTAGCGTTTGCCATTGATCGTTTGCACGCGCATCGGGCCACACAAATCCATGTGAAGAAGATGAAGCACATGCTGAGAGCTGTGTTCCACCTTGGAAGGAAAATGAGCACGAGTGCTTTTCCCTTGTTCACTAAGCTGAGCAAAGGTGATCTTTTGAATACCGGAATCGTGGGAGACCTTCAACTAGTTTGTGTCGAGCAAGATTGGTGATGGTTTGAAAGTTTAGATGTGAGAGACGACGGTGCCATAGCCAGGATTTTGTTGATGTTTCCTTTGAAAGTAAGTAGATGGGAGATGAAGCAACCATGTCTTGCATAGAGATAGTGTAGAGACTAAAATTACGCGAGCCAGACATAAGGTCATTTCCTTGTAGATCACGAATGAAACAAGTTTTCTCCCTGAAAGCAACCTCCAAATCTCCATCACAAAACTGACCTACTGAAAACAGATTATGACCGAGGCCTTCCACATAGTAAACCCTGCTGATTTCGATGTTCCCATTGACATAATCTCCGTAGCCCATGATAGCTGCGAAGTGATCATTCCCGAACCTGACAGTGCCAATGAACTTTGCCACTAAGTTTGATAACAGTTTAAGATTTGCCTGTCATGTGTCGGGAACATCCGCTATCAACAATCCCGAGACATGATCTGTAATCACCTGCATTACCACACAGACGACAACAGGATGAATAGACGTAGATGTTGGAACCCGAAATGTTAGAGGGTTGTCCGAAGCAGGTATAGAGGACATTACACACATTAATAATTTTAGGCATCCTAATATTGCTTCGAAGAAAGTAGACCCAAGTCCATCGTGAGTAGTCATCAACAATTACTAAGATGTAGCGTTTGCCATTGATCGTTTGCACGCGCATCGGGCCACACAAATCCATGTGAAGAAGATGAAGCACATGCTGAGAGCTGTGTTCCACCTTGGAAGGAAAATGAGCACGAGTGCTTTTCCCTTGTTCATAAGCTGAGCAAAGGTGATCTTTTGAATACCGGAATCGTGGGAGACCTTCAACTAGTTTGTGTCGAGCAAGATTGGTGATGGTTTGAAAGTTTAGATGTGAGAGACGACGGTGCCATAGCCAGGATTTTGTTGATGTTTCCTTTGAAAGTAAGTAGATGGGAGATGAAGCAACCATGTCTTTCATAGAGATAGTGTAGAGACTAAAATTACGCGAGCCAGACATAAGGTCATTTCCTTGTAGATCACGAATGAAACAAGTTTTCTCCCTGAAAGCAACCTCCAAATCTCCATCACAAAACTGACCTACTGAAAACAGATTATGACCGAGGCCTTCCACATAGTAAACCCTGCTGATTTCGATGTTCCCATTGACATAATCTCCGTAGCCCATGATAGCTGCGAAGTGATCATTCCTGAACCTGACAGTGCCAATGAACTTTGCAATAAAGTTTGATAACAGTTTAAGATTTCCTGTCATGTGTCGGGAACATCCGCTATCAACAATCCAGAGAATGATCTGTATCACCTGCATTACACACAGACGACACAGATGGAATAGAAGTAGATGTGGAACCCGAAATGTTAGAGGGTTCCGAAGCAGGTATATGAGACATACACACATTAATAATTTTAGGCATCCATTTAAATCCTAGTGTGTTATATATCCATTTCTGCCATCTATAACTACTGTTTGCTTTAGTCTTTGTGAATGTACTAGGTGGTACAACATTCTTAGGAGGTGAAACTGGAGCTACAGGGACAGCAATGTTTGTCTTAGATTCTAAAGAAGGCGGTTTACCAAGCACATACTTAGAATGATTAGTGGGCTTAGAGGTATTCTGATTCTTAGGAATCCGTAACCGAGAGATTATAGCTTTAGCAACACATTTTTCATGACAATCAGAATTCATACTTTTACGACAAATAACACAAGGTGCATTAGACTGAGTATCAAAAGTACTTAACGGTTTAGCATTCGTTACATCACTATTTCTATTACATTTGCCAGACGCAACATCTATAGTGGAAGCAACATGAGTCTTATTCATAGTCCTAGGGTGTTCTTCTACTTTAGCATTCCTTATTGATCTTTTCTTAGGTCGCAACTTCCTATTCTTCGATTGAGTGCTCCTAGGCTGTGAAGTGCGGACGTTTGGAAAAGACGCAACTATTCCTGTTTCAGTAGAAGGAAGTACGTTAGCAACTTGTGATTTGGCAGTAGGGATTCTAGGTGCACGATTACTAAGTGTTACTGGTGTTAATCTCTTAAAGATGGTTGGCGGAAGTTGTTCATACTTTCCTAACATTTCTCTTAACTTAGAGATAGTGTGAATCAAATCTTGATTTTCAGACCGAATATTACCAGCAAAATTCATGACTTCTCTAGTGTGAGCAAGATAGTGATCAAGTTCGTTTGATGCTTCATGACGAGTCTTATTGAGTAAATCAAATATGACACCATATTCCTGTTTGACTGTTACAAGTTCTTGTTCATATTTTGAGATTTGACTTTTCAAAGACACGTTTTGATCATCCAGTTGCTCAATTTTAGGATCAGAAGATGTTGCACTCAACTGAGCGATTTTCTTTTGAAAACTAAGTTGATGATTGTGAATATCTTTTTCACACCAATGAAGACGACGTTTTGCATTGTAAAGTTCGTTAAGTAATTGTTTATTTTCAGCTTTTAAAGACTCGACCTGAAGCACATTATCAGTATTCTCAACAGTTAACACAGAGTCAACATTATCAGCAGAGGTATAATCAGATGCATGTGGCAAAGAATAGAGTAACACAACATTATGGATATCAACACAGATAACATCTTCCAAGAGTCGATCAACATCTTTTCTCAACATTTTCTTTTTACGTTTAGTATTAGAAATAGATGTTTCAGTTTTCTCGAAAACGACCTTCATCACTCCAAGTTCCTTATGAAAATCCTTTTCCCAAGCTAATGCACAACTTTTCAAATTTTTAACATTTGGTAAAAGATTTTTCTGAAAAATGTCTCTTTGTTCTCGCGCTAAAGGCGATTGAAAGTGTTGAACCTTGATTTCAGAATGATGTTATATCTCATGTTCTAAAGTTTTGAGGTCAGCCATGAAAATATCAAAATATCTAAGAATTTTGCGATTTTCAGGTTTTGAGTTTACTTCACTGATGGAAGGTAAAGGACCATAAATTTGTGCATAATCTGGTTGGGGATTAACATTAGAAGACTCAGGTGTTTTGATGATAACCTTTGGTGTGTTAGACGAATCCGTTGGTGTGACAAAAGTGACCGATTTTGAATAATTAAAAGGTTTGTTGTAAACAACAGTTTTTAATTTTGATCGACTCTCGTCTTCTGCATCTAATTCC
>BPTQ01000007.1:143354080-143385876 GCA_019973895.1 Chrysanthemum seticuspe | reverse complement strand
TCCATACTCTGTGTGAGGCGCATTAGGTGCCCCTCAATGGCTTCGCTGGACGACAGTCCCGACAAACTACAACTGGGACCGTCCTCAAAGGTAAGTTAGTGACTCCTAGTGTCTACACTTGGAGAGTATTTACAAGAGCTGTTTAACGATTCTAGACACTTCCTGAGCTATACTTGGTGACTTAGTGACTTCTAGAATAAATAACTAGTTGTTCACTAATTTACAGTTCACAAGGATTCTCTAGAAAACTACTTAGAGCACCGAGATCTGAGTTCAACATCAAACAGCCCTGACAGCAGGTCGCTTCGGTAACTCCCCGTGGATTACGCGGAGTGTGTCTCATACGGTCTACAGTCGTGAGGTGATGCTTCGGTGTACCTCAGCGACTCATCTGAACTGTAGATGTACTTCGGTACATCGTGTTATCTCACTTGTGGGACTCCAGTTCAGGAACGGCCTTTGTGAGAATTAGAGTTGTGTTTTCACACTATGCTGTTAACACTCTCGAAGTTCTAACTTGTAAGTGCCGGAAACCGCTTATTACTAACCGTTTGCAATGTTTTCTTCTTATGGAAGCTCCGGAGCGGGATGATCGTGCTGATTCTTCTCATGCTCACGCCAACATCATCACTAATGAAAGTTCTATTCGAATGCAACACAACAGTCAGAATGATTCTCCATCAATCAAAGAATCTACAAAGTTAAAGACTTACAGAACTTCATCAGTATTGATTTCCAACGTCAAAGAGCATGTGAGCATGTTGAAGAATGACGTGGAGACACTGGAGCAGCGAAGCAGACCTGAGGCAGACTGATGCAGACAACAACATACTATCACTTTCACCACAAAGAACAATGATCAAAGAACAAAGTCAATGATGACGTCAAAGCAGAACTGTTCAAAGTTAACAATCTCTCTACACTGGGGAGATTGTTCGAATCAAGACATTTCCTCTCACAAGAAAGAAGAATGTCCGAAGACGTCACCGCTACTATTACATCAACGCCTTCACCGTTTACACTCATATATACTTGAGGGGGAGATTGTTGGAATCACTCCTAAACAGTATTTCAAGTATTTATATTTCATATGTAATAGGTAGCTTTATTATGGCCTTTATGTTTGTTTAAGGTCCAGCTTATGTAGAAGGCCCATAAGCTGAGGCCCAAGCCCAATAAGGAATAGGGAAGGAGAGGGAGTGTTGCCCTAGCTCCTTGCCTATATAAACTATTGTAAACCCTCATTTGAGGGTTGGTTGTTCAAGTTTTCTTTTCATTCACTCTCACCACGCCTAAACCGTGCTACTCATATTGTGTTTGTGTTTGATACTTGTTCATCCGCCTTTATCTCTTCTCTATAAGCTTGTGTTGTAAAACTAGTGACCTAACACATTATACTCAAGTAATGTTTACATTGAGCATTTTTCTTGCTATTCGACATTAGGACAAGGTTGAAGTTTTCCCATGGATCTTTTACACGATCGCATGGTAAATTTCGGACAATCATCGCTGCACTTGTTGAACCAACTTCGGTGTTGGTGGTGTTTGAATTTGCCATTAGTGAAATACTTTCGGTTTTGATTTTTTACAGTGTATTTTTATTAATTATCCAAATACATAACCCTTTTATTTATACTAACCCTTCTATGGCAAAATGATAATTTTGAACACAATTAAATAATATCCCGGCCCCGCTCCTTCCCGCTCTACATTCAAAATTTTCAAATTCAAAATTTTGAAATTCAAATAAATTTTAAAAGCACGCAAAAACCGGTTAACCGGACCGGTTCGTATAACCGGTTAATAAAACCAGTCTCCAAACCGGTGGTTTTTTCAAAATGCCAACCGGTTCCAAACTGCTGGTTTTGATCAAAACCGATTTTGACCGGGTTGGTTTTTCGATTTATTTTCAGTTATGGTTCAGTTAACCGGTTTTTATGTTCACCTCTAGTGAGTAAATCTTCTAAGTAGTATTGATTCCTTAAAGTTATCTTTGTTAGAACCTAATTTCATTACCAATAAGTCTTTGCTACTTAGTTTTATTTATGTTTAAGTCGAGTAAGAGACTATTAGCTGCACTAAATTACCCCAACATAAAAGCATCTTCAAATTTCTCTAGCAAATGCCTTTTCTTTCCATATGGGCATTTGACCCTTTGAAATACAAGAACCGGCCGGAAATCTAACCATGTAGGATTTATGATATAAAATGAAATGTAAGGTGAAGAAAAGGAGCTCGTAAAGTGATCAGTAGCACTTTTTGTCCTATCTTTTATAACTTTTGATGTATCAAAATGATTAAAATTTTGCATAATTTCAATAACAATCAATTCTTTTGATAAAGTTACAGAAGGCATTATGCATTAAAAATACATTCCGGAACACTTTTGACCCATTTAAACGTTTATTTTAAAGCTTTTACTACCAGTTTTACTGGTTAGAGATAAAACATAACCTAAATCCATTCATTCATAATTACATGGTTCGAAATTGCCAACTCTAATAAGTAGGACTATAGGAGTAACAAATAATATAAGACTGTCTCGTGAACTAAAGAGAAATTACATAAAACGTAATTTATATGACTCTTATATGTGTAATATTATACATATTTATATGCTAAACCAATAAAATGTTGCCCTTTTTTAGTGGAAGTTCTATGTGACGACATCTATTACACACTCTTTCGAGACCTCTCTTAAATAATACCATTCAACTACTTTCAGAAGCACATGGCATCTTGATATATTTCCTCAAAATACATGTTTTTAATACATGATGTACAATGATGTTTATGCATGTTTTGAGAAAATATGCAAATATGCAAGTTTTAGTGGGTATATATGAAATTGCCCCAATATGATAAGCGGAATTGCATATATACCCACTAAAACTTGTATATTTACATATTTTCCTATATTACAAATTTTTAATACATAAAGTACAATGATGTTTATGCATATTTTGAAGAAATATACATATATATAAGTTTTAATAAGTATATATTTAATTGCCCCAACATGATAATATGCCACATCACTAGATCGGGGACATCTACTAGCGAGAAAAAAGAGGAAGAACATATGGTATTATGAGTCCAAAAATGCGTGATAGAAAGAGAACTCACAACCGTCGAAATTGATTTCTATAACTAGGGTAATGTTACACAGTAATATAACAATGTTCTATTTAGGTTAAAAAAGCTATTTTGCCATTCAAAATATATCAAAAGAGTTATTTTGTCGCTCTTCTTTTGATCCTCCTTTATTTGCCACTAAAAGTTAAATAAGTGTATATTTGCCATTAAACTTTGCTGAATGTGGTTTGTAGGTACTTGGTGATTAACGAGATGAATATTCCATTAAGTTTTTACTTTGGTTGTATCTTCATTAACTAAACATTTAAGTCCTTTTAAATACTTTAACCAAGTTCATTTGTTACTTCTTCCCAAACACGTATGATTACAGTGATAACATATATTATGGAGAATGTTAGTCATGAAATTTTAATAACAAAATCTTGAGCGATATATATTTATAAGGAATTGTCTAACCAGTGTCTTGAGGGCATTGGTTAAGGTAGATTTATTAAACACAAACATTCTTTTTATATTATAAATTGTATTTAATACATATTAATTAAGCATATATAAATTACCAAAATTAAATCTGATTTTTAATTTAATAAACTCAAACTTTCCTTTTATAAACGTCTTAAACCTTATCTTGTGGGCACCCATTAGACAAACCTTATTTATAAAAACCAATGCTACGCAACACAAACACACACACATATATATATAGATGTTTTAGTTCCATTGAGAAGGTTTTCAGATTGAGAAGATTGAGAAGCGATCCTGACTATGTAATTATATTAAATTTGAATCAATAAATAAGACATTTAATATAGTGGTAAGGGTATATAAGTAATTAGATCAAGAAAAACCTTAATTCAATACATTATTTACTTACAAAATTTTGGTCCAACTAGTCGCATGGTAGTTATTTTTTTGCAGTGTAGAGTTGAGGAGATGAACA
Organism: Chrysanthemum seticuspe; assembly: GCA_019973895.1. Classification (NCBI taxonomy): domain Eukaryota; kingdom Viridiplantae; phylum Streptophyta; class Magnoliopsida; order Asterales; family Asteraceae; genus Chrysanthemum; species Chrysanthemum seticuspe. Next base: position 143,381,840 of record BPTQ01000007.1, on the reverse strand, counting down.
TAGACAAAAGAATTGGACCAAATAAGCATTGATGTATTTGAGTTTCATGAATATTTCAATCAAAATGATTTCTTGTTTTTCATCATATGGTTTTATATTTATATATGTGGCGAAAAAAAATTAAAAAAAAATAGTGTTACTAGATCGATTTCAAAAAAGAAGTGTTCAAAGTTGAAAACTCAATATTGGTGAGGTAAAGAAAGTGGCTAACAATCTATACTACTTGTAATGGAGGAAGACACTTTCCTCCTATTTATTATTTTAAGACCATCATAAATAGAATTTTAAGCAAACACTACCTTCTAAGCATTATTTATAAGTATCTAAAGCACACATAAAACTAAAAACACACTACTCGTATAATACAACTAATACATTATTAAAAACAACTCTTCATCCAAAAATACAACTTTTTAACCACAAAGTACAATATAATTAAGCTTTCACACATGAATAAACTAAAAATAGATTTTTAAGCAAATACAAGTAAATAAGCATAATTTACAAGTATTTAAAGCACAAATAAAACTAAAAAAACACTATTCAACACATACAATTAATACACTATTAAAAACACTTATTCACCAAAATATACAACTATTTAATCACAATATACAATCTAATTAAGCTTTCAAATCATAAATCTGAAATCCAGCAGTCCAAATCAAAATAACATTTGTTCGCGAAAAATTTAATCACAGAGTACCTGCCGCCGCATCGCGCAGATACCCTGCTAGTTTTATAAAACATCACTAAGACTTTTGGATTCGGAGATGTTACATATACAATGCCAAGTTAGACCCAAACATACTATTATCTATCTCCATATTTCGCATTGTTCATTTTACTTTGATTCGTACCAATTAGTCATATTAAAATGTGAGGCAACTCGTTTTTTTTTTTTTTTTTTTTTTTTTTTTTTTTTTTTTTTTTTTTTTTTTTTTTTTTTTTTCTTAACTTGATGTCAGGCAACTTCAGATCAAGGTTTTAGTGAATTTGGGCAATTTTACCTATTTCCACGAAGATTTTAGGCATCAAGTTAATTTTTATTAGGGGTGAGAAAAAATCCGATAAACTGAATCGAAAAACCAAATGTTTGTGTTTTTCATTTTCATAAAAACCGAATGTTAGTGGCAGTTTTTGGTTTCATATGAAAAACCAAACCGAAAAAACCGGCCCATCCCCTTTATATATATTTTTTTATGTAATTTTATCTATATAAGATACTTGATATTTAATTTCAGTGATTTAAGTATAGAATATTACCTAAAAAAACAATTACGGTTGTTTATTATCTAGACACTCAATTGATATATTTATAGATATTATATATTTGTTTTCGAACAAATAGTGTTCTTTGAATGCTTTTACGGACGAAAAACGCAAAGACATGTTATATATTAGATTTTTGTTTGGTTGTTATTGTAGCTCTGGATTATTGATATTATGCTACTGTTGATATTTGTTTAAATACTTTTGCTTAATTGTAAATTTTATATAAGATGAAAATTTGCTTGTTTTCAATTAAAAAAAGAACGAGAAAAAACCGAAACTATAAAATCGCCCCACCCCGCCCATTGCTGACCCCCTAAATTTTTTACTCCCAAGAGATGTATTATTTTGAGTCTTTTCGCAAGGAATGTTCTTATGTTCGTCAGCACTCAGCAATGATATTTAGTGTTTGGCCCAAACTATACATGTACAAGTTGGTCCAGTCCAGCCCAGAAATAATTCAATAAAATCCGGTTGGAAAACCAAATTATGGAACAATTTAGGATTAAGCGGTTAAGCCCCAAGTCACACTGTTATGAACCCAAAAAACCGATTTATTTATTTATTATTATTATTATTATTATTATTATTATTATTATTATTATTATTATTATTATTATTATTATTATTATAATTTTATTTATTAAACATGTTCTAGCTGTTAAAATCCAATAAGTGTAAGCTAAATATATTACTTAGGGTGGTGGCAACCATGCCTAGTGTTTTTTTTCATGCCTAATCACCCACCAATAATATTCTTCCATCTCATCTCATACCTAACAATAGATTTTTAGTGGCAAACATGCCTAACTCATACATAATCTAATTTTTTTTAATCCCAAAACAGTAAACAGAACATACCCACTTGCTGTCTCTCTTTTTCAACTCCTTCCGCTTCAGATCTACTTCATTTCCCACCTTTATTTTCCCCTTAACCCCAATATGTTGATTTCATTAGCCATGTTCCAAGAAGATATTATAATAGCAACCATGTTCCAACGTTCTTCAGATGAAGATGAAGAAACAGAAAAAAGTGGTTGAACAATAATATATTTTAGCTTCCAACGTTCTTCAGCAACCAACGGATATAAAAGCAACCATTTTCTTCAGCAACCAACGAATATATTTTAGTTTCCAACGTCTCTTTTCCATTCATGCCAAATCGGGGTCTTTTGCCGATTTGGTGTTTCCTCCTTCCATGCCGAATGAAACCGAAAAGAAGGCAGTACATACCCCGCTCGGTATGGAGCATGCCGAAGTGCATACCGACTCCACTGCCAGTACCCTTAGAAAGTTCAATTAGGTACTAATTTACTTTAAATCCTCGTGCACGCACAAATTTTGAAATAAATTTTTGTTAGATTGATTTTCTCAACAACATTAAAGATTGTTTTGGGGTTTATTCTGCATAAGCATACACCATAATTGCGCTATAGCAAAATAAAAACTGTTCATTTTATTTATTTTTTTGAATTGGGCTATTATAATTTATTAATGTAAAAATAGTTTTGGGGTATATCATACATGAGCATACTCCAAAATTGAGCTATTATGATTTATTCACGTGAATTGGTTTTTTTAGAAAGACAACAATATTATAAAACCCACAAAGAAAACAACGTACAAAGAAAAAGCATCCCTCCTCCATTAATCAAGAAAAATAAAAAGCGAAAGAACCCCAAGGCAAAAGGACCCAAGGTATACATTGATTATTGATAAGAAGAAACATTTGTATATGAACAACTACAAAGATAACATTTATCAAGTAAAAAGATGAAGACATCATTTCAAACGACCGTGATCCATTTGAAAAACAAACTTTGTAGTTTTATTCTTCATCAAAGAAGTTGAGGTTGACAACATCATCATCGCTTATGTCGTGTCCATTTTTACGTAGTTCTTTTATTAATACATCAGCTTTTCTGATCTTCCTCATCATCTTATTCCATTTGCCGTTAAAAATATTGATATGAAAACTTTGTTCCTAGTCATAAAGATGTACGTTTTTTTGCCCGATTAATACATAAGGTTTAAACTCAATTTGTATTAGCTTCCTAGCATGAAACTAGGAGCAAAGAAAACAATTAGGATGAAATTGGAAGAGTATTACAACGACAATTGAACCACGCACTTAATGCAATTAATAGAAAAATTCCTATTTCTATTAGCAATCCAATCATATTTAAGTTTGACACACTCCATCATTTTCATTCTTAGTCAAAACTTTATCTTCATCACAACATTATCAACCCCCCCAAGGCATCAATGATTGATTTTTTTTTGTTATAGCAGGTTTAGTGAAATAAGTCAGCATCCGATTTGACACTTGAACAACCTTAAAGTGACAAAATGGTTATTAGAAGTTACCACTGCTGTTAACCGTGACCCGTAACCAAGTTGCAACTTGACTTGCTTATCTTATGATGTATTGTAAAAGTGAATTGAGAGGAAAGATTATTATTGTGGAACAGAATGTTATTATTATTGAAATGAAAAGATACAATACATCTATATATAGAGATTACAAGACTTAACTATCTACTAAGACTGATAACAGAGTTAACTAACTACTTGTTCTAGAAGCTACTAGAAACTATTACAGTGAGTCATTGCTTCTTTACATAATCTGAACTTGAGAGGTTGTGATATGTATTTGGATTGTATTGAGTGGACTTGATGGTTCTTTGATGGTATGTTGTCATCTGCAGCCTTGACTCCTCCCCCCCCCCCCCCCACACACACACAAGTAGACAGTGTGTAGGGATCACACATGCCATACTTTGAGATACAATTGTAGTGAAGAACCTTGCATAAGCCTTTAGTTAACACATCAGCAGCTTGAAGTCTTGAGGGAATGAAAGTTGGTAGGATTGAGCCTTCTTTAATTTTGTACCTAACAAAGTGGCAATCCAACTCAATGTATTTTGTCCTTGCATGATGTATTGGATTGGAAGCAAGAGCAATAATGGAAGCATTGTCACATTTGATTTGAATTGGGATAGGGAGAGTGATATGTAGATATTTGAATAAACACTTTAACCAAGTGATTTCACATGTACAGTCTGCAAGTGCCATGTATTCTGCTTCAGTGGATGATCTGGAGAAAACAGATTGCTTCTTTGAGATCCAAGAGACTAAAAAGTTGCCTAGGAAAATTGCATAACCTGAAATGGATCTTCTGGTTGTGGGGCAAGCAGCTCAATCACTGTCACAGTATGCCTGTAAGATGGATGTGTTGTTGGAGGGAAAAAATAAACCTTGTCCCGGTGATAGTTTAATGTACCTAAGAACCCTGATTAAGGCTTTCAAATGAGTGGTTCTTGGTGCATGAGAGAATTGACTTAGATGTTGGGCTGCAAAGGAGAGATCTGGTCTTGTTATGGTAAGGTGGATTAGCTTTCCAACTAAGGTTCTGTAATGTGATGGATCTGTTAAAAGTTCCCCATCTGTGTTGTTGAGAGTTGTTTGTGGGTCTAATGGAGTTATTGCAGGCTTTGTGTTGAGAACATTTCCAGCTTGAAGAAGTTCAAGTGCATACTTTCTTTGTGTCATAGCCATGCCAGTAGAATTCCTTAAAAACTCAATGCCAAGATAATAGTGTAGGGGGCCTAGATCTTTAATGCTAAAAGTTTGGTGGAGTTGTTGCTTGATGTTGTTGATGATAGTTTGGTTGTTGCCAGCTAGGAGAACATCATCCACATATACCAATAGAACAGTGAAACTGGTAGCAGAGTTGAGGGTGAAAAGTGAGGTATCTGCATAGCTTTGAACAAAGCCCAATGTGAGAAGGAAGTCTGTCAACTTGGTGAACCATTGTCAATTAGCTTGTTTTAGGCCATATACGGATTTCTTCAGTCTACAAACTGTGTTGGGAGGAACAAACTTATCATATCCTTGGGGAATGGTCATATACACTTCTTCATGAAGATCACCATGGAGAAAGGCATTGTTGACATCCAGTTGTTCAATGAACTAATTTTGATGGACATTTTTGGCTAAGAGTGCTCTGACAGTGACCATTTTGGCTACAGAAGCAAAGGTCTCTCTGCAGTCAATACCATCCTTTTGAGTGAAACCTTTTGCAACAAGTCTTGCTTTAAACTTTTCTACTCTCCCATCAGCATGATACTTGATTCTGAATACCCATTTTCAGCCTATGGGTAGTTTGTCTGGAGAAAGAAGGGTGATCTCCCAAGTATCATTGGACTCTAAAGCTTGAATTTCCTTATTTATTGCTTCTACCCACCTAGGATCCTTAGCAGCCTGGTTATAGGTGTGTGGTTCAGTTGTGTAGTTAATGGTGTTGATTAAGTGTCTGTGTTTGGAATTGTGTATGTTATTGTAGTTGATATAATTAGAAAAATGATGTTTTGAAATGTTGTTAGCTGTGGTTTTTGGTAACTTGTGATGATAGTCATTGAGTTTGGATGGGATTTTCTTGATTCTAGTGGAAGTTCTGGTAGGTATTGGTGGAGGTGAGGTGGATGGAGTTGGATCATTTACTTCCTCAGTGGTGATGTTTGGTTTTGTGTGGATTGAATCAGTAGTGGTGTTCGGTTATGTGTGGACTGAATCAGTGGTGGTGTTTGGTTCTGTGTTGAGTGTAGTAGTGAAGGTAGTTGAATCAGTGGTTGATGAGATTGTGGGAATGTTGATTGATTCATGTAATTGTAAAGAAGATTATGAAGGTGTGGAAGGTGTAAAGATAGGAGTTGTTGGTGTTGATTGATTGAGTTGTGATGGTGTGATAAATGGAGGTGGATCATGAAATGGGAATAAGGTTTCATCAAAAGTAACATGTCTACTTGTGGTGGTTTTATGAGTCTTTGGATCATATATGATTTATCATTTTTGATGATTTGGGTAGCCAACAAGTATTGATGGGATTACTCTGTAATCAAATTTGTCATTGGTGTGTTGATGGAAAAAGGCTCTACAACCTATAACCTTGAGGTGAGTTAAGTTAGGAGGTTTGTTATAAAGAATTTGAAAAGGTGATTTGTTGTGAATGGCTCTTGATGGAAGTCTGTTGATTATGTAAGTAGCTGTGAGAACACAATAGCCCCAAAGATGAATGGGAAAATTGGCTTGAATTTTGAGGGCCCTTGCAATTTTAAGAAGTTGTTTGTGTTTTCTTTCAACTCTAGCATTTTGCTGAGGGGTGTAAGGATAAGTTGTTTGATGGATTATGCCATTTTGTGAGAAAAATTATGAGAGAGATGTGTTTAGGAATTATGTCCCACTATCTGTTCTTATGGTCTTGATGTTTGTTTTGAAATGATTTTGAACATATATGTGAAATGTTTTGATGTTAAAAACAACTTGTTGTTTTGATGGCATCAAATATGTCCATATGGCCTTTGAGTAGTCATCAACTATGGTTAAGAAATATCTGCATTTGTTTATGGTTGTGTGTTTATTTAGGGTCCCCACACATCAATGTGTACAAGCTCAAACAAAGAATTAGCATGCGAAAGACTTTCAGTGAATGGTAAAGCATTATATTTAGCAAGTGGACAAACATTACAACTGAGAGTTGAATTAAAATGAAATGAAGTACTAAGAGACTTGATGTGTTTGAGAACAGTAGGTGATGAATGTCCAAGTCTAGAGTGCCACAGGTGGTGATTGCTGGTTATGGTGAAAGCAGTGTGTTTGGTTGGAGGAGATGGTGCTTTATCCAACAAGTAGAGACCATTACAAAGGCTGCCAAGAGCAATCCTCTAATCCTTGTCCTGAAAGATGCACATGGTAGCAGTTAGAATTAGTTAGTAGGTTGTGCCTTTGAGGAGTTGACTTACTGATATGAGGTTATAAGAAAAGGTTGGGATGTAGAGAACATTGTGAAGGGTAATGTGAGCATTAATAGTAACTGATCCATATTAAGTGACTTTGGTGTTTTGACCATTTGTTAGGGTCACATAAATAGGTGTTGTGAAACATTGAATGTTAAACATGAGTTCAAGTGAAATGGCTATGTGATAAGATGCACCATTGTCTATTATCCAGCCTAATATTAAATCAAAAATTAGAGAAGCAGTAAAATGTGGAATTTTAGGAAGATTAGAATAGATTTTACCATTGCTAAGCTCTTTGGAGTTCTGAAGCATAAGCATCATTTGTTTCAACTGGTTTTGTAGTTGGTCCATCCTTGCAGCCACATGTAGATCAGAAGCAGAAGTAGGAGTAGCCACTTGTGGTTGAGCATTGTGAGTATCCAAATCATTTGTTTGACCAACTACCATATTGACAGTCCTGAAGTTTCTTATGTCACTTGATTTTCTGGAGGGTTGTTTGGCAGGAAATTTTCCATACAAAGGATAACCAACAGGATATCCAACTAGCTTGTAACATTCAGCTTTTGTGTGTCCATCTTTGTTGCAATTTCCACAATAGATCCCCTTTTTGAAATTTGACCTCTTCTCAGTGGGTGAAGATGTGTCTCCTTTTGAGTACTTTGATGTGGTTGAGTAGTTTCTCTGATTGTTTGAATATGCAGCAAAGATGGAAGAGGTGTTTGGCTTAGGTAAAATTCCTTCTCTTTGTTTCTCCTCATGCCTAACCATACCATACGCTTTCACAACAGTTGGTAGAGGTTGCATCAGTAAAATTTGACCTCTGATGTTAGCATAACTTTCATCTAACCCCATTAAAAACTGAATTAGCCTTTTCCTTTGATCCCTTTCAACACTTTCCCTACCATTATCACAGTTACATGGACAAACACATAAATGTGGTGATTCCAATGCATTAAGCTCATCCCAAAAACCTTTTAGCTTTTGATAGTAAACCTCAACAGCACAGTTAAGTTGCCTTAATTGAACCAAATCTTGAGTCAACTTGTAGATCTTATGGCCATCAATTTGTGAATATTGTTCTTGCAATTCAAACCACAGTTTTGAAACAGAACTAATGAAATTCATATTGTTACTAATTTGTTCAGCAACAGTATTCAAGATCCATGAAATAAGCATGTCATCATTCCTCTCCCAAATAGCTCTAGTAACTGAATTGAGGTTGGGTTCAGGATACTCAACTATGATCAATTTCATTTTATTCTTAGCATTCAATGCAATTACCATTGACCTTTTCCAGGAGTTGTAGTTATCTGAACCTGTGAGCTTCTTTGAAATCAAGATCAATCCAGGATGGTCAGTTTGGTGCAAGAACAAAGGATGATCAGAATTAATTGTTCCATCAGGTTGAGCGATCATTGTTGAAGTTGCTTGAGAGGATGAGTTTCCAGATGCCATTTCTTGATTGTTTGATTATATTGATGATGAAGAAGGTTTGTTAATGGTGACTGTAACAACTTTTGTGAACGAAAGAAACAGAGTAAGATGTTGTGATCTGTAGAATATATGAGTTTTGTATTGAATTTGAGATGAAATTGGTGAAATTTGATAGTGTAGCTGTTGGAAATGTGAAGAAATGTGATAGAATATGGTGGTAGAATGATGGTAGAAGGTGGAAGAAAATTGGCGGGAAAAACAGTTATGGTTGAAAAACGGTTAAAATCACCGGAAAAGTTTGTTACAGTGACCCGAATCAGTTGAGCACCACAATTAGTGGTGGCTCTAATACCATATTGTAAAAGTGAATTGAGAGGAAAGATTATTATTGTGGAACAAAATCTTATTATTATTGAAATGAAAAGATACAATACATTTATATATAGAGATTACAAGACTTAACTATCTACTAAGACTGATAACAGAATTAACTAACTACTTGTTCTAGAAGCTACTAGAAAGTATTATAGTGAGTCATTGCTTATTTACATAATCTGAACTTGAGAGGTTGTGATATGGATTTGGACTGTATTGAGTGGACTTGATGGTTCTTTGATGGTATGTTGTCATCTGTAGCCTTGACATTTTAGCCATGGTTTTTGACATTTTAGCCGACTGATCCACGTGGTTTGAACCCACTGGCACGTAGACTCAAGCCAGGTAAAACTATTTTTTTTTTCAAAAAGTTGACATGATCATTTCAGTATTATTTGTTTGCAGTTAGCAAGAATTGAATTTGATATCTTTCACATTCATGATTAGAGGTGCAACTAAAAACCGGTTTTCTCAAAACCGAAATCGGTGTTTAAAAACCGAACCGGTTTTACCTATTTTCCTTCGACCGGTTTTTTACCGGTTCTATAACCGGTTTAAACCGGTTTAAAAAAAACCCGATTTTAACAGTTTTTTTTTTTTTTTTTTTTTTTTTTTTTTTTTTTTTTTTTTTTTTTCATAAACCGGTTTCAACACAAAGTCAAAATAGCCATGGACCTTCTTGTTCATCAATGGACCCCGTGCCTTTCTCAGTAGCCTCTTTCCCATTTTATAATACCCCACTAGCCTGTCTTTGCTCTCCCCACCGATGTGGGATTCCATCAAATTTATAGAGTATCATTTCGTGTAGAAATTAGATAGAATTGTCAAATGTAGTTTTTGTCTTTGCTCTCCCCACATATGACAACTGTTACATCACAAATGTAAATGTATTATATATTTTTAGTTCTTGTATTGTTTAAATAAAAGTTATGATTGTATTCGAAATGTATTAGTTTTTATCAAGGTTATAAATTGCGTGAGGCGTGGCGTAGCGGCATGACCAAGCCTCACGCCTTTGCGGCTAAGGCGAAGCTTTTTCGTTTATAAGGCGTGACATAAGGCGGCAAAAAGTATGAAAATATTTATATATTTATATCATAATCCATATATATCGAGTTTACAAAAAATGTGTCATAAGGCGGCGTGACGGCATGACCAAGCCTCACGCCTTTGCGAGGCATTTTTTTTTTAACGGCGATTTATATTAAAAAAAAAGAAAAAACAACTAGCAAGATGCTAGATTACACGGAAATGAGATAAGGATTCTTTAACCAATCGTTCCAAGTGAACGTGGCTTTACACCTAAACTTACACCAAGTAAAAGAGCTAGAAACAATGTTATCAAATAAAATCGCCTTCGAAGGAGCAACGCTATCAAACAATTTGCTGTTGCGATAACCCCATAAAAACCACCACATAACATAAGAAATACCTTCCAACGCTGCTTTAAGATGAACTGGAAAACGTAAAGCAGCCAACCAAACTAACCAATCATCATAGGAGTTGAAACCTGTATATGTAACGTTCCACCAACGAGCTATCTTCCTGTACAACTGGTCAGCCAAAGCGCAACTAAAAAATAGATGCGTGGATGTTTCTGCCCCGTTATCGCATGATGGACAAGAAATGGAATCGATTTCAATACCTCTTTGAGAAAGATTAAACCTTGTAGGAATAGCGTTTCTCTTTATTTTCCAGGCTAGGATATTAACTTTAATCGGCACGAACTTAACCCACCTCGTCTTGAGAGACACGTTAGTCGATCGTTGAATATCGATCTTCTTTCTTAAGGATGCCACAGAAAACACCCCTCCATTATTAAGAGACCAATAATATCTATCGGGCTGGGGTACAACATTAATATTAGTGGTCGCAACTACAACAGCGTGTAGTTGTGTTTGCTCAGTTCCTCCCCTCGCATTGCGACGCAAAGAAGACTCTAGACTAGGAGCCTCTAATTTAGAACGGAGACTCACGTCTTTACAATTTTCTAACGCGTATATCCTAGGAAACAAATCTTTAAATATACCTGTTTCGCTCCATTTATCTTTCCAAAAGCGAATGTTACTGCCATCACCCACTTTCATTTTTAAGAATTCTGAAAAATCGACCCCCTGATCTTTGATAACTCGTATTTCGTTCACAATAGATAACCAACAAGAACGGTGGCTGCTACGAAAGTTCATACCGAGATTACCATCTTCCCCATGAATTGCTTTAATAACTCTCGTCCATAGAGAACCTTTGTCTGCAAAAAATCTCCACACCCATTTAAGCATTGAAGCCCGGTTAAGGGCGTAAAGGCTTGGCACCCCAAGACCCCCTTGCTCTCTCGGGGTAGTAACAGAGCTCCATTTAACCCAAGAGGCTTTTTTGCTCTCGTGTTCGTGTCCATTGAAGAATTGTCTTCGGATGGCCTCCAATTCATTAAGAACACGGATTGGGGTTTTGTATATGGACATATAAAAAATTGGAATGGAACCAAGAACAGATTTCAACAACGTGAGATGGCCACCTATGGATAGCGATTTCATTTTCCATTTAGATAATCGTTCTTTAACTTTGTCAATAACCTCCTGCCAAGCGTCTACACGATGCATATTGTCTCCCACTTTAGTACCCAAGTATTTAAATGGAGTACTAAGAATCAAGCATCCAAGTTTAGCTGCTGTTTGTATGATCTTATTGCTATCCACACGAACCCCCGTGATTTTGCTTTTGTTCATATTTATTTTGAGGCCAGAAGCGCGATGAAAGCATTCCAAAACGTTTGTAAGAGTCTCAACGTTCCTCTCACACCACTTGCCGACGAACACCGCATCATCCGCGAAAAACAAATGAGATATGGACAATGAATTATTAAGATTGATCCCCGTGAACATTCCATTATCAACCACTCGCTGAAATGATATATATGAAATGATATATGAAGTGATTCCTTTGCGAGGCATTTGCTGGGCCTTTGCGAGCATTTTAGAACAGTGGTATTTATATAGTTTTAGTTGTATAATTGTATTGTTTAAATAAAAATTTTGATTGTATTCGAAATGTATTGTATTTATATATTTTTAGTTGTATAATTGTATTGTTTAAATAAAAGTTATGAGTGTATTCGAATTGTATTAGTATTAAAAAACCGATAAAGAAACGGATCCGAACATTTAAAACCGAAAAAAGCCGAACCGGTAAAAAACCGATTTCGAACATTTACAACCGAAAAAAACCGATTCCGAACATTTAAAACCGAAAAAAACCGATTCCGAAAAAACCGATTCCGAAAAAACCGAAAAAACCAAAACCGGTTTTTGGAAAACCGGTTTTTTGAAAACCGGTTTTCCAAAAACCGAAAACCGGTAAAAACCGGTTTATTTGCACCTCTAGACTACTAGTAAATCATGATGATTGTCACAACTCGCAAGGTTTTTGTCTGTATGCCACTCATGTAAGCGACTATAGCCCAGCCCACATGTAGTATCAACTTTACTGGGCTATGTCTCGTAAGTGTCGACCAACAGCAAGAAGAAAAAAATTAAGAAACAATGTGTATTGGGGACTTGGGGTATCGTCTTGTATAATTTAGATATCATTGGATTAAAATAACAAAAGACACTTCTTTTGATATGATACCCAATGTGTAACTGATTGACTTCAACTCCCAAAATGGTTCTCGATCAAAAGTACGTTGTTGCCATCGTAAATCTCAATATTGACGTATCAAGGTGTGTGAGTTTGAGTAGTTAAAATAACTTCGCTACTTGTATATAGAAGATTGCAATTCTAACTTACTGTTTATTCGCTTTTAATTGACCAAATAAAAATTAAAATACTTACTTTGTGTTTTCATTCTTTGTTTACTTTTCCACCTAGAAGTAGAAAAATGTATTTCGTCCAAGTCAAGTTAATATAAAATATAAGAAAGATTCTTACGGCATTGTGATTGCTTATACCTAATGAAAAATTTAGTTTCAAAATAAGTGAAGGACGTCGCAAGTAACTAATAGTATTCAAATAATTTGACCAGTTGTCGAGAATATATACTACTGCGTATCAAATACATGTGTTGATATTGTACCTTTGATCCGATAATATAACATCTTTTGCCTTTTTGATTTATTCCTAGGAATAAAGCTGCAACATTTTATAAACAAAAGCATGAACGATAAAGATATCATTGGTTTGCCAACCCCCTTTTTAGCCCATGATTGATTATTTCATTCGTTCATCATTGCATAACATCTAAATTTAGTATGTCGACTTCATGTCACTGATCGAACTGAACGTGTACCAATTCAATCGAGAACCTAATCGATGCTGTGTGAGATATTCATCCATATAGATGCAAAATTCACACATTATGGATAGATATGTTGATATCCAGGTCACATTTGGTCTAAGGACGAAGTTGTGGATGGATGACAAGGAAATATGGTGGTGTTCTGTGGGTGCAAATAAGCGTTCACTGTTGGATATGCCACGTCTAACCGTCTGTGATGGAACAACGATTGTTGACAATAACGAGGACCAAGGGCGACTAGGGTGTTGGTGGAGGTATAAGCTAGATGGACGATCAACGAGTTATCTGTATATGTTATATCGCCTTTGCACTTAAATCTTAAAGTTGAAAATTGAATAGAGATTTTACTAATGTTAAGTTATTAGTAATAAAAATGCATGTGATAAAAATGATTTAAATTTACTTTTGTGAATTTTCATTCAACTGTGAAATCATTATTTATAGTTAGGGGCAATTTCATATCTCCCTTCCTTTTTATTGAAAATTTCATATATACCCAAACATGCATAAAAAACATTGTACATTATGCATTCAATACTTGCACTTTGGGTATATATGAAATTAATCCTTATAGTTATTTCAACCAAAATTATCGTCATCTATAGATTTACCGGTGTGAAAATAAAACTGCTCAGTGAAAAACTTAAACTACCTGTATGTCGTCATCGGATTATGCATTACCATACTAACATATATAATAGTATTCAGAAATATTAAATTCCAGTTCTTTTTATTTTCTAGCACTAACAACGTACATCCACGTAGTTTATGAATATTTCTAAAACCTTTTGTATTTTTTTTCTTTTATATATTTTATTCACTAAACACCTCTATGCAAATACAGCTTCAAATATGAAACAACTCCAACTTCCCTTTTGTAACCTTACGTACTCACAATATATACACACGTACACCATGTTTAGACTATTTTTTGTTATTGATCATAATATAATATTCCAATAGAACTTTAACTTTTAACAAATATTAGGTAACATGTAATATCTCAATTAGAGTATTGATAATCAGGAATATGACAAGCACAAATTAACAAGAATATATACCTGCATGAGTTACGCCCCTAATAACTAATTACGTAATCACATATAATAAAGTTTATTGCACAATGTAGAGTTAATAAAATTCAGAAAATGTTAACAACTAAACAAATCGAATGAAGCTCAACGTTGTGGTACCACTTCTTGACTCTTACGTTCTTGTCACATACTCGTCAAACAAAATTTTAAAGTATTGTTATAATCAATCAATCAAGTTTGAAAATATTAAATACATCTCTCTCACGTTTTTAGATATGTATTTTGTACGTGACATTTGGCATTTGCAATTAAAGAAAAGTTGTATTCATTTGAAATAAAATTTCAATGACTTCAAACAATGATGTTTGACTTGTTTCATTTTAAATAAACTTCTAATCTTTACATTATATAATGTGTTACAGATAAACATAACTCAAATTAGCCAATTTTCAATCAACGAATGAAAGTTGTTACGTAAAATAAAACCACTTATGGCTATAAGTTATACTATCTTTTGTAGTTTTTACAAGAATTCTGCATGGTGAAAGACGATATATGTATGATGATCGAGTTGATGGCTCGGTACTTGTCGAATATTTCAAATATCATTCAATGAAAACAAAAAACGCTGCCAAAACAAAACCAACATATTACATACTCAACGAGTATATATGTTAATTACCACGAAAATCGACCTAGCTATACATATAGAAGTATAGAACATCTCCGTAGCTGAGTTACTACAACATGTTGCATCTTTCAGAAATAGTTATATTTGAAGTTTTTTATAGGAAGTGTATTAGTATTTCTCATAAGTAAGATTGTGATTGAAACTTATCACCTAGCCATCAAAAATAACAAGATCATCGTGCCACACTGCCACTGTTCTCACTCTACAAACTTTATAAATTTTGTATTGTTAACAGTATTTTACACATTTAATTAGTAGTAATAACAACTCTATACAACTATTTATTAAATTGAAGTCTAGCCACTTTTTTCTTCTATTTACTTGTCTTGAAGGAAGATGCACAAGAAATGGCCAAACCCACTTGATGACATAGTGCTACCAAAAAGAGAAAGTGTTAAAGTGCAAGTGAATAAACAGTTTTTAAGTGGCCTTGTGTACTTTCCACAAACCCATAAAATGAGTAACCCTTACCCAAATTCCAAATATACCACATAATGTATATATGTTAATGCCTAAGATACAAGTTACTAAAACATGATCATTAGAATTTTTGATGATATTATAAGATCAGAATAAAAGAATACCCCCTAAAATTTCCAAGGACTATAAACCATACATGATGATGCTCTAGAATCTGATACAACCAAGATTGTCACTAGGAGATGTCTTCTTTACACAATTACACTTCAAAAGAAAACACACCATATACAATCTATGGAATCTAGGAGGTGTATGTTTTTTTAATAATGAGACATTTTCCTGTGCCACCATGATATTATCCGAAAAGAAGTTTTATTTATTTTGATTTTCTGAAATTTAAGTTTTGTAACTAACTTCATATTATGATAAACGATCGTTTGAATCGAGAGATTATTTAAACGATTGCCATGTCTAATTGATATATCTATGTGTCTAATGCTATGTTTGCTTAATCTAATAAAATCACTTAATATCTTTTAATGGTCTATAAATCTGAATCGTTAAAAGCTTTTGACAATTAAGAGTGTATATTTTTTTCTCTTTGTTTAGAGGCATTAAGAGATTTAAAACTCTTGCCCAACAAGACATAAAAAGAAATCTTGTTACCTCTTAATGATCTATAACCTAGTTTTTGTATTCTAATCATGCAAATGGTTACAAAAATACAAACAATATTAGTTGATTAAGAGTATTTTACTGAAGATTTAGATTCAAATATACAAATTAGATCCAGACTCGAAATCTCTTAATAAACAAACGATACCTAAGTCTAATTGATATGTATAAACGTGTGTCTAATTTATTCAATGTTTGATATATGTAATTTGTGGGTTGCACTTACTTATTTTTTCATGTTTATCTTTCGTTGCTATATGCATCAAAATCCTTGTTAACAGAGTCATCTGTCACGCATGAATTAGGCATGTAGTAGTGGCTTTTCTTTTAGGTTATATCTTATGATAATGACATGTGTGATGAGTTTATCAAAGAACCGTTCGGTAAGAGGCCGGCTCAAGAACAAAACTAGACTAAATATAATTTAGGGCAAAAGTTTAATATAAATCTCAAATTTATCATATATCCAATAAACCAGTCATAGCCATTCATTTTTCTAATAAAAAAGATAAAAAATAAACTTTCACAATTTTTTAAAAAATTAAATATCTCGCAAACCGTTAATCGTTACGCTAAAAAAATTATACTATCGCGACGGGAATTAAATTATGTTTTTATAGATATACACTTATATATATTTTTAACCTTTTTTTTTTCAAAATTTCAGCCTAGAAATATTGTGATTTGTGAAAATCACTATGTGATTCGATTTTTACAAATCACATATATGTGATTTGCAAAAATCATATATGATTTGATTTTTACAAATCACATGTGATTTTTGAAAATTATATATAATTTTACAAATCATATGTGATTTTTCTGATCGGAATTTAAAAAAAAAAAAAGTTTGTCGAAAATATAGACAAGTGCATGTCTATAGAAAGATAATTTAATTCTCGTCGCGATGATGTATTTTTTGTAGTTTGAAGATTAACGTTTACAAGATATGTTATTTAAAAAAAATGCGGAAAATGATTTTTTTTTTATTAATTTTGATAAAAAAAATGAATGACTAAGATTGATTTATTAGATTTATGTTAAATATGAGATATATATTGATTTATTAGTGCACAAATTTTTAGAAACGTAACATAAAAACACATTTTGATAAAACGAGTGCATTAAGATGAATTTAAGAAAAAACAATGGATTTAAAAAAAAAAATTAACACTATATAAAAAAAAAATATAGGGAACCTCCGGTTACGTTCCAGGGTCGGCTATAGATGTTTTCTCTATTAAAAAAAGTCAACTTTTACTCTCGCAGATAACAAAATATATTTTTTTTTCTCTATTTTTCTAACATATTAGCTGACCAGTTTACGTGCTTAACCCCATCATTCACGTATAGACTTAAACATGGTAAAGTCTTTCTTTTAGAAAGATTGGTGTGACATAAGATTATCAAGTTAGTCAGTCTTAAGAAAACAATACTAATATAGTAATGCATGTCTTAAAAGAGTAAAAGCTCAAGAGAAATATAATGCCAACCTATTCAAGATTCACCATCATGGTAGAACAATATTAGTCTTGAAAAAGCAATGGACCAGAAAAGGTAGGTGTAAGCACTTTCAATATCCCATTCACTCCAAATAATTGAAAAAAATGGTGATAGATTCTTAGTTATCTGCTAAATAATTGTTATTTATATGTTTTTACCAAACTAGTATTTTGTTCATTTAAACTAGTTTATGTACGAAAAACAGTGATTTTATGCTTAATTCCGGTGGCTGATAAAGTACTAAAATTGCACCGTAAGAAATTTACTACGAGGGTTGCACGTCCAAAAATAGACATATCCTAAAATCAATTTACTCTTCGTGAACTAAAATCAGGTATGTTTCGTGTCACACCCGACTCTCAAATGGATCGACCCCTGTGACAAAGTTTATATATTCCAAGGACTATAATAATTCAATTCAATAGAAATTGTACACCATTCTTTCCATTTTCTTCCCACTTTTCCTACCTTTCGTTGTCAAGTAATATATATGCCATTCTTTTGTTAGGCTACTTTTTTAAAAATTCGACGATAGGTCTGAAAAGATATTCCAATATGTCATATCGTACTCTATATGATTGTCCCAATAACTACTTGACCAACATGCAAGATTATCTTTTAGTTTGGTTACTTTTTTAAGTTCAACTATGGGTTTTTGGGCAAAAAAGATGAAACAAAACCCAAACTTATCAATTTGTACTTACTTCAAGGCACGAATACGAGCGGACCACTCGCTAGGGCATCTTTTGTCTTAGTCACTAGGTCAAGTATTATTCCTAACCGACCACCTCATACATGCGATCAATGGATGAAATCTTGATCAAGATTAGTCGACTGGACCGCCACTCAAGGGTTGTGTCACTTTCGTTGTTTCTTTTTGGAAATTCCTTTAAGTGTTAGGATCGGAGTAAAATTCTAACTTGACATGTTGTACGCCATCGGACCACCACTGGACCACCGAGAACTACCCGTCCGAATATGTTTGTCTTGATAACTTGGTTTGAGCAACCTTTTGTAGGGACCAAGTAACTAGTAGTCGAATCATGAATTATACGACTTTATTTTTCACATACGATATACATTAGGATTGGAATATGAATATAGGATTTGGGCTCGCGATCGACATGCACCGTAGAATCTTATGATAATGTATAATGTGTTTGTCCCCCCACTCACCTCGTTTGATCAATCAACCTTCCACTGTGTGTGGACTACTAGTAAAGATCCCTTATAACCACTGTTCTTCTATGTCCCATAATTGTAATACGAGGGGTCACATACTCTATACCTCTCTAATCTCTTCCTAGGATTTCTTGCCAATTGCCAAATCTACAAAAGTAAAATTTTTATGCCCATGTTTTTTTAGTTGAGACTTAATTAAAACAAAACTTATTCAATCTAATCCTATTAAAACAAATAAACAAAATCGACACTATTTCTCTCGATTACCAAAATCATCTACTCAGCGCGCAAACTTATTTGATTGCTGTCTTCATTTGCGTGCTCTAAAACACATGTCACTTTATATTCAATTGTTAAATACAAAAAACTATATATTAAAGTAGGCGTGCAAATAGGCTTGCCCCCCTCCTATTTTGCTCGCTTAAAGCACAAGGTATGATAGACATTTAACATGCCATCCGTCGATTTTCTTTGTGCCATTCGTGAGCCACCATACCGGCAAACACGCCAAAGTTGAGCCAAATGAATTTGAGTTAGTGAAATGGCTCAAGACTTTTTTTTTTTTTTTTGAGTGAATGAGTATTTTTAGTGGCGTATTTTGTGGAACCCAATAACATGTTAGTGGTGTGTTATGAGGGAAGGATATTTTAGTTATTGATGTGTTATTGGATGGAGATGAGGTGACGCTGATGTGGCATACCAATAACGTGTTATCGATAACACCATACCTAGTGCTCTTAGATGACGTGGTTGGGGAAAAGACCAAAAAAAACACCGACGTAGGTAGTTGAATTTATTTACTTCACTCATTTACTTCAAAACACTCTCAATACTTTACTCATTTACTTTTCAAATTTTTCTTCATTTACTTCATCCTCTCAAATATAAAATGTAGATTTTGTAAATTTTTTTTGGATAAAATGTAGATTTTTTAAATAAAATGTAATATTTACAAATTATTCCATCCAGAACACAAGACAAACTGGCTAATCTAAATTAAAAGCACTAAGCGTGCAAATGGGAGAGTGAGCAGACAAGTTTGCTTGCACTTCTACATGTTAATACACAAGGACATCTTTTAAATGATTAGTCACGCAAATAAGAAGGTGAGAAAACTTGTTTTGCTTGCCTTGCCACATGTCAACACAATAGGTTATTTTTCTAACTAAATATAGCACTCAAATGAGGAAGTGAGGAAAATAGTTTTGCTTGCATTTTCATGTGTCACAATCTTAGGCTGGTTCCAGTAAGGGAGGGCGATCGACTTACTCGATCGAGTAAGTGTCGATCGTCCTTCTGTGGCAAACCGATCGAACAAAGTTTTGAAACCAACCTAGTCGTGTACACGATCGACTCAAACGTTCCACTTTATCCACAAATCCGTTGCATAACGGTAAAAAAAATTTTTGAACCTTTATAAATACACAACATAAACACACTTCAATCCACAAATCTCATTTCACACAATTCAACCTCAAACTACTTCTCAACACAAGATTTATTATAGCTTGCCGTCTCCCTCATTCCGTTGAAGATATGCAAATGTACGTTAAAAACCAATGCGATGAAGTTGATGTGGCTCGAAAAAACGCTATTATAGACGTTATCAATCTGTTTGAGCATCCAAGGGGGCAGAGAAGCAACGTATGAGAGCAGACTACACGACTTGCAACGACATTACGCCTGAACGAAAAGCCGTGATCGACAAATTTTTTATGGATGAAGCCCGCAAAGACGACGACATTGCTGACAAGTTGTGGGAGTGTGTTCAACAGATATCGAACAACATCAGCACCAAAATCAGTTGGAGCTATCGGGAGAACAAACCCGATGGTGTAGGTGCATCAACTTCGTCTGCTAGCTTTGTTGGGGAATCTCTGCTAGACCAGGAACGTTTGGATCGCATCAAGGAGTTTGCCGGTTATCGGACTTCGTCGTATGATTCTGCATGCGGGGAGCATTCAGATTAGGATTTATGATTTATGATTTCGTATCGTTTTTATTTTTAATATATTATTGTTTTTATTTAGTATTGTAACATTTTAATTATTAATGAAATTTTAGGTTGTGTTAAAAATGTTTTTTTTTTTTTTTTTTTTTTTTAATAAAAAAATAAAATAAAATAAAAATTGATCGTGGTCGCTTTTACTGGGGCACCCAATCGCATGTAAGTTGCTAGAGAGAGAAAGCTGACGTGACAGGAAAAATAAGCGGATTGAATGCCTTTACTGGGGAAGCCTTACTCAATCTAGAAACCAAAAAATAGGTACATGTATGGTTTATAAATATCGCGCGCAAATTAGAAGGCATGGCTAGGTCGTAATGATGACACGGCTTTCAAACTGTCTTAATCAAAGAGGCAACAACTCAAATAAGTATACAGCTATGTTAAAGACATGTTAAGTAAAGTCTATATACGTATACGAGGTTGAACTTGCTTTTCCTAAGATATTCTTTTTTTGGAGTCACTTGTTGGGAATTATACGTTTGAGTTGATAAGACAAAAAGAAATGAAACAAGAAGGACTTAATACGACAAGAAGGAAACCTACAAAAAGATGGAAGAATTTGCTTGCAAAAGAAGTTTTATCAATTAGTCCTTTGTAGTATTTTGTAAACCCTAATCCTCTAGTATATAAAGAGGATATAGGTGTAGGTTTTATACAAGTCTTCCAAGATGTAGTCGACTTAAAGGTGTGTGTGTGTCCTAGGCGTATAGTCTTGTAAACGCCTAGGTGACGAGATTAGTTAGTTAGTGTTAGATCAAGTATTTGATCTTTGTTATAGTTAGTTAGTTAGTTAATGGTGAATGAAACCTTGTTCAATAACAAAGAATTGATTAGTTTATTCCGCTGTGCATGTTATTAGTCTTTGTTATTGATCCATAGCTGAGCTTATAAACGATCTTCACATCACTTTATTTTGCTTACCCATAAATTTTAGGGGTGGCAATTCTCGACACGACACGATAAACGACACGAATCCGACACGAAGTTAAACAGGTTTGGGTTGAGGATAAACAGGTTTGGGTGAAAAACGGGTCAACCCGTCTAACCAGTTTAATAAACGGGTCGTGTTTGGGTTGAGTAAGTATTAAACAGGTCAACCCGTGAACCCGTTTAAGTATATAAGATCTTAAAAATAAAATATATAATCTGGTTTTTATGTTAGATGTGGATTAAATGTATTTTGTTATTTACTTAGTATGAGTGAATTATAATTTTATACCTTAGATATCATGAAAATTTACGCTTATAATTCATAAAATTGTCGCATAGTTATTTATATGTTATTCTTATCATATTTTAGATCCTTATATCATTTTTTGCATTTAAACTAGTTAAATCGACAAACCACCAACTTTATTCACTGCTTGACCTATTTACTTAAATGGGTTAAACGGGGTCACAAATGGGTTACACGTGTTATGCAGGTTTGGGTTAGGCTTGAGTTTCTTGACACGATTAATAAATGGGTCGTGTTTGGGTAAAGGCTATACTAACCCGCCAACACGCGAATAGGTTAACACGAACACGACTCGATTGACACCCCTAATAAATCCATACTTACAAAGGGATAAATCCATACCATCCATCTAGTTTGATCTAATGATGGGGATTAACCTAAGATTTAAAGGTAAACCTAAGTCTATGTTTTTTTTCTTGTCTTTTTGGCTTTTTTTTATTCATATATTTTTTTTGTCTTTTTCTTTTAATTCACGTTTTTAATTTAAATTCACGTTTTTTTTTTAAATTCACGTTTTTTTTGTTCACGTTCTTTTTATTATTCGCGTTTTTTTATTTATTTATTAATACACATTTTTTTTAGTTCGTGTTTTTTTCTTCGCTTTCATATGTTTTCGTCTGTTTTCATACTTTTTCGGCCGTTTTCATACGTTTTCATAAGTTTTCACCCATTTTCGTCCGTTTTCATACGTTTTTGTTTGTTTTCATACGTTTTTGCCGATTTTCGTCCGTTTTCATAAGTTTTCGTTCGATTTCATCAGTTTTCTTTCGTTTTCGTCCATTTTTCATACGTTTTCATCCATTTTCAAACGTGTTTTTACGCTTTCATACGTTTTCGTCCGTTTTCATACGTATTCGTCCATTTTCTTGTGATATTATGAATATCACTTGTGATTTTCTAGATATCACTTTGTGGTATTCTGAATATCACTTGTGATTTTTATTTTACAAAACATTAGTTGAAAATCACTTGTAATATTCAGAAAATCACTTGTGATCACAAGTGATTTTCTGAATATCAGAGAATATCACTTGTGATCATCTGAATATCACAGAATATCATTTGTGATGTTAGGAATTAGAAATTCCAGGTATTAAAGAGTCGGTCACCTCAAGTATATGTAATCGTTAGAAAGCTCGTAGTCGTAGTTCATTTAAGTTAAGTAGTATTTAGTTAAGTAACACCGTGGAGGACGGACGGGTCTTTACCCACTGTATGCCTGATCCACAGCCCGTTGTGTGGCGTTTTATTGTAAGACTATAAATACTCTCTACCTTCCAAGGTAGAGAGTTGGAGCTCATAATAAGATTTTTCTTTCTCTCACTAAAGTTCCCTAAACCTCTAACTTTCTCTCTCTAAAACTCATCTCCTATACGCCTATGTATGATTGTGTTATGATGTGTATGTGAAATCCAATATCCTACAATTGGTATCAAGAGCCATGGTTAGATCATATCTTGCACATCTTTGGATTTCTAGTGGTTTTTAGGTGGTTTTTGAGTTTGAAAAAGTTTAGTGGTTTGTGCATCATTTGGTTGATTTCTTGTGTTAAAGCTTGGATTTTGTTAGTACTTTTATGTTTAGAATCATCACAAGTGTTTAGGTTTTCATTTGGTAAGCTTGAATCATCTTGGTTGGGTTGTTTTTGGATTGAAAAGTGATGTTTATGTTGTTTTTCATGCTAACGACTTGACCTACGGAGTTGTTTCTTAGTAGCGACTTGCTTTGCAATTTTGTAGCGAGTTACAGTTTTGGAGCTAGCGACTTAGGCCTAGCGACTAACAGTACAAGTAGTGGACTCTCCACTACGGGTAGCGACTTGGTGTTAGCGACTTGGTCTGTAGCGAGTTGCTCTTTAGCGACTTGAATCTTTAGCGACTTGTCTAGCGAATTGCTGCCAAAATTTTGCTAGCGACTTGAGGCTTAGCGAGTTACTACTTAGCGACTTGCATTTGTTTAGCGACTTGGGACTTTAGCGACTTGGTGGTATAGCGAATTAGGTGTTAGCGACTTGGTGCATTATCTTCTAGCGACTTGGGTGATTTTTTTACGGTTTTCTCTTGATTTAGTAAAATCCCGTGAAAGAATCTATTTCCCGGTTTAATCATAGAGTTATAAAATCCCGTATAAACTGTTAACATGTCTACCAACGTTCCTACTATCATATCCACTATTGCAGAGGATGTTCAAGCTGCTGGATCAGACACTCGTCCACCTATGCTTGACAGAACTGACTATGACTCTTGGGCTCAACAAATCAGATTGTACTGTCTTAGTAAAGAAAATGGGGTTAACATTCTCAAATCAATCGATGAAGGACCCTACCGAGTTGAAACTACTAGAGATATACTTGATACTAATGAAGATGGAACTCCTATTTACGGAATGGACAGACCAAAAATGTATGATGAGCTTGATGATAAGGAGAAAAAGAGATTCGATGCAGATATCCGAGCTTCCAACATTATATTACAAGGTCTACCTAAAGACATCTACAAGCTTATCAATCACAACACTGAAGCTAAAGCCGTATGGGATAATGTCAAGATGCTTCTCTCTGGTTCTGAGCTAACTGTTGAAGACCGAGAATTGCAGTTGTATGATGAATTTGAGCACTTCAAGATGAAACCAGATGAGAGTGTCTATGAGTACTATGTGAGATTTCATAAGCTGGTGAATGACATGAGAAACATCAGAATGACTATGCCTAACATTCAGCTGAACTCAAAGTTTGTAAACAACATGAATCCCGAATGGCACAAATTTGTTACTTCTGTGAAGCTCACTAAAGGATTGAAGAATACAAATTATGAGCAACTCTATGCCTTCCTTCTTCAAAATGAGAGGCATGCCATGTTTGAAAAGAGAATTCTTGATCAGTTCAAAGCTCAGACAGAAGCAAGCTCAACAAATGATTCAACTGCCTTTTACTCTAATATTGGGATCACAACCAAAGCTTCTCAAGTTGTACCTTTGGGTAATGGTAATCATAAACTCATCCCTGATCCAATGTTCAAACAAGCTGATGCTGATGCAGGCATAGGAAACTTCATCAATCAACTAGCACTTATGATAAGTCAAAACATGAATTCTCTCCCACAAACCAACAACAACCTCAGAACAGCATCTAACCCACACAATCAAGCTACTGTCAGAGATGGGAAGATTGTTGTGCAACCAGTTCAGGAAAGACAGTATGATCAGGGAAGAGGTGGAGCTGGTAGGGGTTATGCTGCAAATCAGAATCGGGGAAGAAATGGAAATCAAGGTCAAGCTAAGCCGATCAAATGCTATAACTGTGGTGGTGAGGGTGATGAGTGTCTAAATACTCATCATTTTTATACTATTAGAATGCCAAAAACATCTGAAAACACTTAGAAACACATCAAAATGATAAAAATATCACAAACAAGTGTTTTATATGTTTTAAATGCAAAAACATCAAAATCTGGTGAAAAACGTATCAAGTTTGCATAATTGGCAGTTTTAGTCCCTCAACTTTACAAAAGTTGTCAAAATTAGTCCCTGGTAATTCAAAAACTTGTAAAATATCATTTTAGGTCCATGAGATTCAAAAGTTGTCAAAATAAACCCTTTAAAGTTTAAAAATCACAAATTGACAACTTTAGTCCTTCAACTTTGAAAATTGTCAAAAATAGTCCTTGGTTAATTTAAAAAGTGAAAATTATCAACTTTTAACCTTGTTCTATTCATAAATGACAAAAATGGTCCTTATGATAAACTTTTTGAGAAATTACAATATTGGTCCCTCAAGTTTCTAAATTGGCATTTTTGGTCCCTGGATTTACAAAAGTGGAAATTATTAACAATGGTCCTTGTACTATTCTTACTTGGCAGGTTTTACCCTTGTGAGAGCTTTGGAAAATGTTCAAGATAAACCCTTCAACTTTGGTTAAATTGCAAAAATGGTCCTTGTTGATTAAACTAAACCAAACGGATCCTTTATAACAAACAAGCCCAATCCAAGTCCAAAACCTTGACCCGGCCCAATATTTAAAAACAAAGAAACCGCCCCTACTGTAGACCTTCTTCACCAAAGCAGTTTTAGCCAAAACCAGTGGTTTTAACCACTGGTTTTCACCTTTACACCTCACCCTCTCCACTTGATTACCTTCCCCCTCCACCTCCACACCAAACCAAACCCAATTAATGCTTCCCCACCATTCAACACTTCACCTTTTTCACAAAAACTCTGTTTTGCTATCAAATCCCCTACTTGACCTCTGAACCCACCAAACTTCATCTTTTGTGTCCCCTGACACTCCACAACACCCCAAGATACAATTAATGATCTCAAACTGCCTCAAGTTACCAATTTCATTTTTGGCGCCAAAATGCCATATGTACGTTTGAGATGAATTTGACCAAACCAAAGGTCAGGATGTGTTGGGATTCAATTCTTGGTCTCCAAGGAGTTCAAAGACTATAAAAAGAAGAAGAAAGACAGAGAAACAAGCACTTTTGGCCTTAAGCCTTAGTCACGTAGTGTAATTTTAAAAGCTTTCTTTAAATTAAATGTCATTTACAGTTTAAATGTTGTTATCTTTCTTAAAATAGTGTAATGGAACTTAATTTTCAGTTTAATTACAAGTTACTTTTAATCTTCATGTTTTGCCTTATTTTCTTTAATTTTCAAGTCGTTTTGATTTTATGTTATCTAGATGTTTTATGGATTCTATAGCTTGAATAAGCTCCTGACAAAGCTCACTAGGCTTTTAGAACTATGAAACAAGCTAGACCTTTTAAATTCAGATAAGTCACAAAAGAAAAAAAAATCAGTCAATGGAAGTCAACTTATGATCCAATAAGCAGTTCTGGGGTATAAGAATTAAGCTGGATGGTTTTCTGGTTTCTAGCTTACTGACAATAAGCTAGGAGTAGTTTTTGGACCTTGGTACTCAATCTTAGCCTTGATCATGTGTGAGTTCTATTTTTACCATTTTTCGCCATTTACTGTTTTATTACTTTTCATGCTCAGATTTTCATGATTTCCTGTTTCTATGTTGTTATTTAGTGTTATCATAACTTAATATAAGCAGTTTGTTTATTGAGAATTAGTTGTGCATAAAAATTGAAGTTACTCAGTTGAAATTCAAATTTGACAAGTTTGTGTTTTTGGCCTATTTTCTTGAAGTTTTATGCTTAAATGGTCTTAATATGTCATAATATAATGTATGGAATCTGGTTTAGACTCAAAATCATTGAAACCTTTGAAGTTCATGTGACAAATGAAAGTTAAAGGGTTGTTTGGAATTGCTGATTAACTAGACTTCCAGTGTTTATCTGTTGTTGTTTGTACATGTTCTAAGTCACTTTAGTACTTAATAGCTTAGTTAAGTCATAATATTCAGTCATTATTTGTTAAAAGTCAAATCTTCCTTTAATCTGCTTATACAGTTTACTGTCATAGAATTAGATTGTGAAAATCATAGTACTAGTTTAAAACTTGTTAACCTAGCTCTAGATCATCTTATTACAGTTTAATTTATCATAGTCAGTCCATAAATTCAGTTTTAAATTCATTTTAGTCAAACTTTATGTTCTTGTAAAAAGTCAAATTTTCATAATGTTTTGCCCTGCACCACAGTTTTATGGTCAAGTTCATGAGCTTGCAGAAGCCTCATGACTTGACCATAGCTTGTGAATTTTACTTCTTTGTGTAGCCTTTGTGGCCTTTTTATTATGTTCATATCTGTTTTTACATTTTCAGCTTTTTAGCATAGCTTAATCTCCACACTTTTTGTTACCAATCAACTCACTTCACTGAAGCAAACAGTGAAGTGAGCTGATATTCCAAAGCTCCCAACAAGCTCCTC
>BPTQ01000007.1:143212341-143351402 GCA_019973895.1 Chrysanthemum seticuspe | reverse complement strand
AACAGATTAACTCCACAAACACTTGTTATGCTAAAAACTTGGAATTGACTTACAATAAGTCCAATGGCCACTATGGCCTGCACAATCAATGAAACAGAGAACCCTAACCTAATCCAACCCAATAGCTTCCATTTCCACCCATTTCAAGTTCTGCATCACCCCAATCCAATTCTGAACCCACTTTGCTCCTTTCTTTGACTTTTGTTGACCAGTTGCCCAATTTGCATGAAATGCAAAATTAAGCTTATGCAAAGCTTTGCCAAGCTTAATAGAGCTTGTTTAAGCTCAGAAATACACTACTAACAGGTTTAACATAGGTTTTTGAAAGTGAAAAATTCAACAGTGGCACAAAAATTGGAAACTGATCATGTACTGAATTGATACTTGAATTAAACTGAAATACACTAGAATACTATTGTTGAGTACAAAGTAACTTGAAAACAATACTGAGAATTACTTAAGATGCTACAAATTGAAAAACGACATATATTTTATAAAAACTAAGACTAACTATGTCTTCATGCTTCCACTTGGCCTCTTATACACCCAAGGTCTCTCTTTTCTCTTTCTGGACACTTCCCAGCAACAATCTGAACCATTGGATGGGATTTGAGCCATCTTGGCCGTTTATGTGATTTTGGCGCCAATTTCTGTTTTGGATATCTTGGGCAGGAAAGGTGATGCATTTAATGCATTGGTAAGGTTGGTGAGGAGGGGGGGGACAATTGGTGAGGTAGAGTGGTTTTGGTGGCTAGAGGTGGAGGGTTGCAGGGGTAGACATTGTTGTCGGGGAGACAAGATGGGGGCGGGTCTTGTTTATTTTAAACACTGGGTTGGGTGTCGGGTCATAGGATTGGACCGGGTAATGTGAATTGGGCCAAGGGCATTTGTTTGGGCTTGGGTAGTTATATTAGGGTCCGGTTGGTTTGTATTAGGATAAGTAAAACAAGGACCAAAATTGTAACATTTGAAATTCCAAGGACCAATCATGTAAATTATGAAAAGTAGTCAAGGGGTTGTTTTTGCCAACATTTAATAGTCCGAGGTCTAGTTTGACACTTTTGAAATTCCCAAGGACTAAATTTGACCAATTTGGATTTTCAGGGACTAAACTGTAACTTTCTCGAAACTTTTAGATTTTTCACCAAAGGACTAAATATGACAATTTATGATTTTAAAAAGACCTTTGGTGACTTTTCTTTTGAAATTTGGGCTCAGGGACTATTTTTGACAATTTTGTAAACTTGGGGGACTAAAACTGCAATTTTTGCAAATTTGATATGTTTTTCATCTGATTTTGATATTTTTGCATTTGAAACACATAAAACACTGATTTGTGAAATTTTGATCATTTTGATGTGTTTCTGAGTGTTTTCAGATGATTCTGCAGTTTATTTTGTACAAAAATGATGAGTATTTACACACTCATCAATGGTCACAGAATTTACCAGTTAAGTAATGACATTGCTCAATTGAAACAAGAAAATTGCTCAATAGAAGTGTTTTATCAGAAGTTAAAGGGATACTGGGATGAAATGGATGCATTAGAGGCACCATACATATGTACTTGTAACTGTACTTGTGAGAATGGTAGATTGAATGGTGCTAGGGAAAATAGGAAAAGACTCATTCAGTTTCTCATGGGGTTAGATGAGAGTTTTGCAAATTTGAGAGGTCAAATTTTGCTTATGCAGCCACTGCCTAATGCTAC
This sequence comes from Chrysanthemum seticuspe, assembly GCA_019973895.1. Classification (NCBI taxonomy): domain Eukaryota; kingdom Viridiplantae; phylum Streptophyta; class Magnoliopsida; order Asterales; family Asteraceae; genus Chrysanthemum; species Chrysanthemum seticuspe. The sequence continues at coordinate 143,349,691 of BPTQ01000007.1, read as the reverse complement.
TAAGGCTTATGGTATGCTCAGACAAGAAGAAAAACAAAGGGAAGCTATCACTCCTAAGCATGTCAATCCTACAGTTTTGTCATCTCACACAAATGTCAATCACTCTTCACAATCAACTTTTAGGCAAAACAGAACAACTCTCAACACTGGAAGTAACAGGGGTGAAACACATAGGAGAACACCTTTCAAACAAGGGGTTTATTGTAGCAATTGTCAAAAAGAAGGACACTACAAGAGTGAATGCTATCAACTTGTGGGATATCCTGTTGGACACCCCTTACATGGGAAAGTCAAACCTACAAACAGACCAAGAGCAGTCAACAGTGCAGTGGGATCAGATGTGGCATCCACAAGTGGCAACAGCAATGTAAAAGATGGCTCAACAGAAGCAACATGAAGAGAAAGTGATTCAGCAGTCTTTGCCAAAATGGATAATCTGCAAAATCAGCTTAATCAGGTCATGCTGATGCTGCAAGGTAAAGGTATCAATACTTTTAAAATCCTTTCTTCTGCTAGATATTTTTTCATTGCTTCTTGTATAGCTCATATTAAGGATGCTTGGGTGTGTGATAGTGGTGACACTGACCACATTTGTATAACACTGACCCTCATGTTCAACATCAAACATCTCACCACACCTGTCATTGTGTCCCTACCAAATGGCCACCAAACCATGGTAACCAAAACTGGTTCTGTTAGACTTAAGGCACAACTCACCCTACACAATGTCCTCTTCATACCTTCCTTTGCTTACAATCTTCTCTCCATCAGTCAAGTCACCAAGTCTACATCCCTTTCAGTCATCTTTAACCACTCCACTTGCATATTTCAGGGAAACAACAAGAAGATAGCCCATGGGATGCTAAACAAGTAAACTCAACACTGAAGGTCAACTCAGTCAACATCTCACCTGATTCACCATCACCAACTACACTCACACCTTCTGTAAATACCATTTGTAAGGATACAAATTTGTGGCATCACAGATTAGGCCACCCATCTGTAAATATCCAAAAGAGAATAAAATCCTTACCTACTTCTTTGAATGATACCTCTTTGCATTGTTCTATTTGTCCCCTATCTAAACAAACAGCTTTACCTTTTACTCCTAGCACCTCACATGCACAAAACAAGTTTGAAATTATTCATGCAGACACATGGGGACCTTACAAACATTCAACATTGAACAATTGTAAATATTTTCTCACCTTAGTTGATGATTATTCAAGAACAACTTGGACTTATCTCATTCCAACTAAACAACATGTTACTTCCACCATCAAAAACTTTCATTATTATGTCCAAAATCAATTCAACACCATAATCAAAATTTTCAGAAGTGACAACGGAACAGAATTTGTCAATCACTCCCTCACTGAATTTTTTCAACAAAAAGGCATTTTACACCAAACATCCTGCCCCAACACTCCACAACAAAATGGGAGGGCAGAAAGAAAACATAGACACCTTTTAGAAGTGGCTAGGTCAATTCATTTTCAAGCCAAATTTTCAATTCATCTGTGGGGTTATAGCTTACTAGCAGCCACTTATCTCATTAACAGACTTCCATCCACCATTCTTCACTACAAAAGTCCATTTGAAGTACTCTTTCAAACACCACCAGACTTATCAAATCTCAGAACCATAGGATGTTTAGCCTATGCCTCAACCCATTCACCCAACAAATTTTCACCCAGAGCCATTCCCTCTATCTTATTGGGCTATCCTCAGAATCAAAAAGGGTACCTTTTACTTTCACAAGAGACCAACAAGACTTTTATAAGCAGACATGTAACCTTTCATGAGACCATCTTCCCATACTCCACCAAAGATCACAACATCAACACCAATACCCCTACAACAGAACCACTTACCAACACATTTCCATCATCTATAACCTCTACATTCTTCCCTGAACCAGTACCTTCACCAGTCATTCTCACAACACCACCAGAACCCCCTGATCCTTCTCCTTCACCAAATTTAGTACCATCTAAAGATAACCCAACATCTACCACAACTCAGAACAACACCACTTCTACATCTGAACCTCTTCATACCACTACCACATCAGAAACCAATCCACCTCAAACCACTACCACAACAACAAATCATTCACCCCACCATCACTAAGAACCTCAAAAAGGGTCAAAACCACTTCAACTAAGCTCAAAAATTTCATTCATTACACACCCACAAGTTCAGTCAATTCATTCTTCACAAAACATCATACCTCACATTTCATTAATTACTCCAATATCACCAATCCTTCCACACTACATCTCATTAACTCCCTAAACCATGAAACAGAACCTACATCCTATCACCAAGCATCTAAGCATCCAAAATGGGTAGAAGCAATGGACAATGAAATCTCTGCCCTTGAGGAAAATGGTACTTGGGAAGTTACCACATTGCCACCATCTAAACAACCCATTGGAAGCAAGTGGGTCTACAGAATTAAGTACAAAGCAAATGGGAAAGTGGAGAAATACAAAGCTAGATTGGTGGCAAAGGGTTATAGTCAAAGAGAAGGAATTGACTACACAGAGACATATGCTCCAGTAGCAAAGATGACTACTGTCAGGACCATACTTGCTATAGCCTCAGTCTCAAACTGGCACACTCATCAACTAGATGTCAATAATGCATTCTTGCATGGTGATCTCAGAGAAGAGGTGTACATGGCTCTTCCCAGTGGCTACAACAAATCATATCCTCCAAACTCTGTGTGCAGACTAAAGAAGTCCCTATATGGTCTCAAACAAGCCAATAGGCAGTGGTTCATCAAGCTAACTGACTTCCTTCTATCACTTGGTTTCAAGCAAAGTCACTCAGACACTTCCCTCTTTACCCATTACACAGAGACTACTTCCCTAGTTCTCCTCATTTATGTAGATGACATTCTCATATCAGGAAACTCATTGCCTCAGATTGAAGACATCAAGGCCAAACTTCACCAAGAATTCAGTATCAAAGACTTAGGAAAAACCCATTATTATCTGGGCATTGAATTCATTAGGGGACCAAAGGGAATTGTAATGACTCAAAGGAAGTATGCATTGGATCTCATTGCCCATGCTGGACTGATGGATGCCAAACATGCAAAAACCCCCTTAGATCCAAATGTCAAACTCCAAGAAGTAGATGGTGAACCACTGGATGACCCTGCTATCTACAGAACCTTGGTAGGCAAACTTATTTATCTCACTATTAGCAGACCTGATATCTCCTTTGCAGCTCAACTGTTAAGCCAATTCTCCCATTCACCTTGTTCAGCTCACTTAAATTCTTTACACAGAGTCATCAGGTACATCAAATTAAGCCCTGGTCAAGGTCTATTCTTTCCACATTCTAATCCTCTGGCTCTTCAAGCATACTGTGACAGTGACTGGGCAAGCTGCCCTTTCTCAAGAAGATCAATCTCTGGCTTTGGAATCTTTCTAGGAAACAGTTTGATTTCTTGGACATCAAAGAAACAGTTAGTCACATCAAGATCCTCCACTGAGGCAGAATACAGAGCTCTAGCTGACTGTTCTTGTGAAATAACATGGCTCCTTTCTCTTCTAAAAGATCTAAAGGTCACTTCTCCAACACCAGTTAAAATTTTCTGTGATAACACCTCTACAATAGCTTTGGCTTCCAACCCTGTGCAACATGCTAGGACCAAGAACATTGAAATTGATTGCCATTTTGTAAGGGAAAAGATCAAGGCTGGACAGATCCTTCCCACCTATGTACCTTCTACCTCTCAAACAGCAGATTTGCTCACCAAACCTTTAGCCACTTCTCCTTTTCACAAATGCTTATCCAAGTTAGGCATGTGTGATCCCTACACACTGCCTACTTGTGGGGGGGGGGGGATAATAGAGTACATGATGCTAAACAAGTAAACTCAACACTGAAGGTCAACTCAGTCAACATCTCACCACATTGCTTAAGGCATCAAAGATATCTGAGTATATTTTAGTATTGTATTTGCTTGTACTCTGAGCTTTACATGTTGTTCCATTGTATAAGTAGTATGTGTAATATAGTTGTAAGTAGTATAAATAGCTGCTACTCTTTTCATTTTATCTGTAACAATTCATTTCATAATAATAACAAAACACTTTTCCTCCATCTTCTTCACTTTATGATAATAATTATTACTAGTTTTTAACTACGAGATTGCTTAATAATTCTTTTTTATAAGATTACGTAAAATCTTTCATACTGTTCTACAAAAATGACATTTTCATTTATATATATACTAAATTACAACTATCTTTTTTATGGTGTCATAATTACAGTAAATTAACTTATCAAAGCATGCAAATTCATGTATGGTAAAAGCTTTATAAATTAATATTCAAGAGATTACCTAAATTTCTTAATTAAAAGAGTTATTAATTTTTTTTTGAAAGACAACTAACTATCTCACAATATATATACAACAAATTAATATCACGTGTTTTATGCATTACTTAAACTCACAACCATTTAGTTAAAAAACATTTTCACAAATAAAATATCAATAATTGTATTAATTGATCTATAAATTAATGAATCAACATATATTATTTTAGAGACATATATTAATCGTCGTCGGGTACTGTTAACTTCCCTGAATGTCGTCGGGTACTGTTAACTTCCCCACCATTCTTGTAACTGTCACCTGTAATCCGCGCAGGTGTGTCCGCACCCCTTGAGTGGACGAGGAACCAAAAGAACAAATGAACCGTACCGGTATTGTACTGAAACCGAACCGTATATTAGAACTATGGTCCAGTTCTTGGTTCCCAAAATTTTAAATTTTCGGTTCTCGAGACGGTTCGGGTCCAAACCGCCCAGTTCAACCGACTTTTTTAAAAATATAAAATTTTATAAGGTTTGTTTGGGACATTGTGTACATACAACCTTATAAGAAGATAAAAAAACACACTACTCATTAGTAAGCTGTAACAAAAAAAATCTAAAACATAAAAAGACTAACTTATAATTTGCTAGCTTCATAACCCGCCCAATGGGCGGGTTCGCTTCATAATATTGCTTGAGGAAATCTAAATGGACGTACATAAATAATGAATAATGAAAAATGTCTTAAACACAAAAATGGGAAAGAAAAAAAGAAAAGCATTCATGTAATATATATAAAAAAATAACAATGAAAAGTGTTAGTTAATAAAATAGATGGTCCTCATTCATATACGACCTACCCGATGGGCGGGCGAGCTTTAAAATGATGATTTTTGAATATTTATGTATGTAATCTACATGATGATGACAAATACAAATCCAAGATTGTTACTGCAAGACAACTTTTCATTAACTTATGCGTAATAAGATGATGAATGCAATAACCGATTTCATGTTGTTAGTACAATAACTACATTCGTTGCCGTTACATAAGTTGTAATAGTCAGCTTAAAAGAAGTATAACATGCTTTGAGGAGGTCATTTTGCAGCAACCTTGAGCTGAATTGATGAACAGGTCTTCTTGTTTCTTGAACATCACTTCCAATTTTCTGGGAATTAGAAAACAAAGATATATGTAAATGGTTAAATGAGGTTGCCGAAAAAGGTTTATCCTTTTTTGGATAATTATGATAGAAGGTAAAAGCAGCCACATTTATCAACAAAATTTATAGAGATCATAAATGAAAGATAAAGATTAAGTGGAAATATCAGGCTAAATGGTAAAATTAATTAGCGGCTTAAGTAGTATAAATCAACTTGTACATACTTAACTATACATGTATTAATGAATGCATAAAAAGTTACGGGCGAGCAGTAATTATGTCTCAACACATTTAACTATCGATATGCGTTGAAATCTAACCTTTTGTTGACTGAACTTGGTGCTCCCTCAAAGTTTCACTATCGATACCAATGAGTCGAAGCCTATAGTCTTCCTTACTTGGAAACTGGAATAGTTAGCCAAAAAGAAGTGATGTATTCAAAAAATTGAGCAAAATGGTTCTAAGCATTCAAATTTGCAGTCACAAAAACATAGCAACTACAACGCAATTACATCTATAAGGTTGCTAAAGGTTTTTGGCATTTTAATTCATTAACACTATCCAATATACAAGTAAAACCTTGAATATAAAAGAATAGTAACTGGCAAATAGCTAAAAGCCTGGTCAATATACAGTAAAATGTTCACGGCTATAGAATCAATCATATCAAGATATTATACTTCCAATCATATCAATGGTGTACAACAGTGCATAATCTACAGGAGACTAACCTCTGCAACAGCTGAACCAATGTGCTTAATCTCTATCAGTTGCATTTTTGTCATTTCCACGAAGGATTAATGCTTCATATTTGTCGTTAAAACTGAGAAAACAAATAATAAACATGGCACAATAAATATAAGAAAACAAAAGAAATAAAAAGCACAATCGGCTTACTGCTAGATGTAAGAAAAAGCTATAAACAAAACTTGTTACAAGCAAGTGAGATCAGAATAAAATCCTACCATTTCTTGTCACCTACAAGCTCTTCATAGCCCGCCAATACTAGCTTCATAAAATTACATGAGGAATTCTAACTGGACGTACATAAATAATGTATAACATATAAATAATGAATAACGTCACGTATCTTAAACACCAAATTTGGAAGAAAAACAAATATATGTTAAAAGAACAATTGAAAGTGTGAAAAAATACAATTGACGGTCCTTATTCATATACAAAAGAAAATTTTTGTTTACACGATGTTTGTTGTAGAGTTTGTTTATTCACCGTATTTGTTGCGGAGTTTATGTCAACAATAGCTTGTTTAAAGTACCTCTCCATTTGTGTAAGAAGTGTTCCATCTATGATGCGGCACAAAACACGAATAACATTTGCTTGATACACACCAGTCTTGCTATTCATATCCTTCATAAGGCAAATTGTGACAATACTAACCAATGCATAGAACATATAAGTAATTAGCTTTAGATTGCTTTAGATTGTGCTTTATCTTACATGGGTCAAATTAGATAATTAGCTAAATGGGAATTGCCCTTGGGATGTTGTACTCACAATGCATACAACACGTAGGTCAATGTATTTAATGATTTAGATTTATTATAATCCTAACCAAGTCATACGTTACTTGCGATTTTCTTTTAATGGAGAATAAATTGTTTGCGATTACGACATGTAGCACGATATATGACCCATTTTAACACGAACAAAGTTTGACGCGCTACCGAAAAATAATCCGTTTTGCTGGCTTCACATGAAATGACTAAGTCACTGTAAATGAGAAACAGATAGAATACCTTCGTTGGTCTTCTAGCAAGTGTCAATGGCTCATTCACTGCTCAACATCATGTCGTCTAAGTGACCTTTCCAGCCGCCTATCATACACGTCAAATATGTAGATCATGCATACTAAATAATTATAAATATCTTCAGTCAATAATGGATGATAACTTATAAGTTTCTCTACTTTTATATAATACAAATATTTACCTGCATCCAAGACCTTGAAGAATGTTCTTCATGTTTGCAATAAGATGTGCAAAAATTAGGAGTCCAAGCCCAATAATGCCTTTTGTAAAAACTAAAAAGGACTTCCCATTCAAAATAACTTGGAACTTGATTCCCTGCCAGTGTACCGATTTGCTTGCAACTATGATTCTTGTTGATTGATTGCTAATAAGCTATTCCCAAACACACTTAAATACAAAATATTGAGGAAAAATTAAACTTTTAAGCAAATTTCAAACATCTATAAACATACATAAGTCAGTAAAATGAAAATCCCAAACACCCATAATTAGGAATAGGTCAAGGTTTAGCAAAATGACACTTTTAAGCATCCCTTACAGCGGTAAGCATCCCTTTAAAACTTATTGCTGATCATACCTTTCTATTCACACTTGGTTGAGAGATCGCCCAACCGACTTTTGGCTCCAACTCGTGACCCCTTTCCACCAACTATTTCTTTCGGTCCTCTGAAAGCTTGATGTGATCACCATCAATCACTATCCAGTTTTCATAGTACACCACATTCGGTATTAACTGCCTAACATAAAGAACCAAACTTTGATCTCTACATGAATCAATACGTTGAAAAAAGTACTATTTTTTCTATTTAACTTGCCAAAAATAACCATAGACTAAGTGACTTAGTGTCTAACTTATACATAAATGGTTTAGAATAGTCGGCTTTAGATGATAAACAAAGAAATGAGAAAAAAATGGGTAAGACCTTGTAATAGACTCGTGGTGACTGAACCGCATTCGGAGTGTCCATACCCAAGATAAAATGATCGATGAAAACTTGTGAAACTACTGGAATTTTGTACATTCCACTACTCCCTCCAATCACCTGGGTGTTAAAATCACTGAAAGAGAAGCCTCAGCCACGTTTTTTAACACAAGAGTTGGATTTAAGCACCACAAACTAAAGTACAGGGCAACTCCTCGGCATCAAGTCATGTTTATGACAACGGCTTATTAAGACATTAAACAATTGAATCCTATTAGTATCATAACTTGATAATACTAACTCCATGGTAAAGGAACAATATACACAAGTTCCATGATCATAAGCCTAGACATGTGAGGCTAATTTTTTCCAAATAAATATACCATAAACATTTTGGTTAACAACTGACCAGCTTCACTTTTGGTGGTCTGAAATTTCTAGGCAAGCTGATAATCACATATGTGTATCCCGTTTTCAAAGAAAAAGTAGTTAAGCAAACTAATAAGACCTATGGAATAAAAGAAAGCAAAAAAGGATGCAATGAGATCCACATCTTTAGCCTGGCTTAATGGAAATCTTACAAGGATAAAGCATGAAAATTATATACCTTCTAATACCGTGTTGGCCATCCCACTTAAGCGATCAACACGTCACCTACAATATTATATGCGTAAAATACCTATATCAGGAAAATTGGTCTGATGATATCTGTAATCATTTCGAAAATCCTATTACCAGGAAAACTTATATGCTTAAACTTGTCAAATGTAGGATTCCATAGTCCAAAATCACATACCTGTTCATACATCATGCGTGCTGCATCTAGCTGAGACATCTCAGCATCATAGGTGCTCACAAGCTATAAGACCTCTGGTGTACTAACTAAATGCTCAAACCTGGAAATACGACAAATTAAACGCAATGGACTTACAATCCAAACATAAATAACTAATTTATAAGAAACGTGCATTACATCTCCAATGTTCATTTTTTGAACCACGTTTCGACATTATTACAAATATCCACTTGAAGCGTAATAAATTGCAAAGCCTACACCACTTGCTCCTCGGCAAATTTCAAATGAGTCACAAACGGCTTCACCAAACCTGACGCCATCCTCACGGTGTTCCACCACTCGAAACAAAAAACTCATATCTACATATAACAAAAAAACTACCACACAAATATCACACAAAATTTAGTGGGTGTTTGGAAAAGCTTATTTTTTGAGCTTTATAATCAATTAACCACAATGAAACTTTAAAATTTTCAAATTAAACCATTAATCATCAACAAAAAAACGTACCTTTTTATCATCGATGAACTACTAACCTTCAATAGATCCCCAATTTGAGTTGAAAAGAAATCTAATAAACATACAAAAAAACTATTATATCCCAAAATCGTACCTTTGGTGTATCATCACTAATTTCCGGCTTTGGTTAATCTTCCTCAATCAGAGTCTACCCACAAAATTATCAAAAAATGACCAAAATAAGCAAAATTTTATTGAATAAATGAACATGATAAGGAAAAGAATCACAATTTTTTTCCAGCAAAGAATAAAAAATGGTTAATTCATCGATGAATAAATGAAGATATGACCAGGAAAAGAATTTGATAGTAATGTAACAATCTTATTATGAATTAGGGTATGGGTTTTGAATTTTGGGTGAGCTTGTTTAGGAAAGAGCGAGTGAATTGGGGAGAGTGATTTATTGTTTTGACTGGAATTGAAGCAGAAATTAAGAGTAGGGGATTCTATTATTATTTTTTGATAAGATGGAAGTTGGTAATGTTTTGTTGGAATATTACTTTGGAAGTAAAAGATTAAACAACAAAATGTGGTTTGCCTCATTGGATGAGGCTTTGTATTCGGACCACTTAACCCAGGTTCGAACCTCGCTGGACATCAATTTTTTTTCTTGTGTAAATGGAGATTCTGCCTAATCACCATTTCCACCTCATCAAATGATGCGCCATGTCAACATTAAAATGCCTAGTCAGCATTAATGATTCAAATATATGTATAGATTCCAAATACATTCCAAATAACACCAAACTATCAGTTTTAGTGTTTTACAATTACTAATATCATTAAAAGATTCAAATATCATCATCGCCATCATTCATCAACATGAAAGTAAGTTTTTCTATATATTTTTTCTTTTTATTGTGATCATAATTAATTAGAATCCATGTTACGATCTGATGAGATAAAAAATTAAACATTCGTATATGACAATTTGCTTATATTATAATATCGAGGTGAGAATGCACTGTATGATATTTTTACCATGTAAGCTTGTCATCATGATAACCATGATTGTATTTTGTATTAGATATCTTGTCAATCCATATTTCGACCGTGGCATCCAAGTCGACCTTTAGTACTGTTAGACGCTTTTTGGACCCTTATAGAACTTGATTGTCAAGTCAACTTGTAGAGACGTTGCTTTGCACCCAAGATTGGATAAGAAGGGAGAGAATGAAAATAACTGTGGATGAAATTGAAAATCTTTTGAATGATGATGAGGTTGTTAAAGAGATGGAAGAAGCGGTACGAAGTTATAAAGGGAAACAACGAGCAAAGCGTTTTTGAAAGTTTTGAACACAAATGCATGTTTTTGATACTTTTGAACAATTATAAACTTATATTTTAACATTTTGTGTTTTTGTTTATGTTATTTTGAACAAATAGAATTATTGAAACGATTTGCATTGTTGGAGACATTATTTTATGTGTTTGTCTTGATATAGCGTGTCCTTTATAAATGATCGACAACGAAAAAAACAAATATTATAAAAACTTCTGTTATCGTCGGCAAATCCTGAAAATTCTCGTACAAAAACCGAGTACCATATCAGAACGAAACCGAAGAACTCGGGACGGTTCTCGGTTCTACATTTTCCTTATTTTCGGTTCTCGGTTCTAATTTCGGTTCGGTCCGGTTTCCCTAATTCAAACTAGTGTTGCCTCATGGTATATTACCAATATAAGAACGATATTTGAGAGTTAAAAATAATGATATCTCAATCATAGTATAACTAGTTTTGGCTCATTCAGATACATAAAAGTGTGAAAATAAGCAATTCCAAACACGTTTTTCAATCTAGTGACACCTTAGACGTAACATGGGGGGTGTTCCGCTAGACATTTATAACTACCAAGTACTAACTGAAAGGAAAGGGAATCGATGCTTGAACAGTTGAACGTGATACAAACCAAAATTAAACAAAAACAAAAGAGTGCCATTAAAAAGAAATCATTTTATTTTGAGATTTCACGTTGTCAGGTTCGAACCTTGGTGGGCTGAAGCAAGATTCATGAAACACAAGAACATCAAAGATAACATAACACTATGTAACACCAATAACTCTTTTTGTAACTATATAAAAAACCTTCCCGTTTTTAATTATGTATATTAACTAGACATGTTACACCTCTAGCTAATGCAGAAATACCTCTCCTCCATAATACTGTAAGTTCAAGTTAAGGAATATGATTTCAATTTGAAAGAGCACTGCACAAAGACTTGTATGCAGTTACGCAAACTTTAAATTTCTCTTCAGCCACTGCCTGCAAAAACAAAGCACGAGAACGTAAGAATCATTAGACTGACTTGCAACTGCTAAGTAGGCTTCAATTATATCTAATTCATCCTAAATTGAGTTAAACAGCATTTTCTGAGAGTTCACTTTTACCCTTTGTCAAGTGTTATTCTTTGATTTTTAAGGTAAACAGACTACTCTTTTTATTCGAAATTAGTAGTCATCCTTCAAATGCTAAGAGGGTATCAAGGTTTAGAAGAAATGTTTGGATAATGCAGAACCGAGTGAACTTTTTTGGCCACCATACCACAAAAATAAATATTTTGGTCACGGGACCTCATGTTTTTAATGTGTTTGTGCCCCATAGCTCATACTTTCTTATCAAAAATGAAGGTGAGTTTATCTGAATTTCCCCCCATCATTATTGATTATGTTAACGGCCATCTAGGGTGAATGTGTTAGTAAGCACTGATAGGATTCTGCAAACGCAGGACAAATGGACAACGGGTGCTCTGAAAAAGAGGCATAACATCCAAAGAAAATTTTATGGCAGTGGCCAAAGTTCACCTTGTAAAATGTTAACGGGCGAAACGCCTATAATTTCCATGGAAAATGATTTGTAGACCTAAGTGATATGCCTAAAAACAGACCTACAAATGTAATTGGTGCAATTGAAAAACTGGTTGGTGAATATGAGAAAAGAGAATTAGTGTTTGTCACTTGTCAAAATGTGAATGAAGCAGGCCTATTTGTAGGTCTATTTAGTAGGCTTATATATCATTACTCAATCTCCATTTTGAACGCTATGTGGAACTTACAAACATATAATAAGTATTGAGGCATGACTAGCTATATGTCTGCATGGATGTTAATATGTTATTATTAAGAAGTAACAGGTTTGACTATAGAAGCCGAAATACAAGTACAAACTAACCTGTGATGGACCTTGATGCTTATCAGGGTGCCACTTAAGTGCTGAAAGGCGGAAACTGCAAAGTGAGACAGAGATATGAGTCATCACAAGTTATACGCAGCAATCAGTTTTTTTTAACCATGTGTGGCATAGGAAAAATAGAAGGTTTTGGCATAAATTGTGAGGGACAGGGATTTATTTATACAAAGCTACTACAAACATGATCTTACGCATTTTTTACGTCAACAATCTTTAGTGGACCATTTATGGGCAAACCCAATGCTATTCTGTCTGTATGTGAACCAACTACAGAGGGCTGATCATCATCTTCATCGGACTCATCATCACTTATAGTCCTCCATTTATTTCTTCTATCTGACTCCTCTCTCCATTCAAATCCACTTGTTTGACTCTGGTAAAAAGACTCTTCCCATGACTTAAATGACCATGAATACCGTCGATTACCAAATGTTGCCCGGAAATGCGTCCCAGGATCATCATCAAAATCGTCATAGATGGACCCCTTTTTCGACTTGCCTGTATAGATGAATATAAATCAAAACAGCATGATTAAATTCTTAAGTACTGTATACATGAAATAAAACAATTTAAGAATCTTTTCACTATGGATCTGAATGCCAGTATCCAAAACCAATTTACTTCTCTAGACAGATTAAGAAAAGCACCAGTGACAGCTTTGCAAGAGTGGAAAATTTGGACAAACAATGCAAATTACAGTGTTCTTTTTGGTTTGCATGGAAAATATCACCCATTCTTGCAAAATTTAGGGCTTTTATTGAAGCTGAAGGTTAGTTTGCATAAAAAAGACAAACACGATGGTTTAAAAGTCATACCCCTAAATTAATTACCATATGAATTGGTAATTTAATTGGTTAGTATACATGTATGGTGTTTAATTTATTAGCAATTAATTAGGACATAAAGCTTCGACTGTAATAGATTTAGTATGAATGAATCTTACTTTTGTTTCTCTTCTGATTAGCTTTAGTAGCACGGCGAGCTGAGGCCTTTTGGGGGTCTCGTTTCTTTTTGTTGTCTGTTGTATCAAAAGAGTCTCCCCAACTTTTTGTTTCATGTCTCTTTAAGAATTCACCCTAGGTTGATATAACCAATAGAAGGTTAAGATGTTATCCATTTAACAAATTCATCTATGTTGTTCATCTTGTGGGTCTCATCCACTTCTTCTCTCGATGTAAATAGGACCCACAATGACATTTTGGATCCTCCCTGCCCCAATATAAGACCAATTATTTTAAACCGTCATATGCGAACACAGGCTATCCTTGTTGGCAAAAAGAACATTGCCTTTTTTAAGAATGGCCGACACTAATAAAAGGTGCCATATATGATTTCCTGTTAGCATTTATATTTAGAAGATTTCTCAGAAATCATTGTTCTTGCAAACTATAGTTTTAAGTTAAAAAAAGCCGTCAATCATATCAAATAGAAATGTTGAATATTCCCTGAGTGAATGAAAAATGATTTAACGATTCAGTGAGGTCCCTCAAGGTTTCATCTGGCAAGTTTCTTTTGAATTCTCATAAGCTGACCGGAAACAAGAAACAGAGCTGCTGGTAGCCTTTCAACTTGAAAAAAAGCAAATTGCTTCATTGATCTGCATAAGTGTTTAGAGAAAAGCCTAATGAAGGGATACCTCAAGTGTAAACTTGGAACTTCCACTTCTCGATAGGAGATCCTTCAAAGCTTTCTTTGCATCTGCACGCCTTTGACGTGTTTTGTATTTGATATATGTCTGGATAAGAATGCCAAAGAAGTACAGATTAGTCAAAATTAGGACGTCTCCTGAACATGGGTAGCCTTCAATGAAATGAACAAGAAAAAAGAGAGAAGAAACAGGAAATTTTTAGAAACAATACTAGAATTCGAAGATTAGGATATACCTTAGATGGTTTTTGACCTCCTGAATCCTGCACGGAGAATCATTTGTCATATATAGTGTTAGCAATAGTACAGGAATAGCATAAACATAATACAGTAAAATATGAATGCTACACTTACGGTAGTTATTATATCTAACTAATGCAACAGATCAACCAATTTTGTTATCACCCATCAACATGATTTAATCATTCAAAGCACAATTTAGCTATGAATGTGCAGATATAATGAAAAACTTAAATGTCAATGTAATTTCAGGAATTCAGGATGATGTTGCAACACTAACATATGTAATGACGAAACACATAGAATTAATGACGCCATAAACTCTCAATCATATGTTAGGTAAATCCTTATCTAGAAGATTTGACGTTTCACAAATAAAAGGTTACACCGGTCATTGACACCATAAAGACACTGTACATGTCTGCCTACAAAATGCATCCCCCCGACATTAAAATAAGTTGTTTGATTGTGTCAGTATTCCCTCTCGTTTATAGCTTAGGAAAATCGCACAAAAATGTACTATACTTTAGGCCAAATTAACTTTAAGGCATTCCACTTTATTTTTTCTCAATTAAAGGTATCGAAAGTCATTTTTTTGTGCAATGTAAGGTTTTTCGATTTTTCAAAAGATGTTACCGTCATTTTTTTAGCTGCAATAGTTAACTAATGTGATGAATCGTTCTAGTTGGACATCTAATAGTTATTTTTGGCAAAAAGTATGACCGGTAATCTCTTTCAAAAAGTCATAAAACCAAATTGAATACCTTGAAGTTAAATTGGCCTAAAACTATGACCGGTAATCTCTTTCAAAAAGTCATAAAACCAAATTGAATACCTTAAAGTTAAGTTGGCCTAAAACTATGACCGATAATCTCTTTCAAATAGTTATTTCGGCTAAAACTGTGACCGGTAATCATTCTAGTTGGCCTAAAGTTGAATATGTTCTTGCGCCATTTGCCTTAAACCTTGTTGCAACAAGTCTAGTAAACAATCTTATTCTACAATTGTCATTCATAACTATTTGGTTTTTTCGACAACGAATGCAATTCATTCGATAGCATTGCAAATAATACAATCATCAAACAAATCCAAATAACAAAAGGGAAGAAGTTGTTATTACCGAAAAAGAAGAGTTGGCCCATTTATTGTTCCATTTTTCAGAAGAAAAAGGAGTGGATCGAAAAGAAGCCAAAAAACATGATGACGATGGAATTCTTGATTGAATAATAATGTTGTTGCATAACAACGCAGTACATCTACCCACAATTATTTTCATCCAAAATCTTTGTCTCTGAAACACCAATGTTCTTTCTGTCTTTTTTAAGGTTTCTGTCTTTTATAAATTTGCATTCAAACCCCTGTTCTCATTTCTTCAATCTTCAAAATGGAATCAAACGAGTGTTTGGGATTAGTTTACAAAAATAATCCGCGGCCCAAGCCCAAGTTTCAAGTAAATAAGACATGACGGATTATAAAAAATAAGCAAGTAATCTTTGCCTTTTTTAGGACCTAATCTATTTAAGTAACCAAATCTTTTATATAATTAGAGAACAACAACATACCTAATCTCGTCGAAACAGAATATGAGAAAGTAGAATTAAAATAGATCATATCCCTACTTTAAAATAAACCCGGGAGAAATCTTTTATATAATTAGAGAAAATTCAAAAATGGCAAAAGAAACCTAAAATACGAGAGTTTTATTTTGCCACCTGGTAAATTTAAGCCCCTTTATTAGCGTATAAAGATCAAATTTATAATTGGTTTTTATCAATAATTGAATCAGGTTAATTTATATATATATAAAAAAAAAAATCCTAGAATACGTAAACTTCCAATCAAACCCTAAATTTTTAACAGTTTAATCGTAAATGCAATTTTATGAACCTAAGTATAAACTTCACAATTCTCATAATTTTATGAAAATTTATATATTTAATACCCCGCACTTTTCTCTTTTTCTTTTTTCAAAAAAAAAACAACAACTATTATTACTATTGTTATTATTAAATTGATACTAATACTAAAAAGTAAAAACTCGTTAAAGATGCATGCTATAAATATCAAACTGAAGCACGTGTTATTTAGTGTATGCACGTGATTAATTACAACATATACAAACACTTGTATTCACTTAATTTGAACCTATGTTAAGATATCAAATTAAACTACTCATACAATTACATTAAAAACGGTATTTTATCATACTTTTATATCCAAAAAAAATAAGCGTCCCGATTGAAATTTTTTAATTAATTTTGACTGAAGTCAGTAAAAGTAACTTAGAATAAAAAATCAATTCAAATTGAAATTTAATTAGTCTTTGTTCCGATTATAAATGAAGTTGAAATTAGTATTTTGTACAAACAATTTAACTTGTAATTTGAAATTCAGTGCGATTCTAAAAGTCGTTTAAAACAAAATTTTATTCTAGTGAGCATCATAAAATCAATATTATGATTGACAATTAATTTATTTAATTCAAATTTTAAAGTAAAATTTAAGCAAAAACTAGGGCTGTAAACGAACTGAACGTTCAGTGAACATTTCATGAACCGTTCGGTAAAAAGTTCGTTTATGTTCGTTTATTTATTAAATGAACGAATATGAACAATATTTTACGATCGTTTAGTTAAATGAACGAACATGAACAAAAGTCACGTCCGTTTATTTATGTTCGTGAACGTCCGATTATGCTTTCGTTAAGGTTCGTTTATGTTCATTTATTTATTTATGTTCGTATATCATTATTTTTTAATTGGATAATTTTAAAATTAGTTTGTTTAGACAAAACAACACTTATAAAACAATATTAGATGCATAATTTCATAAAGTTTATGTTTGTTTGTCTATATTTATTTATGTTCGATCGTTTATGTCCGTTTAGCGTTCGTTTAGTGTCTTAATGAACGAAAATAAACGAACATGAACAACTCATTTTCTTAATAAACGAACATGAACAAGAAATTTCGTCCGTTTAAGCGTTCGTGTTCGTTTATTTGTCCGGTTAAAATTAAATGAACGAAAATGAACAAGGCTCCGTTCGTGTTCGTCCGGTTCGTTTACAGCCCTAGCAAAAACTATCAATGTTAAATCAAAGATGATTTCTTTCTTTTTCTTTTTTTTTTTATCATAAACAACATCAATATGCTCTTAAATTGGTAAACCATATACCAAATTATTAAAAGTACTTTTGATGAAATAGATAGAATAGTTAAATCAATAAAAAAAATCGCTTTTTTTAGCTTGTCAGAACTTTTGGATGTATTTTGGCATTTTTTAAACTTTATGGAACAAAGTTTTTTCTTGTGCACTAAAGAAATCTCAATCGAGTTACTTTTGAATTACTTGGCAGAGAAATTATGGATTTCACATACCACACATTTCATAGGGAACCTTAAAGTCGAAAACCAATTGCTAAGAAAAAGGTAGAACCATAAAAACAACGATCCCGAAAATTTATCAATATTTTTGGCTCGCAATAAAGTGAAATTTTTATGCTCAAAATCTCGATTCAAGTAGTCATTTATTTGGTACCTCCCTTCTTACAGGTTAGTTGATAGCTTTCTAGTGTGACCTCTGATCTTTCTTGCTCCTCAAGGAGGAAATTGTTCACATCGAGCCGAACAAGAGAGGCCTTGCAAGACATTCGCAACCACAGCCTTCCGCAATTATAAATTATATGGCTAAGATAGGGGCCTAAAGAGTTTTTAGCTAGCTAGATTCAAACTTGAGATTTTATATTATGACTCTCAACCCCTATTAAGCTTTAATTGGTGGAAAAGCTTACGAGAGATTCTAGAACCCACAAGCCTTAAAAAAAAAGGCCCACAAACACTAGTTTTTAGAGTAGGTCGAGCTTTTGGTAAAACTAATCGCATAAATACCTTTTTCTTAGTTATGTGTAGGGGTGTTCATGGGTTGGGTAATATCCGAATAAACCGAAAACCGAAACCGAACCGAACTCGTAACCGAACCGAACTTGCCAAAATCGAACCGAACTGAAATAAAAGTTCGGTTTTCGGTTCGGTTATGGTTTTAGCCATCCAAACCGAAAACCGAATTTAAATAAATATATATATTTTTTTATATATTTAAAAAATATATTAAAACTCTTTTATAATATATATATAATATTTTTGAAGCTTGAAATTATTATTTTTTTCAAAAAATATATATAAATAAATGAATAAATTATTAAATTTGGGTAATTCAGGTTATTCGGTTCGGTTTTTGGTTATTGGGGGTTCGGTTTTCGGTTCGGTTTAGTCAAATTTGAATTCGGTTCGGTTCGGTTTTTGGTTATACCTAAAAAAAAATTAACCGAATAAACCGAACCAAACAAACCGAACAAACCGATAACCGAACCGATGAACACCCCTAGTTATGTGTATATTAGTTGTTGTCTTGATATCTTTATATACTTATAAGCTTTGTGCTGGTTCGGGTTGCCAACACTTAAAATCTTTTGTTCCATCTAGTTTGCTAAACATTACGAGAAATAAAAGGATCAACTTTAACTCTCATAAGTGTAGACTCATATAGATTTTTGCTAACGAGCGTTTGGTTTTTTTTAGCGAGAAATGCCCATTAGCCGTTATTGTAGTTGCAAATTCTAGTTTTTTGCTAACGCTCGTTACTAAAACCCGTTAGTCAAAGTCAAACACTATGCGAAATGACTAATTTACCCTTGTCCTTTTCCCCACTTCTATTTTCTTTTGAATTTGCACCGCCACCCTCCTTTACCACCACATAACCGGCACCACCACCACCACCACCACACAACTACCCTTTACTCTTCATCTTCTCCAGTGAACAAACCCAGATTTTGGTGATTTTTTTTTTTTTTCTTTTAATTTAGACTCTTTTTTTTTTTTTAATTTGTTTCTTCT
This sequence comes from Chrysanthemum seticuspe, assembly GCA_019973895.1. Taxonomy (NCBI): domain Eukaryota; kingdom Viridiplantae; phylum Streptophyta; class Magnoliopsida; order Asterales; family Asteraceae; genus Chrysanthemum; species Chrysanthemum seticuspe. Next base: position 143,330,212 of record BPTQ01000007.1, on the reverse strand, counting down.
TGCTCTATTGTAATAAAAGAACATATCGAAGTGGGTTTTACTTAATCATTGTTTTACCTCAGTGTGGTTACGGAGTATGTTGTTCATTCTTGAAAACGCTTTGCCTTGCACAATGACGATTATGATTTCTTTTACTATTTATGAATTTCAATCTTATCGAGATCTGTTTTTTAAAAGGAAAAAAAAAATAATAGAGTGAATTTAAATTCCAAGCACAATCAAAACAGAACCATAGGTGATAATTCACACCTTTTGAATAACCAATATAACGATTACTGAAAATGTAGAAATGAATGTACCCCTATAGTTTACAAGTTACAGAATATAATATCTAACCGTTATGTATTACTAGCCAAAATAAAACCACAAAGTTAATACTGGTTGTGGTGAAACAAAGAGAAAGATGAAAAGACAAACATAATGGACCTATATTGGCAGCTTTAGGCATGCAGTTGGTTAACATAATAGAGATGGCTGTATCTACAAGAAAACAGAACAATCACTCACTCCTTATCACAAGTTCTGAATAAAGCTATTTTCGTTCTTAAGCTGTCATATTCACTATATATCTTGCTTGTGCTGCCTCTAATGTGGTAGCAACCATTTTGACTGGCATTGCAAGAAATCGATGCAGAATCAGGATATCTAAATGAACCAATTCAAAAAAATGGTTCATATTTCATAAATTATATTAATTGTTTCATTATGCTTGATATAAGACACTCATCTGGTATTTTCGATTGAGCTTCACGAGAAAACATAGTTTATCTCTAGAATGTAAACCTTTATCTAGGAGAATTTACTTATCTCTAATATATATACTTTAGTGTTCATTGTGTGGTGGCAAAGGAGGGTGGTGATGCAAATTCAAAATGAAATAGAAAGGGGGAAGAAGACAAGGGTAAATTAGTCATTTCGCATGGGGTATGATTTTGGCTAACGGGTTTTAGTAACCAGCGTTAGCAAAAAACTAGAATTTGCAACTACAGTAACGGCTAAGAGGCATTTCTCTCAATAAAACCCAAACGTTAGGTACACAACTCGCAAATTTTCAAAAAAATATATATTTTTTGCAAAAATAACAAAGCTTAGGGACATAATTTGCAATTTATTCTAAAAAAAAAATTTTGGACAAAAAAGTCTTTCTTATACCCATCGAGAAATAAGTTGATTCAGACAACCTCTCATCTCTACTAATACTAAAATAGTACTAATTTAACTTGACTTTGTCATATGGATTGACATATGGAAGTTCCGCGTACAAACCTGTGACTTTGTCAAAACACAAAAGTCCATTCATTAAACTTCAAACTTAACTCGCATGAAAAGTCAAACCAAACTGTCTCAGCGCCTTAATTACCGGCACATGAACATTTCTAGTACATATATGTCATAAAGTTAATTGTATGCTCATTTGCTATACATGATGAGATTGCTACAGATACTGTTATGTATAATTAGTGCATTTACTATAACTTTTACTGAAAATGTCGAGGCATATAACAAAATCACTAAAGGCATTAATGATCTAGATAAAGTTATACTCCATGGATATAAAGGCACTAGTGTTGAGGTATGTTGACTGATTCCATCTTTTACTTAAACTTTCTGTCTTATGTTATAGTGTTCTTAAGATTTATATAGAAAAAGGATAAACTTGATCCGTAACTTGATCAATGACTTGTAATTTATATGCAAGATGATAACTGTAACGTTTTACGTGATCATATTTATTTGCTATTATGTAGGATCTATGAGACAAGTGGACTTTTATAAAGTATTTGTTTGAAGTTATTGTTGTCATTTGGTAACTAGCAGTCATTCCAATATTCGTCTAGTGTGAACATATCGTACTGATCCTGCCAGATCTAACAGTCCCGTGGATTAGTCGGCCAAAAGGTCGGAAACCATGGTTACCCCAAAGAAAAAAAAAGTGTTTGTTAATAAAACCAAATGTTAACTTTTGAAATTATATGAAGTCATTGTCCTGTTACTGGTCTTCTGTTTTTTACACTTACCAAATTTTAATACTTGCTACCCCTTTCGTTTTTCACTGTCGAAGTGTAACTATTTGTTTTGAATGGGTGAGTAAATGCATTATGGACTTATGGTATTGTTTATCATGTAAATAAAGTTCAACTTTTAATGCCTATTGGGCATAGTCTTGCTGGTTTAAAACCTCACATAAGATAAAAAAGACAATAAAAGGGTTAAACGTGTTTGGGTCAGGGTTAGGACTTCTGACACATTAAGTAAATGGGTCGTGTTCGAATTAGAGATACGAACCTGCAAACCAAATCCGACACGTTCATTAAAATAGTTAGGAGATTCGACCCATTTATAGTAATTAAACATGAATAGAAGTATGGTAGGACAAGTAACTTTGTGTTGCTCCTAGAATAGGTGGGTTAGTATTAGCCTTCCAGCAATATTTTTAGCTTTTACCATATCTAAAGTTTGTTTCGTTAATGGTCTTAAGCTTTCTATTCTTACAGGTATATCTATATGGCGCTCAAGTGACATCTTGGAAAAATGAGCACAATGAAGAGATGCTTTTTGTCAGCAGTAAGGTAGCAACTTTCCATGAATTACGTAATTGAAACGATGGGATTACCTGTAGCAATCATCCATAAATGTATTTTTGCAGGCAATCTTTAAGCCTCCGAAGCCAATACGTGGTGGCATTCCTATATGTTTTCCTCAAGTATGTTTCTTTATCTTTCTGCTGTTTACTTCACTGTTTTTGCATTTATTCTAGTTATGGACACCTGCTTCCTTGATGCAGTTCTCAAATCTAGGCCCTCTTCAATCACATGGATTTGCTAGAAACAGTTTTTGGACCATAGACATTGACCCCCCTCCTTTTACACCCAATGTCACCAATAGTGTATTTGTAGATTTGTTACTTAAGCCCACTGAAGAGGATTTGAAGATATGGCCTCACAGGTATATCCTATAGAAGTTCCAAGCTATTGTGTCTACTAGACAATCTGATTAGAATGCTCATAAATTTCGAGTCTTTGTTTATTTATGTACTTCCTGATAGATAAAATGTTTAGGTTTGAGTATCGACTGAGGATTACGCTGGGACCTAAAGGAGACTTAATTTTGACATCTCGGATTAAAAATACCAACACTGATGGAACGCCATTTACGTTCACGTTTGCACATCACACCTATTTTTCTGTTTCTAATATCAGGTAAATTGGTTTTACATCTCTCATATAACACATTTGGTGCATAAAGGGGCTAACATATATTTAATGCTAATGATTCAGTTTGTGTTGCTATTTTCTATTCACTAGCAACATGAGATTTTGCATCTTGTTATTACATTTCTTGTGCTTAACTAGTATAGTAGTATATATGCTCCTTTGAAAATAGTACCGTATAATACAGTAAGAGTGTTCCACGAATGCAGATTATACTGTAGTATATACACGTACTCTCTTTAAATTTTATTGTCGAGTAGCTAGTGGATCAGTTTCTAAGAAATATTTCTGTCTTTAGTGAAGTTCGAGTGGAAGGATTGGAGAAACTTGATTATCTTGACAACTTGAAGAACCGGACGAGATTTACAGATCAAGGAGATGCAATAACCTTTAGTTCAGAGGTAACTTTGTTACTTCTCCCATTACATTTACATTTACATTGTCAACATTAGAGGCTTATGAGTTATGTATCATCAACTGTTTATTAACCCAGACCGACAAGATTTATCTGAGCACGCCATCAAAGATTTCAGTTCTGGATAATGAAAAGAATCGGACATTTGTCATCCGCAAATATGGACTTCCTGATGCGGGTGAGATTCTTATTTCTGCTATCGATTGCTGATTGTATTTATTCCATTTCATTTCATTCTTATAGTCATTTCCAGTTGAGTATGTAGTGTTTAACTTCTGTAGTGTGGAATTTTTAATAAAAGAATGTTACTTTCTTTCCTTTGTTAGTGGTATGGAATCCATGGGCTGAGAAGGCAAAAACTATTGTTGATTTGGGAGAAGATGAGTACAAACAGATGCTTTGTGTGGAGGCTGCAGCAATTGAAAAGCCCGTTAGGCTGGTGCCTGGTGAAGAATGGAAAGCGAGGCTAGAACTTTCAGCTGTTCCTTCATGCTATTTCAGTGGGAAGAGCGACTCTAACAAAGTTCTCGAGGGCACTTGACAAACATACGCTGATGAGTATCGTGTAGAGGTATGCTAACTGAATCCATATACTACTTGTACTGTCTTCATTCTATAATCCTTTGGCGCTAGCAATAGTTGTAAAACTGTCAACCATATCTAGTGATTGGTGGTTTATGTATATATGCTTTTGTAGTTTTTGCATCATTCATACGTCTGATGAATGAGGCAGTTATGGCCTTATTATGGGTATGGGTGGCAATTTGAACCTGCTTATTTAAGCTAGTACAAGTAGATTTATGTTGCAGTTTTTGAAAAAGATTAAACATTTACTACTGAGAATAAATTATATTATACGCAATATTTTCTTTCTATAATTATATTTAACATAACCATTAATCATTTACCAAAATAGTTTTCATGGGCCAACTTGGCCCTGTTTTGACTCACAGATAATATATACTCCTTTGATTTTTGCTACTCCTTTTGTCCCAAACTTATTATCCGCCGACAAAGACAAGTTAAGAAAAATGCATCAATTGCTACTTTGAGTTTTGCAAAAGCTACAAAGACAATTTTACCTTTTGAGATTTAATTAATGAATTCATTTAATTTTGTAAATAACAATTTTGATTAAAGGTAATACGGTAAACTTAAACGGTTATAGGCTTATAGCTACTATATCTGTAGTGGACAATAATTTTGGTAAAAACTGAAAAAAGAGATGAACAATGAAAATAGGACACAAGTACTTTTTTTTTTCCATATAAATGTCCCGTAATTTCAGGTTTTCTATCTAGCCACGCCCTCATGCTATTCTATGAAATGCAGGTTTGGGGTGAAAGCAAGGCTCTTGCCATCTCTCCTCGGAGTCCTATTATTATTGTGTAAAATTTTCATTGTAAAGAAACGCTAAAGCAGCAAAAATAGTTTGATTTTGGCATATTTTATTTTTCTATACTACTTACGAAAAGAAAATGTATTTGATTAAAAATTAGTAAAAAGTTTCATGAGAATCATGAAAAGACTAATATACCCATTGTGTTAAAAATATTCTTTTTATTAGTAATCATGGTTATATTTCTCTTTTATATTGCAACATTTTCATAAATTCATTTTTACTTTACCATCAATATATCTTTAATGATTATCAACAACCTTTTTTTCTTTTGAAAATTAAAACTTTAAAACGTAATGCTTTACAACATTATATATGGCTTTGGTTCCATTGAAAAGGGTTTTATATTGAGAAAATTGAGAAGAGATTTTAACCATCCAATTATATTAAGTTTGAATCATTTAATAAAGATTTTAAAATAATTGTAAGGGTAAATAAGTAATTAAATCATGCAAAATTTTAATTCAACATTAAAGACTAACAATTTTGGTCTCTAAAACTCGATTGATAAGCCACTGCCGAAATGGTAGTTTTCTTTTCCAGAATACTAGCTTTCTTCTTTAAAGTTCCTACGTCAATTTTTTCCCCCTTTTTCTAATCAATCAATATTTCTTTTATCTATTACTAGAAGGGTACCCGCGCGTTGCGACGGCGGGTACCCTATAACTAAAATTTTTGGCGAACAATCTATTTCGATTATATGTTTTTCGTGATATTGACTATATGTAAGGGTGTGCACGGTTCGGTTTAGGTCGGTTTTACCGAAAAGTCCACACAAACTTTAATCTCGTTAAAATAAAGTAAAGAAAAGAAAATCCACAGCTGTTACAATACTATTTTCTTTCTCTCGCGTTGTATATACAATATGCATAAATATAAATAATAACAACATATTTATCTTTCACAACTCTTCAATCCGAATACCCAAAATCCAACTCTTTTGTTTTCATATATATTTTTCATATTCCAAAACACTAAAAAAATAAATACTACTATATGACTATTTCCAAATTTCTATTCTACCAGTGTTTTAAAAAAAAAGGGGGGAATTTCATATGGGCAAATCACCTAGAAATGTAGCTAACTTACCACTTTTTCCCATTGTATGTAGCATTCTTTTTTTTTTCTCATTCTGTCAATAAACTTCCATCGTTAGTCCTTTGTGTGTACCCGTTACCAAAAAACCCTGCATCGTTAGTCCTTTATGCTAACGACCGTTAATAAATAACTTAAAATTTGGTTATCTTACGCTAAACTTGCGTCGTTGGTCCTTTATACAAAAAATCGTTAAAAAATAACTTAAAATTTGGTTTTCTTACGTTTCCGTCCGTTTTTTTCACGTTTTGGTACGTTTTTACACATTTTCGTTCGTTTTAACACGTTTTTGTCCATTTTTTCACGTTTTCGTACGTTTTTACACGTTTTCGTTCGTTTTACCACGTTTTTGTCCTTTTTTTCACGTTTTCATACGTTTTTACACGCTTTCATCCGCTTTTTCAAGTTTTCGTCTGTTTTTACACGTTTTCATCCGTTTTTACATGTTTTCATCCGTTTTTTACACGTTTTCGTCCGTCTTTACACGTTTTGGTCCGTTTTAGCACGCTTTCATCAGTTTTTTCCTGTTTTCATCCGTTTTTACACGTTTTCATCCGTTTTTGCACGTTTTCAACTGTTTTTCGCGTTTTCTTCTATTTTTACACGTTTACATCCGTTTTTGCGTGTTTTCTTCTGTTTGCAGGTTTTCGTATGTTTTTACACATTTTCGTATGTTTTAACATGTTTTCGTCCATTTTAACACGTATTCGTCCGTTATTCACGTTTTCATCCATTTTTTCACGTTTTCATCCGTTTCTACATGTTTTCATCCATTTTTGCACGTTTTCGTCCGTTTTTGCACGTTTTCGTCCGTTGTTTCACGTTTTCATCCGTTGTTTCACGTTTTCATCCGTTTTTACACGTTTTCATCCATTGTTTCACGTATTCGTTCGTGTTTGCACATTTTGTGTAAAAACGGACGAAAAAGTGTAGAGACGGATGAAAACGTGTAAAAACGGAGGAAAACGAGAAAAACGGACAAAAACGTGTTAAAACAAAAAAAATTGTGTAAAAACATACGAAATCGTGCAAAAACAGTCGAAAACGTGAAAAAACAGACGAAAACGTGTTAGAACGGACGAAAACGTGTAAGAAGGGATGAAAGCGTGCATAAACGGACGAAAATGTGTTAAAACGGATGAAAACGTGTAAAAACGCATGAAAATGTGCACAAACGGACGAAAATGTGTAAAAACGGATGAAAACGTGCAAAAACAGTCGAAAACGTGCAAAAACGGATGTAAACGTGTAAAAACGGATGAAAACGTGAAAAAACTGATGAAAGCGTGCTAAAACGGACCAAAACGTGTAAAGACGGACGAAAACGTGAAAAACGAACGAAAACGTGTAAAAAACGGATGAAAACATGTAAAAACGGATGAAAACGTGTAAAAACGGACGAAAACTTGAAAAAGCGGATGAAAGCGTGTAAAAACGTATGAAAACGTGAAAAAAGGGACAAAAACGTGTCAACGTGTAAAAACGTACGAAAACGTGAAAAAGGGACAAAAACCTGTTAAAACGAACGAAAACGTGTTAAAACGTACGAAAACGTGAAAAAAACGGACGGAAACGTAAGAAAACCAAAATTTAAGTTATTTTTTAACGATTGTTAGTATAAAGGACCAACGACGCAAGTTTAGCGTAAGATAACCAAATTTTAAGTTATTTATTAACGGTCGTTAGCATAAAGGACTAACGATGCATGGTTTTTTGGTAACGGGTACACACAAAGGACTAACGATGGAAGTTTTTTGACAGAATGAGAAAAAAAAAAGAATGCTACATACAATGGGAAAAAGTGGTAAGTTAGCTACATTTCTAGGTGATTTGCCCATTTCATATATACCCAAGGAAACTTCAAACATTACATATTTTCCCAAAACACAAGTTTTCAATGCATGATGTACAATGCTATTAAAGCATGATTTGGGGAAATATGTAATTATTGAAGTTTCATTGGGGATATATGTAAATGCCCCTTAAAAAAACTCATCTTGCACCAATAGGGTCTTCTATAATAGTATCAAAAAATGGTTTTCTTGACCTACAAACAACCATTCTATAACTAAATTTCGGTGCATCAACCACCACTCTCGACCCCTCGGCCGCCTCCTTAGCATCGCCACTTGTCGCTATACCGAGTGTAATTCTCCCAGAAATCCTTTTTCCCGTGTTATTATCCACAATAGAGTTTACCCTCCTAATCGAAAACATGATATAAATATTCCCTGGCTCTAAGTCTTCATCCGCGGATAATGGAGAAAATCTTCGGTTTATGTTTAATGATCTTGAGTTGACTATGAAAAAAGATGGACACTCTAGCATGACCTCGGTTGCTTTTACTTGTTCACGATATTGTCAAATTTCTCCTAAAGGAAATATAACTTTTGATGTTTTGTTTACTTTGTTGGTTTTTATTATGAAGAGATTAATGAACGTGCATGAAGATGCATAGCAAAAAGTGTGTGTGTATTTTAATTTTTAAGTTTTGAGAGAGAGAGAGAGAGACAAAAATGAACTGAATGAAATGGTCTTTGTGTGTTTATTTGTTTTGGGGGTTTTATATCCCGTGTCTTAATTATTTATACTACATAATGTACGAAGGACCCTCACTCTTTATTTTAAGACGTACAAGAAATTAAGCATGGTTTACAACACTTTAATGCACCCAATTTTCAGAATTACAACAAAGTAAGCATATTGTACAACAAAATAAAGCGTGGTGTCATTTTAAGACCAAAATTCTATCAAACAATATTAATGCTATTAAAAACACCTCTTCATAAAAAATTACAACCATTTAAGCACAATTTACAATAGCTGCAACCAATTTTCAAATTTACAACAAAATAAGCATGATGTAATTTTCAGACTTATTTCAGACTTACAACATTAATGCTATTAAAGTGGTCAATGTTATTAATGACTATAAAGACTACTACTTATAAGAAAAGAAACATAGTATACAACACTTTAATGCACATATTTTTTAGACGTACAAGACAAAAAACATAGTGTACAACAAAACACCACATTAATGTTATTTAATGTAGTCAATTATTTAACTGGTCAATAAATACAATTAATACAGTTATTAAAACACCCCTTACATAAGAAATATAAACTATCAAGCATATTGTACAACCAAATTAAACACAATTCCTGCATTAAATTTCACTACTACAAATAATAAAGCACGTTATACAAATATTCAAGCCCGAACGGGCAACGGGCCAAATGGGCTTGAGCCCGAACGGGCGCGGACCAAACGGGCTCGAGCCCGAGCAGACACGGGCCAACGGGTTCGAGCCCGAATGGGCATGGGCTATACGAAGTTTTTGATATCCGTAAATTTATTGTTAAAAAGAACATAATAAACTAAAATACATTATTTATCGAAAATTTATATTTCAGGGTACCCGCCGTTGCAACGCGCTGTTACCCTGCTTGTGATGTATAATGGGTTGTTAGAAGTATGGTTTAAATGTCTTAAATGACATGTTACAAGAATTTATATTAAATGGATTTTACAAAATAATGGACTATATATATTAAATAGGCCATTAAAAAACAATGGATTATTAAAGTCTATGAAATGAAGAACATTTAATCTTGATGTTTAATGTAATTTATATGTACATATACAATTCTTTCTTATTAAAGAAATGTTTTATGGTCTTATTTTTTTAAGACTTCTTTATTTAGAAAGTCCCAAATGTTTTATATAGTAGTATAAATATACAAAATAATTTTTTAGCAACATAAAGATTCATAATGAATCAAAAATAGATTCCGCTTATAGCTTGGGAAAACTATATTATTATATTTTTCTTATTCGATCATATATAAATGTGAGTGTCGAATTGATGAATCATTGAATATTGAATCACTAACGAATTGTTATAGTGAATCGTGAAATCATTGAATAGTGATCATCAATAATCTATGTCAATCTTTTAATTTTGAATCAAATGTGAAATGGTGAATCATTAACAAAAATTGTTAGTGCTTTAAATGAATTATGTAGGTACCATCATATAGACATGAGTGAATATCATAAAAGTCCAATGACAATTCTCACATCTTATTCTATGATGACGTCAAACATTGTGAATCACAAAAACTAGACATGTGAATCATAAATAAATATAAAAAAGCTATTTTAGGTTAATACTTGCGAGATGTTTACGTAATTATTCTTGGATGGCCATTCTTACACTTTAGCACAATTAAATACATAAAATCCAAACAATTGAATCAAAAGCATTTTAGTGAATCATTGCTAGAACCCAAGAACTACTGATTTAAAAAAAAAAAAAAGATAAAAGAAACCAAAAGATAAGGATCAAAAAATGGTTCAGGAGGCCAATCTCACTATCAACTTTGATAGAGCAAAGAAAAAAAAGGTTGCATATTAAAACATATTAAATGAATTAAAAAAAATAATTAATGAAATATGTATATTGTCAATCTTACTCTTGATTTGGTTTAATAAGATGAAGGGTCAAGATTGTTTCTCACTCTTCTCAATCGATCCGGATTCTATATATATATATATATATATATATATATATATATATATATATATATTGAGGATCATGTGCGCTTTTTTTATTTTAGTGTGGACGTACAAACAGATTTGGACCACTCATTCCTGATCTGATCTTGACTTTTGTAAAAAGTCAAGATCTGTGCTAACCTTCACTGTACCAATTGACCATGTAAACGATTTTTTTTAATTTTTTTCCATTTGAGCGATCCTTACTATTGCTAACTTCTTTCATTTTTTTTCCAGATTTTTCTGAGCACTTTTTTGTTTTTTGATTATGAGACCTACCACGATATTATGAAACGGTGATATTATAAAACCAACCGTGATATTAAGTTTTTTTACATGTAAAAATGAACCGTGATGTTAAAAACTCATGATAGTTACGGTGATATTAAAATTTTCAAAAAAAAAAATTATAGTTACTATGATATAAAAAAATTAAAAAAAAAATGTTTTACATGTAAAAAAGAGCTGTGATGTTAACAATTTTATTAAAAAAGTTACTTTGATATTAGTAAAAAACTTAATATTGTTTTTTTATTGCGATATTTAAAAAACATACGATGATATTAAAAAAATCAAAAAAAATGTATGATAGTTACAATGATATTACAAAAAATCATAGTATCATAATATCTTTTAACCATGAAAATGATTATTTTTTTAATTTTGTTTCAGTGATTGTTAATTATACTTTTCAGTCATTTTTGAGTCATAACATTTGCACAAAACTTTTGGTCTAATTAGAGACGGATGTTTTCGTTTTTGAATAATAGTGTGTCTTCTGTTGAAACTAAGGTTTTGGTCATATTCATAAATATAAAGAAAACTAATCAAGCTTGGTATACATATTTATATTTAACACAAAGCGATGAAAAGAACTTTCGTATGCTATGCTAAATGACTAATTGTTTTACCTTGTATTACTTGATTATTTGCTTATCTCAAATAGTTTTTGTGCTTGCTTGTTTGAATAACATATGTGGTTTCCTCACCTAATTATTCATTCTCTTGTTTATCGATTTAGTAATATTTTACTAATCAATGTGCTATTTGAAGGAGTGTTTGGGATAACATCTAGTTGTGTCGAAAATGTTATTTTAAATACTTAGATAAGTCATATAAGCCGAATAATGTTTAAAACATGTAATATACTAAATGGCTTCTTGTTGAGTTTGTCATGTGTGCAACATAAGTGTATTATGTGCTTATATGACTAATTGATTTCATCTTTTCTTGTGTAGTTTTCTGAAACAACAAGAATGTACATCGGATCATAACCTACACTTGTGTTGATGATGTACTTTCCCCGTTTCTTTTCCATGATCGCTTTCCAAGCTTCATAGTAGGATTTTCACAACTTGATTATGTCATCCGAGATACTCAAGTAAATTATTTTGCAACACAAATATAATTGGTCATATCCAAAAATCCAAACTTTAGCTTTCCAACAACATATGTTGAACTCGCTCATCCAACCATTTTTTTTATGTGGACCTCTTTAAATTTTAAACATGACACCTTCGTCACCTTAGTTGGTATGCATTTGCATCAGGCTTAATATTATTAAAATGAAGCAGAGTATCATTATTGTTACTCTTCGATAGGCTATTGTAGGAATATAAATTTTCCTAACTTGAGAATGAATATTGGAGAACTTATTGCACTAGAAACTCAATTTGACCTAACGGTTGAATTGCTTCCTTGAGAGAAGTTGGGTATGTGGAATCACCAGTAAAAATGGTTGTGTTCAGCCGTTGTGTTCAGCCGTAATTGAGCACCGCTAGTAATAGTCTCATATTCATTCTCTCACTTGAGAAATCTCTACTCCTATGTTTTCCTAAAGTAAGTTTACAATGGAAATACTTTGCGTTGTCTTAGGATTACTAATCAAACAAGTTATAAAAAAAATTCTTTTGTTAGAATAACCACTTGCCTCATCAGGAGATTATCTTGCTTTGATCGAGAAGAGCTACATGACTTCAAGGATGAAGTTCATTATATGCTAATCACCATCCATAATGACTATACTTAGTTCATTACCTTCACTAAACCAAAACAACCTTATAAACAATTCACTTTCTTAAGGACCCATATACATGTGTTTCTTACTCTTCAAATACCAACACATAGGTAAACATCTCTTAGCTAAAACCAACTCACAAAACCGTACTTGCTTCAAGCCTTTCTATATGCAACACTAACTCTTCTAAACACAACCCCTTCATCTCCACAAACAACAACTCCACCTTCTAGATCTAAATGAAGTCTAGGATTGTCCTGAACTAGCACCTCACAACTCTATTGTATTGAACACTATCATGTACTCTTTTCTTTCTTGACACATACCTTGCACGCCATTGTTAGTGCAAACGATTTACTAATCTAGATCGTAAATCTGTTTTGAGATTTTTGAATAGCGCTTGTTAAGTTTGATAAACCTATGTGTTATTTGTGAGCTCGATCTCATTTTATTGCTTATGTGCTATTCTTGCATGCTCTCATTGCTATGCTAGACTTGTATACAAGTATTCTTGCTGTAGATAACATACGTTTTAAAATTTGATATGTGAGTAAAACTTTACGAGCTTACTGTGATGTCTTTCTGTGTCAGAAGTCGGATCCCCTAGTTATAACTGGCCGGATCCCTCTTGGGAAGGATTCGGTGGATTCGGGTGGACATAATTGTGTTTAGTGCCTTTAAGCATCTCCATCACCTTCCCAACCTTATTGTATTAGTTGGTCATGCTATATTAGGATCACTTAAGTTGTCCTTAGGATCAGTAGATCCCACATTCACTCATGGATGACTTAGGATCACGTTGAAGGTGTTTTTGATTTTTCATTACTTTAAAATTCATCATCTTTCCACTCCAATATTTACACATTATTTATATCAGTTCAAAACACCTATTCTTATATTTCTCTCATTTTTAACAAATTGATTTGACTCATTTTGACCTTAAAATGCTCTAAAATCTAGTTTTTCATTTCTTATAATTCTTAAGAAATTTTCTAAATTTTTCTTTGACCACTCTCTGGTTTCTATACTCAATCACCTTCCTTCAAACCACTTAGTGTCATCCATGATCACTAATAGGTCTTTCTAAACTTCATTTTCCCCATAAAAGTTATCATTGATAAACCTCTCTCACTAGTCTTGACCACTTAGGTCTTATGCCATTTAAGACACCTTAATGGATTGACTAACTTAGGAAATGTAGGTACTGGACCTTGCTAGAATCCAATCATCTCCTTTTCACCTCATCTGTTATCCGAATCCCTAGCCTAAAGCTAGTCGGATCCCTCTAGGGAGGGAACCGGTGAAACCGGTCAAATAGAAGGTACATTATCTCTTGAGATAATTATTTCAAATTTCCTTTTTCCACTCAAACACTTGCTCAACACATAGAATTATCAGTTTCTTATATGTTTATAAATGATTTTCGTTTATGTGATTAGTTACGTGTTCTCTTTTCCATGATATTATGTGAACAATTTCTCCATTTGTATAGATGTTTTCCTTTTGTACTAACTCATTTGGATTCTTGTAGTTTGACAATGGTCAATTTCATCATCAAGTCAAGTTGTGCTCATTCGCACATTTTTCATATTCCTAATCTTGCATCATCCTCACCATCTTCCTCCACTTCCGTCACTACTCACAAAGTCTTGACTCAATTTTTTTTAACCTAGTAAAACTTGTCTATGGACACAACTTCCATTCCTCCATCATTTTAACCTCCAATTCATGATGATGATTGCTATCATTATCAACATGTCCAAGGTCTAGTTCATGAACTACGTGATGAAGTACGTTTCATGTTCTACCACATCCTACTTATGTCAACCACAACCTCAAACCTTAACCCACTTGTGTCAACCACATCCTACCCGTGTCTCACTACCACTAAAATCCATGGTCGTTGAACCATCTTCCACAAACATCTATGTTGTCAAAAGCCAAGTGAATTTCTTAATGAAATGCATCTCATTCCCAAACACATATTTTTTTTACCTTGAACAACCTTACAACCTCTAAATCAACCACAATGATGCAAGTAGAAGGATTTATTCTCTATGTTACACTAATTTTTTTTGTAGGTTCTTCTTGACGCCCTTGAGCAAGGGGGAGCTTCCGTCGAGCATCTACGGAGTGCATCATATGACTTAATCGTCTAAGGATGAATATATCTTTGCACTAATTTTTTGTTTTGTAGATTTTCAAAACACACTAGGAGTACTTGTCGTCTTCGAGCAAGGGGGAGCTTTCGTCAAAGCAAAAACATTGCAAGTTTTTCAATACTTCCATCTTAGCCTTCCTAAAATATTTGATGCCCTTAACAAGGGGGAGCAACCGTCAAGGAGGAGCGTGCACACATTCATTCTTCAAAATTCCTTTGTGTTTCGACAAAAGGGAGATTTCTTTTTCATCATATATTTTTTTATTTCATTCCACAACACTAACCTTGATGTAGGTTAAGCCTCAAAATTTGATCCATTGATCCGTTGGCAACAATGGTTATAATTCAAAGGATCTTTCTATATATATTTTTTTCTTTGTGTGATTCTATAGGTTCCTCTTAAAGGCGAGATCACAACCTCTTGAAGACGTGCAAGCTCAAGGTCATGAGTTGCTAAGCTTCGTCATCATTAAGACCACTGAAGTGAATCTTGTTGCTAATTCTTCTCTTCCTCTATTAGTGTTTCGTGTTGAAGGTATTGGCCTCGTGTGCAAATTGTGTACAACAATGGGAGCAATAAGGTGTTTTCAATTTAACTACACTAGGGATGATGCAAGCTCGCCATTCTTGGGAGAAATGAAGTTTAAACTCCAAGGACACACCATTTTTGTTTTGACAAAAGGGGGAGAAGAGTGTAAACGGAGAAGGTAATGTAAAAGGAAGTACTGACATAAGTAACTTCGACATTTTACCTATCTATTACGTTTACATATATTTTGTCATCATCAAAAAGGGGAATATTGTTAGTGCAAATATTACGATATTTAATCTATACATTCTCGTTTGTTTTGTTGATGACAAACATGTAACTTGTAATACATAACGTAAAATATATAAGTTACTCGTAATCTTATTTTGTCTCAACATACTTTTAACATCTCTCGACGTCTCAAATCCTTGTATACTACAACACAGGTTCGTACATGATTGTGATGTTGCGTTATGATCAAACCCCTAATAAACCATTAAACATGTTTAGTTAAATAGTTTGTATAAAGCCAAAACCATTTTTATAAAACATATATAAGTAACATTTGTTACTTACACTTTTATAAAATACATGGCCTTAAAACTAGTTAAGTAAATGGTTAATAAAATAGGATGGATTATCCATAACCCATGACCCATTACCCATGATCCATAACCCATAACCCATTGTCTAGGTTCATTGTTTCTAGTTTGGTACCCATGACCCAAAGTCCATGACCCATAACCGATAACCCAAGACCCATGTGCATTAATTACATTATGCATTAAATGTGCATTAATATGTATTACATCATGCATGACATCCAATGGGTAAAATCCATGACCCATGACCCAAAGTCCATAAACCATGACCCAAGATGTCTTTGACATCATGCATGACATCATAATGGGTAAAATCCATGACCCATGACCCAAAGTCCATGGCCCATGACCCAAAGACCATAACCCATGACTCAAGATGTATTTGACATCATGCATGAGATCACATAGCTTCTTTGCCTACAAATAACAAACCATTTCTTCTTTGTTTCTTGCACCTTTTCACACACTTTCTCTCCACCATTTCTAACACATTTAGGTCAGTAGAAAAACATGTAGAACGCCTTCTTTCTCATATGATCATAATGTTTCTAACTTTCATTTGTTGTAAGCATACTCACGAAGTGATCCTCCAAAGCAAGCCTAGAGATCTTGCATCCTTACCTACTGAAGTGATCCCCTATCACAAGCATAGAAGCACATGAAGATCTTCTAGCTTGGGAAACTTGTCATCATCATTCATGGATGACTAATCACATCATGCTTTGTGTTCTTGATGTTCAGTTTAGGATTTCATATCCCTTAGACGCATTGTCTTGGATCTTGTCTTGTATAATCTTCTTGTATCTCTAACTAGATTAGATGGTTTATGTGTTTGTGCCATAAAACACAAGGTTTGTTTCGTATGGCTACAAAACATAATGGGTGTCATAGATGTGTTGTGTAGAATGGTGTAGTAGGGAGTTGCTCCCTCATGATGTGTCGTGTTGGTCGGGTAGTGGTTCCTCCTTTGTAATGAAACCCGGTATCTAGCCTCGTACCGGATAAAGTGTAGGCGATGTTGTGATAGGTTTGATTCTACCTTGTGGAAGAACCCGATATCTATCCTTGTATCGGATAAAGTGTAGGCGATGTAATGATAAGGTTTGGTTCCACCTTGTGTGAAGGACTCGGTATTTAGCTTTATACCAGATAAAGTGTAAGAAACGTTGTGTAAGGTTTTCTCCGCTGAGAATGGAGTTTGTTGATCTAGTGAAGTAACTCTCGAGTTGGATACTCGGGGAGTGGAGTAGGACGAAGAGGAGCTTTGTGACCGAACCACTATAAATGCCCGTGTTGGTTTGTGTATCCTTTTTACTTATCGCTTTATTTTTATTCTTGCTTTACATTGTTGGTTGTCTATGTGATTGATGTTTGTAATTGTGATGTATACTTGGTCCTTCAATTATTCATATAGTCATAAACTATATTCAACACTTTACATATTATGACATGCTTGATCAAGGAAAATAAATCGAACTTATAATGGTGAAACTTGATTTATAATAAACCATTAATCTTGCGGAATCTTATGTGATATTAAGGGGTTGGCCTTACATGCCGTAATGCATTAAATGCATCCTCGCATTGAGATTATCAAATGCAATGGTTTATACTATATTTGATACAAAAGTTTTAAGTTTGTAACTGAAACGTATTCACCCCCTCTACCGTTTCCACAGATGGCAATAATAGGGTTGAGGAGCCTGATGTTGATGTCACTCTGCTCCAAGTGACTCAGACTAGTGACTTAAGAAATGTAGGCGATGAATCAATTCAGGCAAATGAAGAGAATAGTTGTCATGAGAATGGTGTACAACTTGCTTTGGTCCAAGGGAGTCAGAGTACTGAGTTAGGCAATGCAGGAACATCTACTAATATAAGTGATGACATGAATTTGGAAAATGAGTTACCTGTGATGGATGATGATGCCTTTTACACTGCTTATGGTTCTGACTCAGACGTAGGTAACTATGGAGTGCCAAGGGTTAGGACAGAGTATGATTCTGGTGTTTATACCACATTCTTCTTCCATGGTCAAGAATTTGCTACTGCAAAACATGTCTAGAGAGGGTAAGAGAGCATTCAATAGAAACTATAAGGGAGTTGATTTTTCTAAAGAATGAAAAACAAAGAATAAGGGTCAGATGTGTGGGTTGTGTTCCACTTTCAGGCCCAAGTGAAAGTGTTGGACTGGGTATAAGCCCAACTAGAGGTCTATTAACCAGAAAGGGTTTATATGCATTAATGGAAGGTAAAAATGAAGTTTCCCAAATACTCTGCCATGTATGTTGTTTGTCGGCAGAGATGGTGAAACTGGTCCTTGGACAGTCAGAAAATATAATGATCAACACACATGCTTGCAATCAAGGGCGATCATAGCTTTTGACCTTAACTTTATCTTAAAGCAAACAACATAACAAATTCAAACAAATCCATGGATTCCAGTCAAGTCTGTTCATAATCAACTTACCAACCAATTTGAGCTTCAAGTGTCAATGCAGAAGGTTTTAAGGGCCAAAAGAATAGCAGTAATAGGCATTAGGGGTGAATTCAAGCTACAACTTACCATGTTGAGAGATTATGTTCAAGAGTTGCAGAAGAGAAACCCTGATACAACAGTTATGATGAATGTCGAATGTCTTGCAGATGATACTCTTCCAACAAGATAATTCAAGAGAATTTATGTTTGTTTAGGTGCATTGAAGGAAAGATTTAAAGCCTATCAGAGACAGTTTTTGGGGCTACATGCTTTTCATATTGATGGTCCTTTGAAGGGTCAACTTCTAACAGCTGTGAGAATTGATAGCAACAATGGTATATACACATTAGCTTTTGCTTTTGCAGAATCAAAAAACATAGGATCGTGGACTTGGTTTCTTCATTATTTATCTAATGATCTTGCACTAGAGCCAAACTCAATTTTCACTTTTATTAGTGACATGCAAAAGGTACTCCCTTAAACTGGTACTGAATTCAAGTCCCTCTGTTTTTAAATAGACACTAAAATATGTGATTTTGTGCAGGATATCATTGCAGCTTTAAGAGAAGTTTTTCCAAATGCAGAGCACATATTGTCTTAGAAGCATTCATGAGAATATGAAACTTCAATAGAAAGGTAGGGCCTTCAAAGACCATCTGTGGAGATGTGCAACAACCTCAAGTGTTGTACAGTTTGAGAAATCTATGGTTGCTTTCAAGATATTTAGTCAACCTGCCCATGCTTGATTAAGTAGAATACCACCAATCCATTGGTCAAGGTTACATTTCTCATGTAAGTCATCTATCTGTGTAACTTAAGTGGCACAGTATATGTTAATGCACTATAAAATGTATAAGCAATACTCCCTCCGTCCCAAAATTATTGTCACCATTTGACTTTTTTGTTCTTTCTTTTACAACTTTGACCTTAAGTATTTTTGTTTGTGTTATATAATACTTGATGAAAAGTATATGAATAGATAGGGTTTTAAATGTATTTTCATCTCCTATTGTATAACACAAACAAATATTTAAGGTCAAAGTTGAAAAGGAAAGACCAAAAAAGTCAAATGTGGACAATAATTTTGGGACGGAGGTAGTACAACTTTATTTGTATTGTTTAGGGAGACCTCATTCTGACATGTTACTTAATAACATGTGTCAAGTGTTTCATGGGGAAATAGTTGAGGATATAAAATAACCAATTATTACAGCCTTAGAATACATCAAGGAATAATGTATAAAGAGAATAATTCATGTTGTGATGGTGATTGAGAAGATTAATGGGCCACTAACACCAACTGCACAACACATGTTAGATGCTATTAAGAAAGAGGTTGTTAACTATAATGTTTTATGGAATGGGGGAGATAAGTTTCAGGTTAGTGGACCATGGGGAGACCAATGTGTAGTTAATGTTGTAGACAAGTCTTGTACTTGCAGAAGACTGGAGATAACAGGTTTACCATGTAAATATGTTGTTGCTACCAATTGGAATATGGCTTTGTTAGCCTTAATAGTTTTATTAGAAGTGATGGTCATTCACGTTTAGGAACTTTGTAACGTGTGTTAGATATCGTGCTAGAATAGTCAACGGGCTCGTGGATTGGACTAAGCTAAATGGGTATTAGTTTAGTTAAGCTTGCCTTATATCCAATCCAACCCATGTCCAAGCCCACGAAAGCCCATGGAAAGCCCTTTAGGGCATCTTGTATTTAGAGTATAAATACCCCTCAAATGGTCATTTGAGGGGTGTGCTTGAAAGTGTGTGTGTGTGTGTGTGTTTTCTTTGGAGCAATATAACATCTCTTGTTTTCATCTCTCTACACATTCATACGCATAACATATCTTATATCAAGTCACCATCTTTCCTTTCTTCTTAATCTTTCTAAGCATAACGTTTGTGTTTGTGGTTAACGTGTTTCTACGCGTAACAGTGGTAACGTGTTGGGTTTGAGGGTGATAAGGTTGATAAAAGTAAGGTCCTACAATTGGTATCAATCGCCTAACAATGGTTTAGGAGTGGTTGGTTGAAGTTTTTTGTTGTTTGTGTTGTTACGCGTAAGCTCTCGGTATCAAAAGTGGTCACGCTTAAAACTTTATTTTTTGCACTAAAATCTTCAAGATTCTTATGGGTTGAGGTTATTATAGTGTTAAAGAGTCTAGTTTTGCAAAAAAGTTTGAAGCTTTAAGCGTTTTACATCAGTTTTAAACTCGTTTTTGGTTCGTAGGTCATTTCTACGCATAAGCTATCTAAGCACTTTGGGTGAAAAAGGTCAACATTTTTGTGTTATTCGAGTGTTTTTAAGGCTATTTGTGCAAGAGAAATTGTTTGAATCACTGGAAATTTTTTACGCGTAGGTCAAAACCCTAGTTCTACGCGTAAGAAAAGTCAACACCCTATTTCTACGCATAAGTTTCTACGCATAAGGTTTTTGTGCAGTTTCTTCGAGCTATAACGGTGACTCAGTGCTTCCCTCACTTGGATAAGTTTGTGGAACACTTCGACTTTTGGATATCTCTTACACTGTGATAGTGTAAAGGATTTTTGGGCAAAACCCTAATCTTACGCATAAGCTTAGACTTATGCGTAGAACACTTTACGCTTAAGTATTTTTCTTACGCCTAAGCCTTGTCTTACGCATAAGCTAAATATTAGCCTAACTTTAAACTTACGCATAAGCATTTCCTACGCCTAACTTTAAAGTTACGCATAAGCATTTCCTACGCCTAAGGAATCCTACGCTTAAGCCATACTACTCGTAACTTCTTCGGTCTACGCTTAAGTTTTAAAAAAAAATTAAATTTTTGAGGAGACTAAACGTTCAATTTTTACGCGAAATTCAAATTTTGGTATAACTTGGAAAATTTTGGTCAAAAATTCAAATTTTTGGACCCAAATTCAAATTTTTTCGGTCAAATTTGGCGTCAAAATTGTCATAACTCAAATTTTTCATACGACCTTAGAATTGATTTTTATAGTGAATTTCAATTTTTGAGAGAAAAATTTTTAGGCCTAAGAACCAAGTTCACGAGTACGACTTTCAGTAAAACTTCAAACGGCAATATCTTATTAAACACAACTCCTTTATCGTTGAATCGATCCTACATCAACTTTATCATATCATACCTTCATCAATGGCAACTCAACAAGACATTCATGCAGCCGGTGCCGAAAACCATCCTCCTATGTTGGAAAAAGGTGGTTATCTTCAATGGACAAGTCGAATGCTTCGTTACATCAAGACAAAACCTAATGGAAAATTGATGATCAAATCCATTCAGGATGGACCCTTCATACCTCGACAAGTCCAAGACCCTGGAAATGCTGATGCAACACCTCCCGTCCCACCATTTTTTCGTCTTCAAAAAGAATCGGAATACTCTAAAGAGGATCAGAAACAAGTCGAAGCAGATGACACGGCAATTCATATTGTCCAACTGGGTTTACCAAGAGACATCTTTGCTGCTGTAGACAGTTGTGAAACTGCTTTTGATATGTGGGAACGTGTTAGACGGCTTTGTCATGGAACTGAAATTGGTCAACAAGACACGAAGAACAAGCTGCTAACTGCTTGGGAGAAGTTTACATCCACTCCAGGAGAATCCATTGAATCCTACTATGGAAGGTTCTGCACTCTAATGAATGAGCTGATCAGAAACAAGTTGACACCCAGAACTATCGTGAGCAACATCAAGTTCTTGAACAATCTACCAGAAGAATGGGGACGATATGTCACTATTGTCAACCAAACAAAAGACTTACATCAAGTGAACTTTGATCAACTCAACGATTTTCTGAAACAAAACCAAAATGAAGTGAATGAAGTCAGGCAAGAAAGATTAGCAAAGAATCATGATCCACTGGCACTCATTGCAAAGACTCAAACTCCAGTGAATACACAACAACAAGCTTCATCATCTTCCACTAACAACAACTTGCAGCAATACATCCCTCCACAACAAAACTATCCACCAGAACAACAACATTACCAGGAACAAGGAATCACTGATCTTGAAATGGAACTAGAAGAAGCTTTGTCTCAAGTATTTTCTTTATTGGGTAAAGCATTCAGAGGTCGCTATTCCACACCAACTAACAACAACCAAAGGATTTCATCAAACACTCGCAACAGGAAAATTGCACAGCCGGGTGTGAACATGGGTAATCAAAGACAAATGGTTGGAGTTAATGCGAACCCACAGGGATATGCTACTGGATTTCGCATGGGTAATCAAGCGGTTCCGAATCAGGGTAATCAGATGGGTCAGAATGTTGGGAATAGAGCAGTGGGTAATCAGAATGGGAATGATGCAGCTCCAATCGTTGGGAATTATGGAAATGTGAATCAGGGTAATCAGGTTACGTGTTATAACTATCAAGGATTGGGTCACATGGCAAGGAATTGTCCAACTAAGCCGAAAAAGAAGGATCTTGCGTATCTTCAGAAAGCTATCCTGTTGGTACAAAAGGAACAATCTAGACTTCAATTGAGTGCTGAGGAACATGACTTTATGGCTATTATGGATGATTTGGAAGACCTCGAGGAACTCAATGCAAACTGCATCTTCATGGCAAATCTCCAGGAGACTAAGTACGACATTGATTCTGACGCACCTCCTGTCTATGACGCCAACGCAGTATCTGAGGTACCAATCATTGATCCATGCTATAACAATGTCATATTTGATGTGTTTACTCATGACGAACAACATTCTGTGACATCAACACCTACTTATGATACATACCTGGACAATCCGAGTTGTAGCAATACTAACTCTAAAACTCCAGATGTGGATCCTAGTGGAGACTGTGTGGCACAAAATACTGAGACTGATGAGGAAACACGTGCTTATTTTGAATCATTAATCAATAACTGTGGCATTGAAATCGAAAAAGTCAAAAAGGTCAATCGCGAAGTTAAGGCCGCGAATGCTAAATTGACCGCTGAGCTTGAGAATTACAAGGAGAACGCAAAAGCCTTTGAATTTCAGAAAAACAAAGAATCAGAATTAGAAATTGGTTATCGAAATTTGGTTTCTAAAGAACAACTATTGCAAATCAAGTACAACACACTCGATGTGAATTTGAACTTGAAAATTAAATCTTTAAACAAGGAAATTTCTGATTTAAATAACCAACTTTCTAAACAAAAAGAAATGTTTTCTAATCTTGAAAAAGAGAAGAAGCAGTTGATTACTGATTTTTCAAAATGAGAAGATTCTCTTCTTGATGAAATTCTTGATAAAAATGAAAAAAATCCAAACTTTGGAAAATTTGCTTCTTAAAACGGGTCACTCTACTCAAACAATCAAGATGCTTTCTAATCAAGTAAATCCGCGTTTTCATACTAATAATAGAATGGCACTTGGTAATGACCCTTCTTCGTTCCCCAAGAAAGCTCAGAAATCTCAGAATGTGTTAAACAATGGAAATGCTTTACATGAACCCATTATTGTTCGTGATTCTCTTGAAACGTTGGAACTATCTAAGGAGAGTAGAGAAAGAATGAAACAAAAACATCCGGAAATCAAACCAATTGATTATAACAAATGGAACAAAATTAACGGAATCACTTTTGTTAATCAAAAAGAAAAGTCAAAGTTTTCCATCACACCAAGTGTTTTAAACAAAGAGTCAACACCTGTTTCAAAATCTGTTTCAAAACCAGTTGTTGTCTCAAATTCTCTTTCGAACATTGAACAAATGTCTTCAAACAATCCTTTTAACACAAGTGATGCGAGAAGTATTTTAGAAAATGTGAAAACTAGAATTTTGGATCTTCAAGACACTGTTAAAACTAAAACCAATATTACAACAAACATCTGGTTTAATAGTTTTGATAATGAAAATACAAAGTACTTTGAAACTCAAATTTCCCCTCAGCTGAATGCCATCAGTGCAAGGGTAATTCATTTTGAACAAGCGTTTTTGAAAGAAACAGCTGAATTTGTCAAGGACCATAAATCCCTGGTAAAGCAAGCTAATGACTGTGTTGAACAAATAAAAGTTTTGGAAAATTTAAATGACTCTCTCTTCGAAGATGTTCTGACTACCGATATTATGTCTATCATTTTACAAACATATTCTGTTGAAGATCATGAAAGACTCCAGTCTGAGACCTCCAAAATTGTTTCAAAATATGAAAAAGAACTTGAGAAACTTGAAAAAGAAAATGTCTCATATTTTAAACAACTTGATCGAAAAACTGAGGAATGCAAGTATGACAAATTGTCGTATGAGCGTGCCTACAATGACATGAAAGCGAAAAATGATCTTTTGAGGGCTCAGCTAGAATGTCAAAAAGGAAAGGCAGTGGATACTAAGATTACAAAACCATTGACTGAGGAGAAAGCAAAAGTTCCCAAACCAATTTTAAAACCAAAAATGTTTGTTTCTATGCCTCCTCCAAAAGTCAATGAGAAAAATGTTTCATCAAAACCAGTCACTCCACCTGCCTTGCCTAAACAAAATGTTGATAAAGGAAAAGCGGTTATCGAGAAACCAAAAGTTTTAGCTCCTGGGCTTTTTAAGATGAGTACCACTAATGCGTCTGCCTCCACATCTAAAACATATGGAACAAACGACATAAGTTTAGATAAGCACTCTAAAGAGACTATGAAAGCTCAAACCACTTCTCTAGATAAAAATGTGACTCCTAATGAGTGTGCCTTACCTTCTACAGGACTAGGAAGCACCTCTAGGAGCAGCAGACTAAAGCCTAAGAGCAATACAAGGAACAATAGAGTCTCGCTTGCCTCTAAGAGTAGTCGCTTGAATAAAGAGAAGAAAGTAGAAGAACACCCTAGGAATTTACCGCTTTGTAATAAGAAAGACATTTCATCTGAATGTAATGAACCTATGAAACTTGCTAAGTCTAATGAATGTGTTGAATCTCTTTGTTTAACTTGCAAGAAATCTTTAACTAATGTTCATGATGATTGTGTTTCTAAGAATGAAATTGTTAAGCCTGTTAAGAAGAATGATCCCAAAAGAACTTATGCTAAACGAATAGGAAGACTAGTTGCGAGACTTGGCTTTACACTACTGATAAGGAGCATACTGTTTACTTTAGGGATGACATTTGGAAACCCACGGGTAGAACTTTCACACTCGAGAATGGTAGAATGAGTAATGCACCCGTCTTACCTATAGATGACTTCTATGAGTGTGATCAGGATTTTACCTCTAACCCAAAGGAACCAAAATCAAAACGGTTTCCAAAATCTTCTTCTTCTGTGATTGGCAGGTTATCGAAATACGTCTTTGGATCGTTGACTCGGGTTGCTCCAAGCACATGACCGGGAATCTGAAGCTGCTGATCAATTTCGTCTGGCAATTCATGGGAACCGTACGTTTCAGAAATGATCATGTAGCAGCTATCATGGGTTATAGAGATCTACCTTTTGGAAATTATTTGATCACTCAAGTTTACTATGTCCAAGGGTTGGGACACAATTTGTTCTCAGTCGGGCAGTTCTGTGATGCAGATTTAGAGGTTGCTTTTAGGAAAAATGCTTGCTTCGTTAGAAACTTGGATGGCACTGATCTCTTAACTGGGAATCGTGATACAAACTTGTATGCTATCGACATAAATCAAATGGCCTCTTCATCACCAATATGTCTTATGACACGAGCATCTGGAACACAGTCCTGGTTGTGGCATAGAAGGTTATCCCATCTCAATTTTGACACCATCAACAATCTTGCCAAAGACAACATCGTCAATGGACTTCCAAAGTTCAAATACACCAAGGATCACTTATGTCCATCATACGAACAAGGAAAAAGCAAAAGAGCATCATATAAACCCAAACCCGTACCTAGTTCGGAAGCAAGGTTGCATATGTTACACATGGACTTATGTGGCCCAATGAGAGTTGAAAGCATTAATGGGAAAAAGTATATTCTTGTTATCGTCGATGATTATTCAAGATATACATGGGTTAGGTTTTTGAGATCAAAAGACGAAGCACCAGGCATCATCATCACCTTTCTGAAACGTATTCAAGTACTTCTTCAAGCTCCAGTAAGAGTTGTAAGAACAGACAATGGCACAGAATTCACAAATCAGGAGTTAAGAGCGTATTTTGAAGATGTTAGAATAACTCATCAGACATCAGTTGTTAGAACTCCACAGCAGAATGGGGTAGTTGAAAGAAGAAATCGTACTCTTGTGGAAGCTGCTCGTACAATGCTAATCTATTCTAGTGCACCGTTATTTCTATGGGCTGATGCTGTTGCCACTGCTTGTTTCACTCAGAACCGATCCCTAATCCATCCTAGATTCAATAAAACCCCGTATGAGCTTGTGAACAACAGAAAACCTGATATCTCTTACTTCTACGTGTTTGCCGCTTTGTGCTATCCAACGAACGACAGAGAAGATCTAGGTAAACTGAGAGCAAACGGTGATATTGGAATCTTCATTGGATATTCAGATAACTCGAGGGCATTCAGGGTGTATAACAGAAGAACTAGGAGGATCATGGAGACGATGAATGTGAAATTTGATGAACTTTCACATATGGCTTCTGAGAGACTCGCTCTAGAACCCGCACTAAACCCGAAGACTTCTGGACACATCAGTTCAGGACTCGTACCTCAAAGAGCTCAATCAACTTCGTTTGACAATCCTAAAGAACAAGAATGGGAGAATTTCTTCGAGTTAATGTTCGATGAATACTATGTTGAAATTTCGACAAATGCATCAAACCATCATTCCGCTGCACCCGCTCAAAATCATCCTTCACCACCAACAGAAGATGCATCTACAACGGTCGAAACCAATGCACCAACTCCATCTACATCATCTACATCTACTACAGTTATTGCACCCGTTCTACCAGCAGTTGATGAGCAAAACCAAAACCAGAACGATGCAACGTTAGATGACGACTTATTTGAAAACCCGTTTGCTACGGAATCAGCTGAATCATCCTCAAGCTTACGAGAACCATCTAACTCGCATACGTTTAACCAACGGTATCCTTCTACTCTGAAGTGGACAAAAGACCACCCAATTGAACAAGTTATTGGTGAACCTTCAAGGCTGATTCAGACGAGACGCCAACGTGCCACCGATTGTGACTTGTGCATTTACCTTTGCTCAATTAGCAATATCGAGCCAAAGAACATTCGTGAGGCAATGGCAGAACCCGCATGGATAGAAGCGATGCAGGAGGAACTTCTCCAATACCGTCTTCATGACTCTTGGGAAATGGTTCCAAGACCAATTGACATTCGAGTCATTGATCTCAAATGGTTATGGAAGAACAAAAGGGACGAAGAGATGACTGTAATACGCAACAAAGCTCGTCTTGTGGCCAAAGGATACAGACAAGAGGAAGGGATAGACTTTGAAGAGTCATTCGCGCCAGTAGCTAGACTTGAAGCAGTCAGGATATTCTTAGCCTATGCAGCTCACAAAAACATCACGGTTTATCAGATGGACATTAAGACCGCATTCTTGAATGGAACTCTGAAAGAAGAAGTGTACGTGAGTCAGCCAGGAGGCTTCATCGACTTGGAACATCCAGACTACGTCTACAAACTCAAAAAGGCAATCTATGGTTTGAAACAAGCTCCGAGAGCGTGGTATGACGAACTGTCCTCTTTCCTTATCCAACACAATTTCACCAAAGGCACAGTTGATCCTACCTTGTTTACACAAAAATGCAAAAACGACATTTTGATTGTTCAGATTTATGTGGACGACATCATCTTTGGGTCCACTAATCCGAATCTTTCAAAACATTTTGAAATTCTCATGAAAAGCAAATTTGAAATGTCCATGATGGGGGAACTAAAATTCTTTCTTGGTTTACAAATACATCAGTCCCCTCGTGGAATTTTTATAAATCAAGCTAAATACACAACGGAGATCTTGAAAAATCATGGTATGGATAATTGTGACTCGGTCGGAACACCAATGGTAACTTCACCAAAAATTGGAGCCGATTTGTTTGGGAAACCTATTGATCCGAAGAAATATTGGAGCATGATTGGTTCTCTCATGTATCTTACTGCTAGTCGACCAGATATTCATTTTGCTGTTTGCTTATTAGCACGGTTTCAGGCAAAGCCTACCGAACTGCACCTCAAAGAGGTTAAACGGATCTTTCGGTACCTGAAGACATCCATTCACATGGGACTTTGGTATCCGAAGGAATCCGGATTTGATCTAATTGCCTTTTCAGATGCGGACCACGCAGGTGATCAAGTTACAGCAAAAAGTACATCCGGAGGAGCACAATTTTTGGGTGAAAAGTTAGTCAGCTGGTCTTCAAAGAAACAAGATTGCACTGCACTTTCAACCACTGAAGCTGAGTATGTGTCTCTATCTGCGTGTTGTGCTCAAGTTCTAAGGATGAGAACACAACTCATAGATTATGGCTTTACTTTCGATAAAATACCTATGTATTGTGACTCGAAAAGTGCCATAGCCATATCATGCAATCCTGTTCATCACTCAAAGACTAAGCATATCCGTGTCCGCTACCACTTCATCAAAGAGTACGTCAAAAATGGTACTGTTGAATTATTTTTCGTGAAGACAGATTACCAACTCGCCGATATATTTACTAAAGCCCTTCCAAAAGAAAGGTTTGACGATTTAGTTTGACGAATTGGAATGCGAAGCCTAACCCCTGAGGAGTTAGAACGTCTTCTCGAATCTTCGTGAAAATGATTTTCCAAAAAGCTTCGCTGTAAATATTTTTGAAAAACAAAATACAAAATTTGAAAAACCAAAAAAAGCAAAATATAAAAATATAAAACTTTCAAAAATACAAAAATAATATAAAATCAAAAATCGAAAAATATTCTTCTCACGACATGTCTCTTGTATAATTGATGTTCTGTACGTTTCTAGAAATGTCATTCAACAATGATACGGGCATGTACAGATGCTTGAGCGAGAGTTCTTTAAATGTTTTCCAAAACATGTCGTTTCTAAAAATTTCTTCAATAATGGCTTTCGTATACTTCAGTACGAAACCCGAACTAAAATGATGACTTTTGATTATTTTCAAATCAAAACTCGTGTTTTTAAAGAAAAATCAAGTGTACGCTTCAGTGCACTACCTTTAAAACTGGTGAGAAATCATCATCATCTTGAGCACCTTTTCAAGATTGTTCAAAAAGATTTTCAAAATCTTTCAAAATACTTTGTGCTCAAGATAACTCCCTCTAAAAACCCTTTAATTGATTATGCTTTATTAAAGGGAGAGTATAAAACCAAAATGTTCCAAATTCATGTTTAAATCAAATCCGTTTGTCTCCCCAAAAGATTCTAAAATGTTGTTTAATCCGTTGATATAAAAAATATCACGATTATGCTATTTTTGAGGGGGAGGAGACGTGATTAAAATGTGATCAAAAAGTTTAATGATCGTTGTTTGATTCTCAAAAGAGCTCGACTCAGTCGTAACCATTGAATTGACGAGGAATCATGTACCATCTCGAGAAACTTTCTATGGACTTGACCAGGACGGGTAATAATTTCAAGCTAGTTTTCTAGTGATGTAAATGTGTCTCGAATCGGTCTAGTTCATTTAAAGTCGATCAATTCAAAAAGTGCAAACTCTACCCTCTATGTGCAGATTTCTGTCAAAACTTATAAGCACATGTGAAGGGGGAGTGTTTCTGAAAATATAAAACTCACGGAGTGTTTCAAACATGTTTTCTATCATAAACACTCTGAGAGATTTTCAAGAAAAATGGTTTTATGGCAACAATAGGACAGTCATGGAGTTATAAGGTGACTAAGGATAGGAAATTCGTCCTATGATCCGCCAGAGCCGGAGGGATCTACCCAAGGACATCACAAATAGTTAGTATTAGAAGTCCTTAGGAATGATTGAAAAAAGGAGTAATGTGAGAAAGGAGAAAGAATGGGTTGAATAATTAAAAAGAAAAGTAATGAAAAAGGGTGAAAAGAAATAGCCCTCCATATTCAACCTTAGGGCAGAAACCGGGTTCAATTCATCTGCTACTGGTTGTCACTAGATGACACTAGTATTGAAGAAAAAGACGTCATGGACCCAGTGACGCACTGCACTAAACCTTCTAGCCACTCAATTCCTCTCAAAAGGGATTTGTTTCATTCTCACTGGGAACCCTACATAATCTATCGACTTTCTCTTAGAGATCGTTGATATTGAAGAAGGAGACCCTCTCCCTAGTCTTCGCTCAGGAAAATCAAAATGCACTAATCGAGTCTAGAGCCACGAGATTCATCAAAAGATCTCATAGGAACACTTGACATGACATCGCTTGCTGTTCATCAATAAGGGCACAAGTGATATATTCTAGAGTCCTACGCAGGTCTTAGCAATCTGCCAGAACATTTATGAGAAGTTTCACATCTGTGATCTTCAGTGATTGAATGGAAACTCCTGCCAGGGTCAACATCAAGCAGCCCTGACAGCAGGTCACTTCAGTAACTCCCCGTGGATTACGCTTAGTGTGTCTCAAACGGTCTACAGTCGTGGAGTGATGCTTCGGTGTACTTCAGCGACTCATCTGAACTGTAGGTGTACCTCGGTACATCGCGTTATCTCACTTGTGGGACTCCAGTTCAGGAACGGCCTCTGTGAGAATTAGAGACGTGTTGTCACACTATGCTGTTAACACCCTCAAAATTCAAACTTGTAAGTGCTGGAATCCGCTTATTACTAACCTGTTTTATGTTTTCTTCTTATGGAAGATCCGGAGCGGATTGATCGTGCAGATTCTCCACATGCTCATACCAAAAACACATGAAAGTTCTCATCATAATCAAAGGCTACACAAAGTTAAAGATGATTCTTCGTCAATGTCAAAGAATCTACAAAGTTTAAAGACTCGAGAACTACATCATTGGTAACCAAAAGACAAATAGAAGTGTGAGCATGGTGGAGAAAGACGTGGAGACACCAAACCAACGAAGTTGACAACGACAGACAACCACATTAATAGATCACAAACCATGAAAGAACAAAGAATCAAAACTATTCTATATCTACACACAAAGTTCAAGCTCGAGAAAAGTAAAGACCTAATCAAGTGGAGCATCATTTGAAAGACCACCCCTTAGGGGGAGATTGTTAGCCTTAATAGTTTTATTAGAAGTGATGGTCATTCACGTTTAGGAACTTTGTAACGTGTGTTAGATATCGTGCTAGAATAGTCAACGGGCTCGTGGATTGGACTAAGCTAAATGGGTATTAGTTTAGTTAAGCTTGCCTTATATCCAATCCAACCCATGTCCAAGCCCACGAAAGCCCATGGAAAGCCCTTTAGGGCATCTTGTATTTAGAGTATAAATACCCCTCAAATGGTCATTTGAGGGGTGTGCTTGAAAGTGTGTGTGTGTGTGTGTTTTCTTTGGAGCAATATAACATCTCTTGTTTTCATCTCTCTACACATTCATACGCATAACATATCTTATATCAAGTCACCATCTTTCCTTTCTTCTTAATCTTTCTAAGCATAACATTTGTGTTTGTGGTTAACGTGTTTCTACGCGTAACAGTGGTAACGTGTTGGGTTTGAGGGTGATAAGGTTGATAAAAGTAAGGTCCTACAGGCTTTAAATGGACAACAAGTAGGAGGTGTGGAAACATGGGCTCATTGATAAGTGTGCAAATACTCATCATTTTTATACTGTTTAGAATGCCAAAAACATCTGAAAACACTTAGAAATGCATCAAAATGATAAAAATATCACAAACAAGTGTTTTATGTGTTTTAAATGCAAAAATATCAAAATCAGATGAAAAACGTATCAAGTTTGCATAATTGGCAGTTTTAGTCCCTCAAGTTTCAAAAGTTGTCAAAAACAGTCCCTGGTAAATCAAAAATAAAGAAAAATGTTATTTAAAGTCCCTAGGGATTCATGAGTTGTCAAATTTGATCTTTGAAATTTAAAATTGCAAAATGACAACTTTAGTCCCTCAACTTTGAAAAATGGCAAAATTAGTCCTTGGATATTTTAAAATGGAAAATTATCAAATATTATCCTTATACTATTTAAGTTTGTCAAGTTTGGTCCTTTTGATAACATTGGAAAAAGTTCAGTTTGGTCCCTCAAGTTTGCTAGAATTACAAAATTGGTCCTTGTCATAAATAAAACCAAACGGACCCTCTTTTGTATTTTAAACCCAGCCAAACCACTTGACGCCCTGCCAATTATCCACTTGACCCCCATTTTGGACCCCAAGCTTATTAATAAAAAACGCGGTCAACAAAGTCAAAACCAGAAACACTGTTCTCCTCTCTCACGTTTACCCGCCCAAAACCAGTGATCCAGATACCACCATGGTTTCATCCCACTTGATCCTTCTACCTTTACACCTGTCTTCCAAGTTGTTTAACCACCCCCCCTCCACCTTCACAATATCCCAAAGATCATTAATTGATTGAAACCTGCTTATAGACTTTTGGCGCCAAAAACTCCACATGGACGATTCTGATGATTTAGAGAGATCCAATGGCTGAAATCAAGTGGGAAACAATCAGAGGTCGACAAGAAGTCTCAAAAGTCTATAAAGAAGAGATGAGAAGCAATGTGGAAAATATCTAGAAAAAATTTAGTTTTCTTAAGTCGTTTTAGCTTAATTTTAAATTCCAGTGTATGTTTTAGCTTTTGAACTTTGTATTTCAAGTTTACAGTGTACAATAACTCTTTTGAAGTCATAAATTTCAGTTTTAATGCAAGTTTTCAGTTTATGCTATTTTTCTTGTTCAAAATCTCATGATTAATCAAATGTTGTTGTTAGTTGTTGGTAAGGACTAAATAAGCCCATATAAGCTCCTAGAAAGCTTCTTCAAGCTTTTAGAAACCTTAAAATTCAGTTTAGAAGAAAAAACCAAAAAATACCAAAAATACCAAAAAAAAAATTAGTGAAAAATCAAAAATCACAAGAAATGGTGATGAAAGCTGGAGCAGGGTGAATATTGGATTGCCCTGGGTTAGAGGCTTAGTGGTAAGCCTATAGGAGTGGTCTTTTGTTCTTGGTTCTGTGTTTTCAGTTGGAAATCCTCTTGTAAGCTTTTAACTCAACTTTTGCATTTTACTGTATAAGTAGATTTATAGCTTAAATCTTTGTGTTTTTGTGTTTCTTAGTTATATTTAAGTATAATATAACAATAAAAGCAGTTGCTTGTTCTTTTAAATTTGTAGTTAGCAAAAATCTCATTTTCACAGTCTTATTAGCATAAGTGTAATTTCTTGGTCTTATGTTGTTATTGTTGTTATTTAATGTTTCTTTAGTCTTGTTTAATGATAATATAAGGTCTGTAATTATTTGCATGGTCTTAATCTTTGTTAGTCTTTGGAAATCTTCAAATCAGTCCCATTAAGGAGTGTTTGGATTTACTTAAGTATCTGTGTTGAAGGCTAATTTAGTTGTTGCTTGTTGTTGTTATCTGTCACACTTTGTTCTAATAACTCATTGCAACAAATAAAACCAGTACTTATTAGATAGAAAGTCAAAAATACTTTTAATCTCTTCTTACTAGTTAACTATTAAGATTTTAAAGGTAAAACTCATCATAGTCGCTTAAAATATGGTAACTTAGCTTAATTTCATCATAATTGAGGTTAATACAACATAATCAGTTAGTAGTATTGATTTAAAGTTCATATTAGTCAACATATTAGTGTAAGATAAAAAGTCAAAATTTTCAGTTGGTCGTTTTTGAATAAAATAGATTATTTTATATAGGACTTAATTTTGAGTTTCAAGCTTTGTGCTTTTGGGTTATTAAAATCTAGTTGCTCATCTTCATCACTGTATTTTTTATATTTTCTAGATAGCTTGTTTAATAGCTTATTTTTCAGCTTCTTTTGAGTCCTTGTCTGAAAAAGTGCTCTGTGCACAGTTGAGCCTACCATTTTCACAAGCTCACACAGAGCTTATTAGTTGGTCAAATCTTGTGTATTTTAGTTCTTTGGGAAGCTAACCTAGCCATCTTGAGGTCCCAAGCTTAAAATTCCAATTTGTAGCTTATTTGATAGAGCTGCACCTAGCTTCTTTTTTGTCCCAATTCTCAGTGTCAACTGTCTCAGCTTAAGCTGAGCAGTGAACTGGTTCCATTTTCATAAGCTCACCACAAGCTCTCTAGTTGTCCACACAGTATGAGCTTTGGCTTTTTGGAAAGGTCACCAGCTCCTCTTGACACCTCAGTTCTTGTTTTGAGCTTTTAAGCTTATTTGATAAGCTAAAATTGCTTGAGATAGTGGCTGCAGGCCTATTTGGTTGAGAGACTTATCATAAGTGCTTATTTGATTATTTCCAGCTTTTCAGTATGCTTCTTTGTTCTTTTTAGTTTTATTTGAGTAGCTTGTAGCTTGTTGCATCTTATTCTACCTTTTGTTCCAGCTTGTAAGCTTATTTGAGCTTAAAACATCATAATAAGCTCATAAGTAAACTGCTGGGGTTTTAAGCTTCTAAAACAGCTTATTTTTAATTTGTAAAATTTCTGTCTTCATTAAAGTTTCATATTTTAAGTAGTTAAACAGTTTTCAAAAATAAAAACCACAAAAACATCATTTTAAATATAGTGATAGCGTTTATTTAATAGAATTTAGCTTTTTGATTTTTCTTTTCAGCTTATAATTAAGCAAATTCAGTTTTTATAATTTTCTTAGTTTTCTGTCACCTTAAGATATTTTTAGAAAAAGTTTCATAATTTTCTCTGTTTGTTTAGTATTTATTATAATTTTAAATAGTTAAAAGTATTAAATAATTAGTAATAAATAATTAAAAAGCATAAAAAATATCTTTTCAGTTTTAAAATTAGTTTTATAATATTCTAGATTTTTCTAAGTTAAAATTTTATTTTTCCAGGTTAATTTTATAATTTCTTGTATTTAAGTGTATTTTAAATAGTAATTAATTAATAATAAATAGATAAAAAGTGTAAAAAATATAATTTCAATTTTAAAATAAGTTTTATAATATTTTAGATTTTTCTAAGTCATAATTTTATTTTTCTAGCTTTATTTCATATTTTATCATATTTTAGTGTATTATTAAATAGTTAAAAATAGTTTTTAATTAATAATAATTAAAAAAATAGTGTTAAAAATAATTTTCTTTGTCCAATAATTTTATTTTATTTTTAGGATTCCAAAAATATCATTTTCATATTTGTAGGCCTTTTATTTCTTTAAACTCACGTTTTATTGTATACGTTTACGTAGTTTTTGATCGTACGTATTTACGTTTGTCTTATCTGATTGTTGTGCTTTACAATTCTGTATCCAAATTCATTCCAACCAATCAGTAGTGTAATTATCCATCAAAATCCTTACTGATCACTATCCTTAGTGATTATTCGACATCTGATAGTTTTTAAACACCATTCAGTCTCCGTGGGACTTAACGACCCAGGAATCCACTATATTCCTCTGATCTTAATTGCATTGGTTCTAGACTGTTTGAAGTTTATTACGGTTGACCAATCACAAGTGGTTAGCTTGTGTGATTAAACTTGACTGTCTGGAGCTCAACCAAATTTTGGCGCCGCTGCCGGGGAGGCTGTAAGCGTGTTCTAAGCATTTCCAGATCCATTCTTGCACATATACCACCTTTTTGTAAACAGTTTTTTGTAAAGTTAATCAAAATCAAAAAGTTCATTAACACTTTTCCTAAAGTGTTAAAAACACCAAAAAATTATAAAACAACAAAACAATCGTAACGTTTTCTAGCTTGTGTTTCCTTTAAGGTGATTCTTAAAGAGATACGATTTGGTTAAACGAGACGATACCAAAAATATTGTCCAAAAGTTTTTAAACCCTTAGCACAAATCTATACCTACGTCTTTTCAGTGGTACTTAATTAATACATAAAAATCAACCACCGCAAACCAAGGCAGTACACCTACCAACTGGGGGTGTGAACATTAATAAGTTCCCGAACAAAAGATTTAAAACTTGCCTTTGTGTCCTTGTGATTTGGTGTACCTTTTTCAAAGAAGCCATTTCATTTGTGATTATTGGTTAAGTTCACTTGTCGTTTTGCCTCGCATTTGTTTTGAAAACTGATTTTTATACTTAGTGCATGCGCACTCATTCTTCCAGTTCTACAAGTCCACTTTCTGAGCTTGCAAATATTCCTCGTAGACGTAGAGGACGTTCTGCTCCTTCAGCCGTGACTGAGGAACGTCTACCACCACCACCCCCTGTCGTAATGGCAGAAGATAAGCCTATGAATGAGCTTCTCCAAGCACCCATCGAGGGTTACGGAGATGCCATTATTGTCCCAGCCATCGTGGCTGATACCTTTGAGCTCAAAACCGGGTTGCTTAATCTTGTAACCCAAAGCCAATTTTATGGTTTTGAGCGGGATGATCCTCATGCACATATTCAATGGTTTAACAAGATTGCATCTACCATCAAATACAAGAATGTCCCACATGAAGCAATTAAGCTTCTACTGTTCCCATTTTCTCTAGAGGGACAAGCCCGAAATTGGCTTGAGAAACAACCCCCTCGTTCCATTGAGACATGGGAGGATCTAGTCACCAAGTTTGTTAACGAATTCTATCCTCCATCCCGAACTACAAGTCTTAAGAATGAGATAATGAAATTTTCTCAAAGATTTGAATAATCATTCGGGGAGGCATGGGATCGTTACAAAGAGTTGCTCCGCAAGTGTCCGCATCATGGTTTTACCGAGTTAATGCAAATGGATACTTTCTACAATGGTCTGAACCAGACTAATCAAGACTCTTTAAATGCCTCCGCGGGAGGTAATTTCCTGAGCAAGACCACAAAAGAAGCCTTGCAAATCATTGAAAACAAGTCCCAGGTCCGCCCTTTCCGAGCAAAGACATATCAGACTCAGTCTAATGCTGGACCTTCTACTTCATCTTCCGTGAGTACATCTAGCACCGATGCTAAGATTGACAAACTCACGGATATTGTTCAGGCTTTGGTTCTTGCTAACCAAAAGAAAGTCACTTTCACACAGACACCATCACATGGTGAAGTGAAGAAAGTTGAAGTCTGTGTTACTTGTGGTGGCCCTCATGCATACTACAACTGTACTGCCACCGATGGTAGTCCGTTTGAAGCCAATGCTATAGCCGGTACTTCACATCAGGGAGGTAATCAATACCGTCCTCAAAATGAACCAAACTACCGTGCTAATACTTATCAGGCACCACCCGGTTTTAACCAGAATCCTAACCGGAATCAGAATCAACCTAGAATGAACCAAGGTTATCAAAACCAAGGTAATTTCTATCCCGGACCCAATCAAGGTTTCCAACATCAAGGAAACCTTAATCAAAACAATTTCAATCGAGGGAATCAATTTCATGGGAATATGAATCCTAATCAAGGAAATTTTCAAAATCAAGGCCCTATTCCTAACAATAGAGGCCAGAATTTTCCTAATCAAACTCAAGCCATTGTTCCAACTGGACCATCATCTGATGAGTTATTGAAGCAATTCATGAAATCCCAAGATGAAATGAACAGGTTGTTGGTCAGTCAGATCGCTGATCTAAAGAAGTCTTTAAATGATCAACCCTCGGGCTCAGGAAAACTTCCGAGCAACACGATCGCTAACCCGAGGGGCGATGCTAAGGCGATCACAACCAGAAGTGGTGTTTCATACAATGGACCCGCTATTCCTACTACCTCTTCTTCTTCTCTCCCGAAGGTAGTGGAAAGTGAACCTGAGGCAACAAAGGACAAGGAACTTCCTACTAATAACGGAGGTACCAACAATGTCCATCCTCAAGTTGTCCCGAAACCCAAATCCAATCCAGGAGTTGTTTTTGAACCTCCTGTAGCTCCTGTTGAAAACCCCAAATCCAAATCTTCTATTCCTTACCCATCACGTTTGAATGAGCAAAAGCTCCGCGAAAAAGCCAGTCATCAAATGGACAAATTTTTTCAAATTTTCCAAGAATTACATTTTGACATAAGCTTTGCGGATGCTATCATGCTGATGCCCAAGTTTGCATCAACTCTCAAACACATGTTAAGCAACAAGGAAAAGCTGTTTGAAATGGCAAAAACTCCTCTGAACGAGAACTGCTCTGCAGTTATCTTGAAGAAGCTTCCAGAGAAGCTTGGAGATCCTGGAAAATTTCTCTTACCTTGTGTATTTCCAGGAATGGTTGAATGCTTTGCCCTAGCAGATCTTGGTGCAAGCATCAATCTGATGCCTTATTCAGTATGGAAGAAACTTTCTCTTCCGGACCTTACTCCTACATGCATGACTCTCGAGCTTGCAGATCGTACAATATCCCGTCCACTTGGCATTGCCGAGGACGTATTTGTGAAAGTAGGAAAGTTCCATTTTCCAGCTGACTTTGTGGTTGTTGATTTCGATGCCGATCATCGGGTTCCTCTCATTGTTGGACGAGGATTCCTGAGAACGGGCCGTGCTCTCATTGATGTATTTGAGCAAGAAATCACATTACGTGTTGGTAATGAAGCTGTCACCTTTAACCTTGATCAAACTTCGAGGTACTCCGCAAACTATGATTCTGAGTCGGTTAACCGAATAGATATCATTGATGTTGCTTCTGAAGAGTACTCTCAAGAAGTTCTTGGTTATTCTCATAATTCTGTGAGTGGGGATCCCACCACATCTTCTCAACCTATCATAGCCAATTCTACTCCTTCTCTCACTCCTTTTGAGGAAAGTGACTTCATCTTAGAAGAGATTGAAGCCTACTTGTCTAGTGATTCTGTTCCATGGGAAATTGATCACGCTCCCATCGACATCGATGGGGACATACTTCTCATTGAGAAGTTACTTAATGATGATCCATCATCACTCCCTCCCGTCGAGCTTCATAACAAGGAAGTCAAGTCAGTTGAGAAAACTGAAGAATTTCCTGAAGTCGAACTTAAGGACTTACCACCTCATCTCGAGTATGCATTTCTTGAAGGTGATGATAAATTACCTGTCATTATTGCTCGAGATTTGAGTAAAGATGAAAAAGCTGCTCTCATAAAGGTCTTGAAGTCACACAAGCAAGCAATTGCTTGGAAACTCTCCGACATTAAGGGTATCATCCCTGAATTTTGTACTCACAAAATCTTAATGGAGGATGACTTCAAACCAGCAGTTCAACATCATAGAAGAGTAAATCCAAAAATCCATGATGTTATCAAACAGGAGGTTATCAAACTTCTTGATGCAGGATTGATTTACCCGATCTCAGATAGTCCTTGGGTTAGCCCAATTCACTGTGTTCCTAAAAAGGGTGGCATAATTGTTGTCACAAATGAAGATAACGAGTTAATTCCAACTCGGCTGGTAACGGGATGGCGTGTTTGCATTGACTATCGTAAGTTGAATGACGCCACCCGTAAAGACCATTTTCCTCTACCCTTCATGGACCAAATGCTTGAGAGATTAGCAGGGAATGAATACTATTGTTTCCTTGATGGTTTCTCGGGTTATTTTCATATTCCCATTGATCCACAGGATCAAGAGAAGACTACATTCACCTGCCCATACGGAACTTTTGCCTACAGACGTATGCCTTTTGGCCTATGTAATGCTCCTGGCACGTTCCAACGATGTATGATGGCCATTTTCCACGACATGATCGGGGAAACAATGGAGGTCTTTATGGATGACTTCTCGGTCATTGGGGATTCATTTCAAACATGTCTCTCCCATTTAGATAAAATGCTAAAACGGTGTGAAGACACCAATCTTTGTCTAAATTGGGAGAAGAGCCACTTTATGGTCAAAGAAGGCATAGTCCTTGGCCATAAGATTTCCAAAAATGGGATTGAGGTAGATAGAGCAAAAGTTGATGTTATTGCTAAATTGCCTCATCCTACTACCGTCAAAGGTATTAGGAGTTTTTTAGGTCATGCCGGTTTCTATCGCAGATTCATACAAGATTTTTCTAAAATCGCCCGGCCTATGACCCATCTTCTTGAAAAAGATGCTCCTTTTATCTTCTCACCCGAGTGCATCGAAGCTTTTGAAACATTAAAGAAAAAGCTTACTGAAGCACCCATTCTCGTTGCTCCCGACTGGGACTTGCCTTTTGAGCTCATGTGCGATGCAAGTGATTTTGCTATCGGTGCAGTCCTAGGGCAACGTAGAAGCAAGCATTTTCAGCCTATCCACTACGCGAGTAAGACTATGACTGAA
Organism: Chrysanthemum seticuspe; assembly: GCA_019973895.1. Classification (NCBI taxonomy): domain Eukaryota; kingdom Viridiplantae; phylum Streptophyta; class Magnoliopsida; order Asterales; family Asteraceae; genus Chrysanthemum; species Chrysanthemum seticuspe. The sequence goes on along the minus strand of BPTQ01000007.1, from coordinate 143,289,615 downwards.
GCTCAAACTCATTACACCACCACAGAAAAAGAGCTATTAGCCGTGGTGTATGCGTTTGAGAAATTTTGGCCGTACTTAATCTTGACCAAATGTGTGGTGTATACGGATCATTCGGCTCTCAAATATCTCTTTGCAAAACAAGATGCAAAGCCGAGATTGCTCCGTTGGGTTCTCCTCCTCCAGGAATTTGATATCATTATACGTGATAAAAAAGGAGCTGAGAACCTGGCTGCTGATCATCTGTCCCGTCTAGAAAACCCTCACCAAGATGTTTTCGAGAAAAAGGAAATAAATGAAACATTTCCTCTCGAGACACTCAATGCGGTTTCTTTTCGTGGAAACTCTTCTACCCCATGGTTTGCTGACTTCGCAAATTACCATGCGGGTAACTTCATAGTGAAAGGAATGTCGACCCAACAGAAGAATAAATTCTTCAAGGATGTTAAACATTACCTCTGGGATGACCCCTACTTATTCAAAATCTGTGCGGATCAAGTCATCCGACGGTGTGTTTATGGACAGGAAGCTATTGACATTCTTAAAGCTTGCCATGCTGGACCCACCGGGGGCCATCATAGTCCAAACTACACTACCAAGAAGGTGTTTGATTCCGGGTTTTATTGGCCCACGATTTATAAGGATGCCCGCGATTTTGTCAAAGCATGTGACGCTTGTCAACGTCACGGAAATATCTCTCAAAGAAATGAAATGCCGCAAAATGCCATTCAAGTTTGTGAGATCTTTGACATCTGGGGTATTGACTTTATGGGGCCATTTCCATCATCTCGAGGTAACAAATACATACTCGTGGCCGTTGACTATTTGTCAAAATGGGTTGAAGCGAAAGCTTTACCTACCAATGATGCCCGAGTTGTTGTAAAATTTTTAAAATCTCTTTTTGCTAGGTTTGGAACTCCGCGAGCTATAATCAGTGATCGTGGTACGCATTTCTGCAATGACCAATTTGATCGTGTCATGCAAAAATATGGTGTAACTCACCGTCTCTCTACTGCATACCACCCACAAACAAGTGGGCAAGTTGAAGTTTCCAATCGTGGTATTAAAAGAATTCTAGAAAGGACAGTAGGCGAAAATCGTGCATCCTGGTCGGATAAACTGGATGACGCACTCTGGGCCTTCCGTACAGCCTATAAAACACCCATCGGGTGTACTCCATACAAGCTAGTGTACGGAAAGGCATGTCATCTTCCGATTGAGCTTGAGCACAAGGCATACTGGGCCTTAAAACATGCAAACTTCGATATTCAGATAGCTGGTGATCACAGAAAAGTTCAAATGAATGAACTAAATGAACTCCGTGATCAAGCATACGAGAACTCTTTGATCTACAAACAAAAGACAAAGAAGATTCATGACTCTAAAATCAAGAACCGCGTTTTCAACGTTGGTGATCGAGTCCTTCTTTTCAATTCAAGATTGAAGATATTCTCGGGAAAGCTCAAGTCCCGTTGGTCTGGTCCATTTACCATTGCTAAGGTTTATCCTTATGGTACCATTGAGTTATCTCAACCCGATGGTCCAAATTTTAAAGTGAATGGTCATCGATTGAAGCATTATTTTGGAGAGGACATTCCACCCGTGGTTGTCCCGGATCTACAAACTTTCCCCATGAACCAATGAATGCGGGGATCGATTCAAGCTAGCGACTCGGGAATCAAAAACAGTAGCACACCACATGGGTTTTCACCCGTGAGTATCACCCTAGTGTGGGGGAGTTGCCCCCCGCTATTGTATATAAATTTCAGTTTAAAAAAAAAAATGTATATATCAAAAATAAAATAATGGCCGTTGTATTTCCCTTTTACGTTCTATGTTTCGGCATAACCGCCGGTACTTTGAATATTGAGGGCAATATTCATTTCTAAGTGTGGGGGGAATTCTCACGAATTTTATCATGTAATTATTCCACCCAATTCCCCCGTTTTTGGCCAATTTTTTTTTTGGAGTAAGTGTTTTTCACTTACTCAGCAAATGGTAATCAGTCCGCCATGTCTAACCCACATAAGGATTGGCTAATCCAGGAGCAAACGGCTCTTGGTAAAGATATCTCAAATCCGTTTATGGCTTGCAATTTGCCCAAAATTGTATGGTGTTCAACTCACCATATCTTTAGCTAGTGAAGAGTTGGCTAGCCCACAAGTTTATGGCTTGTGGTAAAGGCAGTTGGAAATCCATAATTGGTAATCGGCTCACCAAAGATAATATTGATAATTTATCTAAGAGTTGGCTAGTCCAGAAGCAAACGGCTTCTGGTAAAGACAAATCAAATCCGTTTACAGCTTATGATTTGCTCAAAATCATTTGGTTATCATTGTACCAAGGTTCTTACTTGAACTGAAACAATTGGCTACTCCAGAAGTGATGGCTTTTGGTAAAGAGATGAAATCCATTAATTTTTCTCAAAACATTGCTAGGGACTAGCAATATCTTAGTGTGGGGGATTGATGAGTGTGCAAATACTCATCATTTTTATACTGTTTAGAATGCCAAAAACATCTGAAAACACTCAGAAATGCATCAAAATGATAAAAATATCACAAACAAGTGTTTTATGTGTTTTAAATGCAAAAATATCAAAATCAGATGAAAAACGTATCAAGTTTGCATAATTGGCAGTTTTAGTCCCTCAAGTTTCAAAAGTTGTCAAAAACAGTCCCTGGTAAATCAAAAATAAAGAAAAATGTTATTTAAAGTCCCTAGGGATTCATGAGTTGTCAAATTTGATCTTTGAAATTTAAAATTGCAAAATGACAACTTTAGTCCCTCAACTTTGAAAAATGGCAAAATTAGTCCTTGGATATTTCAAAATAGAGAATTATCAAATATTATCCTTATACTATTTAAGTTTGTCAAGTTTGGTCCTTTTGATAACATTGTAAAAAGTTCAGTTTGGTCCCTCAAGTTTGCTAGAATTACAAAATTGGTCCTTGTCATAAATAAAACCAAACAGACCCTCTTTTGTATTTTAAACCCAGCCAAACCACTTGACCCCCTGCCAATTATCCACTTGACCCCCATTTTGGACCCCAAGCTTATTAATAAAAAACGCGGTCAACAAAGTCAAAACCAGAAACACTGTTCTCCTCTCTCACGTTTACCCGCCCAAAACCAGTGATCCAGATACCACCATGGTTTCATCCCACTTGATCCTTCTACCTTTACACCTGTCTTCCAAGTTGTTTAACCACCCCCCCTCCACCTTCACAATATCCCAAAGATCATTAATTGATTGAAACCTGCTTATAGACTTTTGGCGCCAAAAACTCCACATGGACGATTCTGATGATTTAGAGAGATCCAATGGCTGAAATCAAGTGGGAAACAATCAGAGGTCGACAAGAAGTCTCAAAAGTCTATAAAGAAGAGATGAGAAGCAATGTGGAAAATATCTAGAAAAAATTTAGTTTTCTTAAGTCGTTTTAGCTTAAATTTAAATTCCAGTGTATGTTTTAGCTTTTGAACTTTGTATTTCAAGTTTACAGTGTACAATAACTCTTTTGAAGTCATAAATTTCAGTTTTAATGCAAGTTTTCAGTTTATGCTATTTTTCTTGTTCAAAATCTCATGATTAATCAAATGTTGTTGTTAGTTGTTGGTAAGGACTAAATAAGCCCATATAAGCTCCTAGAAAGCTTCTTCAAGCTTTTAGAAACCTTAAAATTCAGTTTAGAAGAAAAAACCAAAAAATACCAAAAATACCAAAAAACAAAATTAGTGAAAAATCAAAAATCACAAGAAATGGTGATGAAAGCTGGAGCAGGGTGAATATTGGATTGCCCTGGGTTAGAGGCTTAGTGGTAAGCCTATAGGAGTGGTCTTTTGTTCTTGGTTCTGTGTTTTCAGTTGGAAATCCTCTTGTAAGCTTTTAACTCAACTTTTGCATTTTACTGTATAAGTAGATTTATAGCTTAAATCTTTGTGTGTTTGTGTTTCTTAGTTATATTTAAGTATAATATAACAATAAAAGCAGTTGCTTGTTCTTTTAAATTTGTAGTTAGCAAAAATCTCATTTTCACAGTCTTATTAGCATAAGTGTAATTTCTTGGTCTTATGTTGTTATTGTTGTTATTTAATGTTTCTTTAGTCTTGTTTAATGATAATATAAGGTCTGTAATTATTTGCATGGTCTTAATCTTTGTTAGTCTTTGGAAATCTTCAAATCAGTCCCATTAAGGAGTGTTTGGATTTACTTAAGTATCTGTGTTGAAGGCTAATTTAGTTGTTGCTTGTTGTTGTTATCTGTCACACTTTGTTCTAATAACTCATTGCAACAAATAAAACCAGTACTTATTAGATAGAAAGTCAAAAATACTTTTAATCTCTTCTTACTAGTTAACTATTAAGATTTTAAAGGTAAAACTCATCATAGTTGCTTAAAATATGGTAACTTAGCTTAATTTCATTATAATTGAGGTTAATACAACATAATCAGTTAGTAGTATTGATTTAAAGTTCATATTAGTCAACATATTAGTGTAAGATAAAAAGTCAAAATTTTCAGTTGGTCGTTTTTGAATAAAATAGATTATTTTATATAGGACTTAATTTTGAGTTTCAAGCTTTGTGCTTTTGGGTTATTAAAATCTAGTTGCTCATCTTCATCACTGTATTTTTTATATTTTCTAGATAGCTTGTTTAATAGCTTATTTTTCAGCTTCTTTTGAGTCCTTGTCTGAAAAAGTGCTCTGTGCACAGTTGAGCCTACCATTTTCACAAGCTCACACAGAGCTTATTAGTTGGTCAAATCTTGTGTATTTTAGTTCTTTGGGAAGCTAACCTAGCCATCTTGAGGTCCCAAGCTTAAAATTCCAATTTGTAGCTTATTTGATAGAGCTGCACCTAGCTTCTTTTTTGTCCCAATTCTCAGTGTCAACTGTCTCAGCTTAAGCTGAGCAGTGAACTGGTTCCATTTTCATAAGCTCACCACAAGCTCTCTAGTTGTCCACACAGTATGAGCTTTGGCTTTTTGGAAAGGTCACCAGCTCCTCTTGACACCTCAGTTCTTGTTTTGAGCTTTTAAGCTTATTTGATAAGCTAAAATTGCTTGAGAAAGTGGCTGCAGGCCTGTTTGGTTGAGAGACTTATCATAAGTGCTTATTTGATTATTTCCAGCTTTTCAGTATGCTTCTTTGTTCTTTTTAGTTTTATTTGAGTAGCTTGTAGCTTGTTGCATCTTATTCTACCTTTTGTTCCAGCTTGTAAGCTTATTTGAGCTTAAAACATCATAATAAGCTCATAAGTAAACTGCTGGGGTTTTAAGCTTCTAAAACAGCTTATTTTTAATTTGTAAAATTTCTGTCTTCATTAAAGTTTCATATTTTAAGTAGTTAAACAGTTTTCAAAAATAAAAACCACAAAAACATCATTTTAAATATAGTGATAGCGTTTATTTAATAGAATTTAGCTTTTTGATTTTTCTTTTCAGCTTATAATTAAGCAAATTCAGTTTTTATAATTTTCTTAGTTTTCTGTCACCTTAAGATATTTTTAGAAAAAGTTTCATAATTTTCTCTGTTTGTTTAGTATTTATTATAATTTTAAATAGTTAAAAGTATTAAATAATTAGTAATAAATAATTAAAAAGCATAAAAAATATCTTTTCAGTTTTAAAATTAGTTTTATAATATTCTAGATTTTTCTAAGTTAAAATTTTATTTTTCCAGGTTAATTTTATAATTTCTTGTATTTAAGTGTATTTTAAATAGTAATTAATTAATAATAAATAGATAAAAAGTGTAAAAAATATAATTTCAATTTTAAAATAAGTTTTATAATATTTTAGATTTTTCTAAGTCATAATTTTATTTTTCTAGCTTTATTTCATATTTTATCATATTTTAGTGTATTATTAAATAGTTAAAAATAGTTTTTAATTAATAATAATTAAATAAATAGTGTTAAAAATAATTTTCTTTGTCCAATAATTTTCTTTTATTTTTAGGATTCCAAAAATATCATTTTCATATTTGTAGGCCTTTTATTTCTTTAAACTCACGTTTTATTGTATACGTTTACGTAGTTTTTGATCGTACGTATTTACGTTTGTCTTATCTAATTGTTGTGCTTTACAATTCTGTATCCAAATTCATTCCAATCAATCAGTAGTGTAATTATCCATCAAAATCCTTACTGGTCACTATCCTTAGTGATTATTCGACATCTGATAGTTTTTAAACACCATTCAGTCTCCGTGGGACTTAACGACCCAGGAATCCACTATATTCCTCTGATCTTAATTGCATTGGTTCTAGACTGTTTGAAGTTTATTACGGTTGACCATTCACAAGTGGTTAGCTTGTGTGATTAAACTTGACTGTCTGGAGCTCAACCACTCATCCTTGTTAGTATCTTAACACTTGGGAAGAAACCTACAAACACCATGTCCAGCCCAAAACTAGAAATGAGCATTGGGAAAAATCATTTGTGTTCCACCAAAACCTCAAACAACTGCGGCTAGCTCAACAAATAAAAAAAGAGTAAGGATAGCTCCTGAAACTAAAGAGATTGTGAAGAATGATAAGTTGTCTAAGGCTTGGAAGATTGTAAAGTGTAGTGTTTGTGCCATTGCTGGACACAATCGAAAAACATGTCTTGGGCATGGTGGAACTCAAAGTAGTCAAACTGGACCTAAACAAAAATGTTCAACTGCTAAGGGAAAAGGTAAACAAGTGCCTCAAAAGGTTGCAACAAAGAAGACACATCCTAAAGGTAAAAAAGTTGCAGCAGATAAACAAGTTGAAGGTACAGGTTTTGTTGAAAGTCAAGATGATGCAGTTCAAGGAAGTTGTGTTCAATCTGAAATTCAAGATCAAGCTACTGAAGATCCAAGCATACATGATCAATCCCAACAACCTGATGAATCACAGTCTCAATCTCAGGTCTATTCAAGTGGTGTGCAAGCAGTTTCTGATTCATGCCAGCCTACTACACGAAGAATGACTAGGCAGTAGGCTGCAGTTTTTGTCTGTTTTACACGTTTTCATCGGTTTTTACACATTTTTGTCCGTTTTTGCACGTTTTCGTTCGTTTTTCCACGATTTCTTCCGTTTTAACACGTTTTCATCCATTTTTGCACGTTTTCGCCCGTTTTTACACGTTTTCATCCCTTTTTTGCACGTTTTCGTCCTTTTTTACACGCCATTCATCCGTTTTTGCACTTTTTTGTTTGTTTTTTAATGTTTATGTCAGTTTTTACATGTTTTAATCCATATTTGCACGTTTTTGTCTGTTTTTACATGTTTTCTTTGTTTTACATGCACAAAAACCATTTTTACACGTTTTCGTCCATTTTTATACGTGTAAAAACGAAAGAAAACATGTATAAACGGTTTTTATACGTGCAAAAACGGACGAAAACGTGTAAAATAGACGAAAACGTGCAAAAAGCGTACGAAACGTGCAAAACGGACGAAAACGTGCAAAAACGGATGAAACTTGCAAAAACAGACGAAAATGTGCAAAACATATGAGAACGTGCAAAAACGGACGAAATGTGCAAAAGCGGACGAAAACGTGCAAAAATGGACGAAAACGTGCAAAAAGAAACAAAAACATGTAAACATGGACGAAAACGGGTAAAAACGGTTTTTATACGTGGAAAAACATGTAAAAACGTGCAAAAATGGACGAAAACGTGTAAAAACAAACGAAAACGTGCGAAAACGGAGGAAAACGTGCAAAAACGGACGAAAATGTGTAAAAACAGATGAAAACGTGTAAAAACAAACGAATACGTTCAAAACCAGACGAAAACGTGTAAAAAAGGTTTTTATACATGTAAAAAATGACGAAAACGTGTAAATACTGACGAAAACGTGTAAAAACCGACGAAAACATAAGAAACCCAGATTTTAAGTTATTTTCTAATGGTCGTTAGTATAAAGGACTAACGATGCAAGTTTATTTTAGTCATATGGGTAAAGTCAAATCAAAATTTGAAAGTACGTTAGTGAAGTAAAGTAATAAAAAAGTAAGTGTTTCAACTCGATAAATCGGAGAAAGTAGGTTGTTATTTTATGGTGTTTACCTTTTAAAGAACTTTTTTTCATGATCTCCTCAATGCAGAATTCTTTCTCATTGGTTTACGAGTATTCTTTGTTGTGATTTGTATGATTTTTGTGGTTGCTAGAAATAGTGCATTGTGATTATAGATCTGGTGTGTACAAGTGATTATATAAAACTTTTTATTTGGACTTGGAGAAACAAAAAATTGTTGAGGGGATAGTGTGTTTGTATAAAAGTGTTTATATAAGGGGGTTTAAGCCATTAAATAGCTACATAGTTTTTCAAATGTATCGATATGGTACGTGTAAAAAAATCTACATGTGTAGCTTTTTACCGGTTACTTGTAAAACCGGCAAAAAACTTACATTTTTGTGTTTTGTGAGTCCACATCAGATAAAAGGTGGTGATTTGCATACTCATTTGATTGATTGGGACACTCTAATTTAAAGTGTATTGACACTTATACCACCACATGATTTTTACTTATTTTCACCTTGTAAAGGTATAAATGTCAAGACACTTTAAATTAAAGTGTCTCAATCAATTTGAGAAGTGTGTAAATCACCTCCTCAGATAAAAGCATCCTTTCTGTTACAAAAAAACAACAATAATGACAGTAAGGATGCGTTTAGTATATGGGTGTCAACTTTAAGATTTGGGATTGGGTTCAACTTAATTGTTCGTATTGAAGAGATCACTTTTCCTGGGCCCACTAAAACCCAGATATGTGGGCATGCTCAAAAGTTATTTAAAAGGATGTGATTTGTACACTTTTAAAAATGATTGGGCCACTTAAATTAGTTGTGTGTCGGCATTTATACCATCATAGGGGTGAAAAGTGTAACTGTGACTATGAGGGTATAAATATCCAAACACAACTAATTTGAGTGTCCTAATCATTCTTAAAAGTATGCAAATCATCTCCCCTATTTAAAAGGCTCGGATTAGAAAAAACATTGTATACATGTCTCATAGTACAACATGGCACTATATTAACCTCTGTCTTTTGATATTTTACATAATTTTTTTTTAATTTTCTATTAATAATTTAAATTATTTTATAATATAGATTCTTTTCGCTACATCGAATCTAATTTCTAATCTTAGGGCCCGTTTGGTATGCCTATTTTGGATTTGAAATGGGGACTTAAAGCCAAAAGTCTTGTTTGGTGTCATTTTATCACATTTAACTTTGGGATTAAATCAGGATAAATGGCCATCTAGAATTCCCAAATGCATATGCTGGCTTTCTGACAATAGTACTATTTTTGTGGGCCTTTTATAATCTTCCTCTCTCTTTATTTTTATTTTATTCTTTTATATGATAAATTTTAATTTTAAAATTCATATTATAATATATAATATATATATAAATAATATTTTCTCTCTCCTACATCAAATCCAAATCCAAATCCTAAACCAAATTCAAATCCAAATCCAAATCCTAATCCTAAACTCATCTACAAACCAAACGGACCCTTAACTCTTAGAGAATTGATATCTACACCATATCTTTTGATGCATGCACCACAATTTGTGCATTACAGTTTATACAATACAATAAGTAATGCATAAATTATGATGCATGCATAAAAAATGTGGTGTGAGTATCACCCCCATAACTCTAAACCTAAACCAATCTACAAAACACGGGCCCTAAAATCTTGAAAACATCAACTTGGCTCCAGGAATAGATGCATGGTAAGATAGGTACCCAATAAACTTACTCACTGACGTACATAAACCATATAGGTGCCAATAAACTACTATAGAAGTATAAGAGAATAGTTCAAATTCAAAATAATGGTCACAGGCAGTAAGCAAAGATGTGAAGAGGGTGAACAAGACAATGGTGAAGGGTACTCAAGAAAAAAATGTGTTCCTCGAAGAAATGTGGTGAACCATTTCTATACCAAATTCCCATCAGAATGGAACGGTTACAAAACGCTATTGGCTGTGAATGTATCGTGATTTACTCACTATAAGAACTTTAGTTAATTTTTTGGTCTTATAATGTTTCAGATTGCAATTAAGCTAAAAAAAATAGTCTTATAATGTTTCAGATTGCAATTAAGCTAAAGCTAAAACATCTGATTGTGAGGATTGCAGGCATTTTACACAAAAAATATCACCATAAACCTGACTTCACAATCAAATCATGAACGGTGGTATTGTGGGCTGGTATGGGGTGGCGGGTGGTGGTATGGGTTGGTTGTGAAGGTGTGGGGTGGTGTTGGGTGTGTAGGCTGTTTGTCGGGTGGCGGGGAGTTTGGATTTGAGTTTAAGTGATGTGGGCCCACAAAACACAAAAATGTAAGTTTTTTGCTGGTTTAACAGGTAGCCGGTAAAAAAAGGCCATATTAGCACGAATTTGAAAGTTCGCGTATTATACGGGTAGTTTTTTTAGTACACGTATCAAATCGATATATTTGGAAAAGTATGTAGCTAGAGTTGAGATCAATGTAGAACCAAAATTATCTAAAGATCGAATGAACCAATACTAGCCACTCATTTTTTCATCAAAAAAAAAAAGAAAAAAAAAGAAAAACTATTTTCCATGTCTTTTTTAAAAATAAAAATATCTTGTGAACATCGTCAAGTGAAAAAAAATACATCATCGCGACGAGTATTTTTTTATCATTCAGTAGACGGGCACTTCGATATACTTTCGACGAACCCTTTCTTCAATTTTTTTTGTCAGTTACGTCTGAAAAAATCACATGTGATTACATAAATCACATGTGCAATTTCATAAATCACATGTGATTTGTGATACAAATCACATGTAATTTCACTATATCTAACTAAAAAAAATCAAAAAAAAAGTTCGTCGAAAGTATATATAGTTCTCGTTGCGATGGTATGTGTTAATACAAATAAGCCGTAAAAACGTTTTATATTTTACGATCTTCTAATGTTTTGTCGATAACAAATGTAAAATCATTTTAACGAAACAAATAAGATACGTAAATGGTTTGAGCCAATAGTTTACTTAAAACACTAAACAAGTAATAGTGTTTACATTTTATAGAAATGCATATGTATAACAACTAGTGTTTACATAATATAGATATGTACTTATATATATACTTAGTATATATTGTAATGGGTAGAAATCTAAGTATTTGACCCATTGACTAGATACATTAAATGTAGTTGGGTTAAACCCAAAGTCCATGACCCATACCCATGGAGCATGATCCATAACCCATGACCCATTGCATGACATCATGCATGAAGTCATGTTGGGTATTATCCATAACCCATAGAGCTAACCCATGACCCATTGACTAGATGCATTGCATCTTCTAGATACATTGTATCTATTTGGATACCCATGATCCAAAGTCCATAACCCATGACCCATGATCCATGACCCATAACCCATTTAGGGGGAGCGTCTAGCGAATCCCCAGAAATACATTGGACGGATCCTTCAAGCAAGGGATCCGGGGGACATTAGTTGATTTTTGCCTATAAATAGTGAGCCATTTCTTCATTGTAACTTACCCCTTTCACACACATTCTCTCTTAGTGTTGTAAACTCTCTAACCTCATATCCAAAGGATCTTTATATGTAGTTTTGTGTTTGTGTGATTCTATAGGTTCCTCTTAAAGGCAAGATCACCACCTCTTGAAGTCGAGCAAGCTCAAGTCCATGGGTTGCCAAGCTTCGTCATCATCAAGACTACTGATGTTATCGTGTTGATAGTTCTTTCCTATCTCTTTAGAAGTGTTGTGTTGAAGACATAGGTGAAAGATGTCTAAAGGGTCAAGTCGAAGGCATTAGTGAAGGGTGCTAAAGGTCTGGGTTGAAGGCATTAGTGAAAGGTGCCAAAGGTTCGTGTCGAAGGCATTAGTGAAAGGTGCCTAGGGGTCGTGTCAAAGGCATTAGTGAAAGGTGCCTAGGGTTTTGATATGGTGCATCGATGTACAAGATATATTAGTTTGAGTCAAAGGATATTGATATCCTTGTTGATGTTGTAATAAGGAGTGGATCTCCTTTGGGATAGGTATTGTGTAGTGTTGGGTAGTAGTTCCTCCTTTGTAATGGAACTCGGTATCTAGCCTTGTACCGGATAAAGTGTAGGCGACGTTGTGATAGGTTTGGTTCTACCTCGTGGAAGAACCCGGTGTCTAGCCTTGTACCGGATAAAGAGTAGGCAACGTTGTGAAGGCTTATCCGCCACAAGGAGTTTGTGTTGTGTAGTGATTACGAACTCTCGAGTAGGTGACTCGGGAAGTGGAGTAGGGCAAGGAAGGTGTCCTTGTAGCCGAACCACTATAAATGTTCGCGTTGTGGTTTTGTGCTTCTTACTCTTTATCTTTGCTTTACTTATTTATATACTTATCTTTCAACATACAACACACACATTTAATAGATTGACATAAGTCGATCTAAATAGTTTAAAACGAAGTTTTAATCGGTAAAACTATTCAACCCCCTTTCTAGTTTTCCACAGTCTGATTCGTTTTGCGTAACGATTAATGGTTTGTGAAATATTTAATTTTAAAAAAAAAAAGATAAAGTTTATTTTTTTGTTTTGATCAAAAAATGAATTGTCGGGATTGGTTTATTGGATCTTTAAAAAATATTGGATCTACATTGAACTTTTCTCTATGTATTAAAGGCTTAAACCCTTGTATAAAGTATTGAACTTATTAAAAAAATTCAAAATTCAAAAATAAAGTAGAGGTAGAAGATCCGAAAATGAAAAAGGACAAAATGTACAATGACAAAACCAACCTCATGTGCAACGCACATGCTGAAGATATCGAAATTAGATAACGACCGTTAGTTTTTTTTTGGAACAATAGCATGCAAAAATCTAAACGTTGGAGAGGTCTGCAGCAGTATTTCTACATAGTGGAGAACATGAGATCTGAGTAAATCGCGTAAACCGCATGGACGAACATTTATTTGGTTGCAGTCCATTTATTTGTTGTTTCTAATAAGTTCAGCACTTGCAACAAGAAAAAGTTATTTCATCAACCTGAACCACAACACAAAACTGATAACACGGTAAGAGACATAATGTAGGATAGGTCATCAACTCATGTATAGGCTCGAGGGTGCAATCCCAAAGCCCAAAGTAAAACACCCATGGGTCATGACTCATGAGTAAAACACCAAAGTAAAACAAATAGCATGCCATCAACGACAAGGCAACAACCAAAGTGACCATAAGACAAAGATCGTTCCAAAGATGGAAACTACGTTATGGGAAATGTTTTACATGGCTTTCATTCTTTTCTAAAACATACACAAAGCAGTAACCATACGCAGTAATACTCGGAAATGCACTGGAAAAACAGAACAAGTAACAGTTTTCGGGGGGGTTATATTCCAGCACAAAATGCCTTCCCCTGTCGAATTATCAACTTCTACTTAGTCTCATAATAAAGTTAAAAAAAGGGACCCTTTTCCCTCATGCTCTCTCACACTGTGTAATGTTGTTGGATAGTGTCGATATCAAGCCCCTTCAACTTCACAACTGACTCAACATGCCCCTTGAGTGTAAGTACCTCCCTTAACCTGCACATAAATCGCCACATTTTGTAACCATCTTTTCAATCAGATTTTACATTCATAAAAAGACAACTACTTTGAAAATATATGCACAACATACCTTGCAACTTCAGCTCGCCTCTTAGCCTGCTCTGCAATTTCAGACAATTCCCTGTAGCTGCTCTTTTCGTTGAAGATATTTGAGGTTTCAGGTGCCTGAAGTCCGTGCAGTGTCCTTTGAGCAAGAGCCCACTGAGCCTCCCTCTCTCCTATTCCATAATCTTTCTTGGTTGTGAAAGCAGTCTGTTTAGAAAAACACAGGGTTATGATCAGAATTTTGTGGAGATTAAATTAGATTTTGTTTCGAGAACACTAATGGAAAATGATTGTACCTTGTTTTCAAGCAAGTTGCGCCATGCTTTTCCACTAAGGATGTATCGAATTGCAAACTTCATTATATCGAGAGGAATGTAGAACACGATACTGTATAGCCAGATGACACCAGCCCATCCCCACCCAACTCCCTTAATCCTTGCGAATTCCCATTCTGCATAAACTGCTATTAAAGTTGCAACCTGAAATTTACATTTTAGTGACAACTTGTTAGTTTGTCTGAATTATTGTCTTTGAGTTGGCTTACTATTAAAGAAACTGAATTAGTTTTTTACCAGTTGTGCTGCTAAGAAAGCGCCCAATAGTAGGAGACCAGGACGTTCAATAAATGACCAACTCCTTGAACGGGTCACGAAAATCAAAGCCTGGCTCACGATACTGACTTGGAGATATAAAGCAGACATCATTTCAATTTCACTGTTTCTAATAGATCTAACACCAAATCGGTCCTGTGTGACAGAAACAAACAAATGTAAGATTTCTGTACACTTAGTGATTATTATATTTGAAATTTTTTATTCACTTACGGAGAAAAAGTCGGTGTCTTTCATTATCCAGAAGAATATGACAGTCATCAATGCTAAGTAACCTCCAAGGACAATGCCAGTGGCAAAGATTTCTTTTAGTTTCCAGCTGTCGGGTAATGGAGATGGTTTCACTCTATCCTTGGAAATAGTCATGATTGTGCCTTTAAAGTGTACAAGAAGGGAAATTAGTAAAAAATGGTAATCATAAGTTGGTGTTATAACTAAATGGAAGTGAGAACTCACCATCATTAAGGATCGCAATAATCAAAACCATGAAGGGAGAGAAGTCGAACTTCCATATCAGAGCTATGAACATAAATCCAAACTACAAAACAATGAAGTAAAGCTAGGTTACAATCTATGCATTTTATCAAAAGCTTAATGATTTAAAGGTCACCTTAAACTTACCACAATACGGATGGTGATAGAGACGGCATAGATCTACAAAAAGAAAAGAAAAGAAGTTAATAATGATGAATAACTATCATTTTTATGGAAAATAACTACGATAAATGGAAGGGAAGAGAGGAACTAACGGTGTAATTCTTCATTCTTTGGAAGATTGCTCGGCTGGTAAGCACTGCACTGATAATAACACTAAGACCAGGCTCGGTAAGCACAATGTCAGAAGCACTCCTTGCAGCATCTGTAGCATCAGCAACAGCGATTCCAATGTCGGCCTTCTTCAAAGCGGGGGCATCATTGACACCATCACCAGTCATCCCACATATGTGCTTTCTTTCTTGTAGCTTCTTCACAATCTCATACTTGTGTTCTGTACATTTAGTTCCAAGTATTCAGTATTAATGCATCAAATGAGTATGCATCACCTTGCAGTTTATTCATATTTCAAAAACCAACCTGGGAAGACCCCTGCAAATCCATCAGCCTTCTCTATCAGCTCTTCAATAGGGAGTGCTGCAATCGATGCATCCTTGTGGCCACCAAGCAAGGAAGAAGACGGGTACATGTTTGTTCCCATACCAAGTCGCCTACCAGTCTCCTTAGCAATGGCAAGTTGATCACCTATAAAGCGATGATTTAGATACCACTGAAATTGAAAAACAGAATGACTGTTCCATAATCAGTAAATATGATGATTACCAGTAATCATCTTGACGTTTACACCGAGATTTAGAGCTCTACGAATGGTCTCAGCACTGTCATGTCTTGGCGGGTCAAACAGGGACAACAATCCAACAAACTGCCAAGGACCCCCAGCGCTATCTTTTGATTTTTCAGGCACTTCCTACAAATTCATCACATAGAAACCAATATGGATAGTTGGCAATCATGATCAAACATAAATGCTAAGTCATAAAAAAATCATGAATATATTTAAGCAGACCTGTTTTGCAACAGCCAACGATCGTAACCCACGTTCAGCAAATTTATCAATCATTGCATGAACTTTCTTCTTCATGTCCTCTTTGCATCCACAGAGGGTCAAAATCTAATTCGATATATAAGAAGATCAAGCTTAGTAACTCATTGATTCATGTGGCGCTGAGTAAATATGTGAAAAGTGAAAAGTTACCTGTTCCGGAGCACCTTTGCTTGTTCTATGCCAGTTGCCACGGTCATCGATGTAAGTCAAAGCAGTCCTCTTGTCAACAGGGTTGAATGGAAAGAAATGAACCTCTCGGATTCCAGCTCGTGCCTATAAAATGTGTCATCAATCAGTAAAACAGATTTGATTTCAAGTAAGCCACTGAGCCCAGAGGTGACAAAACAGGTTCATGTCAGGAACTGGATTTATTATATAAAATTTAAGTGTGATTACAGAAATAATAGTGTTTAGACCCATAAGACACGTTTTCAGTTAGCTATAAATTCATTGTGCATGTTTGCCTAGTCAGAGATTAACTATACTCCGAATTGACCAATCATTAGTTAAAAGAACAGAAACCTTTAACTGAATAAGAGAGACAGTTACCTCTTTAGGATCAGCAAGGGTACCCACAATAGCGGCATCGATAGCATCCTGGTTTTCTGTCCTAGAAGCCCTAGCAGCATAAAGCAAGACCTGCTCCTTATCCAAACCTTTGGCAAACACCTCAATCAAATTTTTATCAACTGAAAGCTTGTTAAGGGTAAGTGTTCCTGTCTTATCACTGCAAAGTACATCCATTCCAGCCATTTCTTCAATAGCAGTCATTCTTTTAGTAATAGCACCTTGCTGTGAAAGCCTGTGTGACCCAATAGCCATAGTGACAGAAAGAACCGTAGGCATAGCAATTGGAATTCCACCAATAAGCAAGACCAAGAGATTGTCGATTCCACTTCTGTATTGTCTGTGCTGGATGGGATACATCACAATTACCTCAATCAACATTCCAACAGCAATGGAGCAGATACAGAAGTTACCAATTGCTGTAAGAACTTGTTGGAAATGACCAACTTGGTTAGTGCTATCGACAAGATGAGCAGCCTTCCCAAAAAAGGTGTGCACACCGGTGGCAATAACAACTGCTTCAATCTCACCCTGCTTGCAAGTAGAGCCAGAAAATACCTCATCATAAGGATTCTTGTTTACAGGTAATGATTCACCAGTGAGAGCAGATTGGTCAATCTTTAAAGGATCACCCTCAAGAAGACGAGCATCAGCAGGAACAATATCACCAAGTTTGATACTGATGATATCTCCTGGAACCAAAATTGAAGCTTCTTCCTCACACCACCGACCGTCCCTCAAAACCTGCAGTGAATACATCAGTATAAATTGAGATTAAAAATACGAGTTGCATGTATATCAACTCTAGCTACTAATTATGTATTAGTAAGATGTAAAATACCTTGGTTTTAGGGGCAAGACCAGCCATAAGTGCAGCGGCAGCATTTCCAGCATTGTTTTCTTCAATAAAACTGATGGTTGAATTGATAACAAGAAGACACATAATACCGACAAAGTCTTGCCAATCTGGTGGCTTTCCACCTCCATTGGCCATTGCAAT
Organism: Chrysanthemum seticuspe; assembly: GCA_019973895.1. Lineage (NCBI taxonomy): Eukaryota > Viridiplantae > Streptophyta > Magnoliopsida > Asterales > Asteraceae > Chrysanthemum > Chrysanthemum seticuspe. Next base: position 143,272,207 of record BPTQ01000007.1, on the reverse strand, counting down.
TGCCATAATAGCTGCAGCTTCCATGACCCATGATAGAGGGTTCCACATAAACCCAAGAAACTTGAGGATTTTGCTTTCCTGTGCTCAATGCAAAAGAAAATCATCAATTGTCTGTAACAAACGAAAAACCGATGAAAGGGTCGATCAAGGTTGAACATACCTTCTTCTCCTCCAATTTGTTAGGTCCAAAAATTTGAAGTCTAGACGCTCCTTCATCTCCGCTTAGACCTTCACGGTTACATTTCAATTGTTCAAAGACCTCTTCAATTGGTACTTTCTCCTGTTGACAGAAGAATAATGATCAATGAGATCAACACCATGCTTATCAAACACTTAAGATATGAGCTCATCTAGTTAAAATGACACAGCTCGTGCACTGAAACGGTATGCTGAAATCAGCTTAGACATTGTAACACTAAAACAAAAGGTCCATACAAGCTTATGTGCATATATTAATCAGGCATTGATCTATATATTTTAACTGAACAAAGAAATATAAAAAAGCTAGTCCAAATAATTCATTAGAAAATAAACAATAATTAAACACAAAGTAGTACTTATAATATTCACAAAACAAACCTGCTTTTTACTGTATTATTATTACTGTTTTTCTTTTCTTTATTTTATTCCACAATTGCATGTGATTCATATCATGTTCCAATGATTATGACCCAACACTAAGAATTAGGAAAAATAATCAAGTTCCACTAAAACTAAACAATGTTGTTGCTGTTCTATATATTTATAACAATAATAATAAAGAAAATTAAAAATAAATAAATAAATAAATAAAATAGTGCAAACCAAACTAGCTACCAAAGGCTTTAGTGGTTTTACTATTTTTTGCTAAAGTTGCTTTGGACACACACATGGATATGGAAACCAGGCAAACATCTAACATGCCTGACCATATCCCTTCTTGGTGAGGTTAGGCATATATCCTAATCCCCTAGTCACAATTCACGACTTTAACACACAACACACTCTTTAGACCAGGTGGTGCCGTGTGGAGTAGGGGAGATATTTCCGAATAGGCGAATATAGACGTGTCACTTCATTAATTCCCAGGTGACAAATTACTGTAAGCATACATATATATGGCCTGAGACTTTAACAAGTTCGAGAAATGATTATGTTAAAATACTAGCTTAGTCAATTATTCAACGATATACAGTTACTTCAATAAACAGCAAATGATTCACTTTTAATATATAATCATCAAATATATGTTTAATTCACGATTCCATCATGGTGGTCCACGCTCCACGGTACTTAATTGCTTACAAAATCAGTAAAATAGATAAAACATTTCCTGAAGTAAGTTCTCAGTTCTCAGCATAGATGTTATATAACAAACACCAGTAAAGTCATACACGATTCAGTTTTGATAACCGAAGCTTGTGAAAACGATTCGTAAGTTCATAGCTGATTATGTTACGCGATACAAGTTTAGTCAATTATTCATCGAAACACAGTTACTTCATTAAACATCAAATGAGTCAATTTTTATAAAATTATCAGATATATGTTTGATTTAAGACTCCATCATGGTGGTCCACACTCTTAAAATGCTTAGTATCACAAAAAAGTAAAATAGATGAAACATTTCCTGAAATAATAGTTTCCAGGTTTCAGCATAGACTCTGTATAGCAAATACTGATAACATCATAAATAGTACTTTGGTTGCAGAAAGACCAGAAACTATTAACAGAAGTGTCTTTTTTTAGATAATATTGTTTTAAAGTACATATAAATGAAGGATTAATGATAATTTGGATCAATTTTTTTAAGGAAAAACAAAAAGCAGACACCTAAGCACATGGGATAAGCTGAATAAAAACAACATAAACAGGGACATGGATGGTTGAGTAACGCAAGTTGACTTTCCAAATTAGCAAAAAAATGGAGGGACCCATAAATCACATTTTTATCCACTAAAAAGAAGGCACCTTGGCTAATGGAGAAAATAAATGGATGGGTATCACTCACTCACAGAATAACAAAAAGTGTTCCTAAAAGCTAATCAAATACACGAGATAAAAGCAAGGCTACATCGGGTATTCCGTGTAAAAAGAAAAAAGTTGGTGGAGATAAAAAAGAATCATATTCGCAAAAGAATGAAAAGGGCTTCATATTTTACATATAAAATCACTATTTTTGGACTATTTTGCCGAAAATGTAACTTATGCTAAAATTGTTTAGCCAAGATGTTTGGTTTAGCTTGTATAACGAGTTTATATAAGATTACTGAAAATCTGATCAGTCGATTAACTCATTTTGGACAGTTTATAAGCTCAAGTTGATAAACCAATAAGCATGTGAAATTGCGAGTAAATAAGCTAAACCAAACAACTTTTATAAACTCGAAATATTTTACTTATAAAATTAGTGAAACTATATTATTTTAAAAGTAACACAGAAAATGATACTAGTGTTTTATTGTTGGAAGGTATAATTAAGGTGGGTTCATTTAGGTATCATTAATAAATACAAAAAAACATAGTCAGAATAAGTCATATAGTCAGAGCCGTTATTATTAAAATAGTTAAAAATAAATGCAAAAAACAAGACCAGGGTACCACGGACATGTACCCAAAAAAACCCTTCCAATTTTTCACATATACACATTCCGATGATATTAAATTTAAAAATGACCATGGTGCCCTTTTATCAACTTTAGCAAATTGTTTTATTAGACATCCTACAACAACATTTGTAAAGAATACGCTACTTAAGTTCCAAAACACCATAATATTCCAAATTATGATTCCATCAAAACTACATTATTGATATTTATAAGTTATGTTTAGCAAATGTTTATTGGTTAGTGTTTAGCGTTTTAAATCAAAAGCTCATTTGGCAACCAGTGTTTATCTTTTCTAAACGCTATTATTTAAAGTCACTTCAAAAAGCGTTAGCGTTTAGTTTTTTCATCATCTTGTTATGTTCACCATAACACTTTTATAAACTGCTACTTTTAACTATTACGGCGGCTAATAACTACCACCACTTTTGACAAACATACCCTAAATCTTATTTTATGTGTAAAATAAAAGTAAACATGGATACTTTGTTTCATAAAAAACAAATAAATAAATAAAAATTGGTTCATAGTCATTTAAAAATGCATGTATGACACGTATTATAGTCATAGTATTATGACATAATAAATAACTTTAACCTTTTTGCATTTTTAATTAATGCATACTCTTTATTTCACACCAATATATGCATTCACAAACATACTATTCTTATAATCCAAAAAAAGCCTATTTCACTCCAACATCAAAATATAAATTCACTATAATATTTTTCATATCTCTCACTTTTTATTCTTTTTATATAAAAATAAATTTTAAAAAATAATTAAAAAAAAATATCTGGATTTGAGGCATAACAAACATCCTATTTTTTCGTACAAAATAAAAACAAAAGATTCTAGTGTAACAAAATCAGAAAACAACAAAATCAAATAAAGTATACCAGATTTCAGCTATTTTTCCTCCACAATTTATTCACAATTCGTTTTCATCAAATATTATCTTTAACACCTTTGAATAATAAACACAAACTTTGACTACATAGAGTCAAAACAGTCTTTTAAGGGGGTGTTTGTTTAAGCTTATATATGGGTTTACGAGCTTATCTGATTTCGACTTACATTTCATAATCCCCATCTAAGCCGAAATCAAATAAGCTCGTAAGCAGATATATATAAACTTAAACAAATACCCCATAAATCCAGCTCTGCTTTTAACAAAAGAGTTTTATTTAATCACGCAAGTTAGTAAAATCAAATCAAAACTGTATGTTTTTGTTTCTGTTATACGAAAGCAGAAACAAAAGCATAAAGATATAAAAACGACGCCGTTTTTATCAAAAACGTAACTGACCAGAAAGAATAATAAAAACAAAAAAGATGTTGACATGCATTAACACAGAAGCAATAAAAGATTGATACCAGATCAACGGTTTCATTTTTAATTTCTTCAAGGCTGAGAGCCTTATCGCCACCCATGGTTGTGACGGCAGAGAATTGGGGTTAGAAAAATATATATGTGTGTGGGAATTTGAAAAAAGAGAGAGAAAGGGTGGAGTTTATGGAGGTGAATGGAGTCTCATTTTATAGTTCATGCCCAGCCAGTCCTTCTTTCCACCCGTTAAAACCTCCACCTTATTGTTGGGCCCACCTTCTTTTTTCTTTTCTTTTTTTTATTCTTTCTTTTTATTTTATTATTTTCTTCATCTTTAAAAAAAAATGGTAACAATTCTATTTTTTTTTCTTTAAGCAAAGCTTAATTAAAAGAGAATTTTTTTTAGTCGACACTTTATGATATTAGATTACTAAAATCGCACATATCTATTTTATCAAAACGAAATTTTCACAACCATCTGTTAGATTTAAGGCATTTGAAGCATCCAACGACTATTAAGTAGGCGTATCTTGTGCATCTCGATGCATAAGCTTGTGCGACTCGACGCATAAGCTTATGCGCCTCGATGCATTTTAGATTTGTGGACCTCAATGCAAGTTTGTGTGCCTCGATTCATAATCGTGTGCACCTCAAAGCCCACAAGTCCTATGCAAAGAAAACAATCAATAAAACCTGAGTGTGCATAGTCTTGTATGCTCTTAGATGCATATGATTAGGCACGGGCATAGTCTTGTATTCGCCTGGATGCATAGTCTTGTATGCGCTCGGATGCATACGCTTAGTACGGTGAGTGTTTTAATAAATTAAAAAATATTAGTTTGGACTGGTAAAAGGGTTAGATATATAGGCGTTTTTGTAATTTTTTTAATTGAAAACTAAGTTTAAAAGAAAAGCTTAATTAAAACATTTTCAAATATAAACTAACTTGATGTTAATATATACTAGTTTTAAAACTCGTGAGCGTACATGTTTTGAACATATAGTATAACGGTTAATAACATGGACGGAGACAGTGGGGCAGCCGGGGGGTGCTCGGCCCCCTCCAACACGCCCGATCGCTTTATTATTTATCTTAAAAGTTTTAAGTGTATGACTCAACTACTGACACCCCCCCCCCCCAACCTTTAGATGGCAAAAGGATTAAGAGAAGCTTAACACCGTTTCACGCACAAAGTTTTTATCTAATATTTTTTATTAGTTGTCAATATGATTTTTTATCATAATTTTAAGTTAATAACACAACATATGTGATTATTAGAACCTACAATTTAAACTTTTAGTTAATTACTTTGTTAGTTTGAGAAAAAAATTCTGACGCACCTTATTGCTAATTCCTGGCTCCGTCCCTAGTTAATAATATTTCAATAATTTTGTTTTGAAGTTAAATATTGTGACAATTCATAAGTTCATGGATTTGTCTAGTATAAGATTTTTCTAGACATTATGCGTGTTCTAGACAATGTGTGTTTAGTACCACGTAATGACCTTTAAAAATATATTTATCGTTGATATATGTACAATCTTATGTATATATTTTCATCTCACAATAACTTGTGGGGTCGTACCTTCATTTTAATATTTGTATTCTTGATAATAATAATTTTAGCCGTATTTAGTTTTTAAACTCGTGTATGCGAATGTTAAATTTATAAAGAGAAATAATATGAGTCGTTAATGAATGCGGGTAGTTAAAAAAATACTCTTCTGAATATTTTTACTTAATCGCATAAAGAGTAATAATATGAATCATTTATATATGTATAACATCGTGTATTTATTCACATTTCATAATAACTCGTGCTTTTATTTTAATTATTAAAATTTCGTACATATATATATTACTATAATATATACTAATAATAGTATCTACAAATAACAACAATAAATGTTGTACTCTTTTATAAAATACAAAGAATGGGTGGTATTTATTAACTTTATAAGGTTATTAACATGAGTGTGTGTTTAAAATCATGCTTTTAGTGGGAAAATGGAAATGATGGTTCTTTTTTTCCTTTCTTTTTTAAGTAGTGTAGTTAAAATATGCAAAACAAAACTCATATGTTTGTTGTTAGCAAATTCTTTTTAAAAAATTTATAATTTGTTCTTTCTCAAAATAAATGTTAATTGAAAATGAACATGGTTTTAAAGAATTTCATTAACTACATTCTTTATCAATCAAATATCTACAACCACTAAAATGTTTTTTAAAATGAACGTTTATTTCTAGATAACCCAAAATAAAAATATGAATACTTCCCCGTCCAACAAAAAGTGTCTAACATACTGTTTATGTTTGTCCCCAAAAAAGTGTCAAGCTTTTATATATGGATAGTAATTGTGAATATTTTCTAATTTGCCCATTTAATCAAAACTTACATTAAGAGAAGCAAACACTTCTTTGCTTCGCATGATTTTTTTTTCTTTTTTTTTTGTGCTCATTTTTAATTTCTATAATGAAAAAGATGATGAAAATGAATTTTTATCAATCAAAACTTGCATTATTACACATTAAAAAAATTGTAAACACTCTCTTCGGGATAGAGAGACTACTTATTTTGAGACGAACGGATTTTTTTTTTTCTTTTTTTTTTTTTTTTATTTTTTGGCTCAAAATTATTGGTTATCTTACAGTTAATAAAGGTTTCAGAAAAAATACATTTGTTGCAGCTTTAATTTTTATAATAAAATAGTTTTACCCTTTAACAAATATTAAATTTTCTAATTTAGCTTCGTAAATAATAGTATTTATGATGGGTAATTTGTTAAACTTAAACAATGTCAACTATTATTTAAGGATGGGACAATTTGTTTATGATAGAAAAAAATATGTGGACACATAATTTGAAATGGAGTATGGTATTATGGATTATTTCTTATTTATGTTTATTTATTATTTGTTGAATCTGAAAAGTAAAAAAGAGCGAAAAGTAGCAGGTTATTTATTTATAGTTGTATATAAAACATTAAATACATATAAGGATAAAGAAGTTGACAAAAAGGGTTTTTAATGTTAATCTTTGTTGATCGGATTTAGAGATACTCATGTCGTATTGAACACATTTTATGAATTGTCCAACGCATTATGGATTGTGTTTGTGCCTGGTGTCAGGTCGGTTTGGATGGAAGGTTTGTTCGGCTTTTCTACACCTCTTGTTAGACGAGGTGGAAGAAAAGGTAATTCTTATGTCAAGCTTTCTATGTATTTCTCTTTCTTTCTTTTTAGAATAAACTGCAAAAAGAGTTTATGTATTTTGCTGATTTTGCACCCTATGACATTAATGCTCCACTTTTGCAAATAATACCATTACTATTTACTTTTTCTAACAAGTAATATCCTTTGGCCTAACGATCGTTATTTTTTTTCCGTAAGTTACTATTCTACCCCCTGCTAAATGAATATTACCCTTTTCTTCAACCCACCTCTCATTTTATTTTGAATAGGTGATGACATAAAATAAGAACTAATATTATGCATCATTTATCCCATAATTATTGCTCATTTTATGTTATTTATGTAAGATAGATACTTAATTGCTTACTTTTGTTAATTACAGTAAATAATGGAGCAATTATTGAAAGTTAAGGAAAAGGATGTGATTTGAAGCTAAAACGAAGAATCAAGCTAAGTCCAAGGATAAGGCGTATTCATTTCAAGACTTCATCAAATCAACTGATCGTGAAAGACACCAATATTGCGATCCAAAATGCTTAATAGCCGTATTCATTGGTGGTTCGTACGGATTCTAGAATATTTTAATCATAGGGCCTACGCAAATATTGCCCAATACGCAAAGGAGCTCTATACGCCGTATCAACCTGATTTTAGAGACTATATAAAAAAAAACCTATTTACGAAATCTACACAACCTTATACCACAAGACTCGGTTCCCAGATGATTTTGGAAAGAAAGAAGGTTCTGTAAACTCAATCATTTATTAGGAGAACTCTTTGTAACGTAGTTTTATCATATAATCATTTGGTTAGCGTATCGTATTCACTGTGTTTCATACTCTATACTTTTTTATTATCTTTTTTATGATTGTTACTGAGATTATTGGCTAACAGCCTTAAGTGTTAGCCAATTTTATGAAGATTATTTGTTATTAATTTTTTTTACATCGATTACTAGTTTACATCGTTGGATATTGTTTATGTTTATCATCATTACTCGTTTATTTGCTTGTTCTTTGTCATCTTGTAACTAGATCTTTGGAATATAGCATAAAATTTTGTAACTTTAACCGATTAAGTAAATTATAAACCTTAGATCCGAATCATGATAATTGAATGTTTGACACCAATCGGTTCTGGCCTAGGAAACTAATATGTAATAGCCCTAGGCAGGTTCTTTTATTATGACTAGTAAGATCAGTAACGGCTAGGTAGATAACATTAGAAAAAGAAAAATAAGTTGGTATAGTATAAAACTACAGATAAATGATAAGCAGTAGTTGAAGTTCATTACACGGGCTTCGTTAATGGTTTTGTTCCTTCTTACTTCTATTGTTTTGTTTTGTGTTATTTAGCTTATTTACATTAGCAAATCACCAACGAATGTCTGTAACAAACTAAAATCATTGCACTAGTAAAATATATTATGAACACATAGTTGGATTAGACTTGGCTAGACATTCTACCTAATATTGATTTAGTTCATTCTTACTTCTATTGTTTTGTTTTGTGTTATTAGCTTATTTAGTTACTTTATTAGTTTAATTTGAAAACAAACTCGTGCTAGTCTCTCAGGCTAAACCCCCTTCCTCGCATCATTTAAATTTAATTAGATGAGTAGATACCTTTAGGATTAGTTTAGTAAATTACTCCCGACGAACGAATCATACTTATCCAACTAGCTACGTTGATCGAGTACACTGCTCGTTAGTGTTAGTCTATAGGTTAGTTCGGCAAAATATAAATATTGAAACTTGATATAAAAATATAGACCTATAAAAGCGCATCAATAGGTTTTTTTTTAGAACGACAACTAACAATCTCACAATATATAAACCACAAACCATCTCACATGTCCTAAGCAGGAGTTGAACCCACAACCATTTTGATTGTGAGTTTTTCACGCAACTAGAGATACCATTGGGACACAAGCCCTTTGGTAAAAAATAACATCAAAAACACAATGATCATAATCAGAAATTTCAACCAAACAAAGCTCATTTTGATCAAAATAACATCAAGAACACAATTATCAATTAAATTTACTTCAATTCATTACAAATTCCACAATCTGCAACACCTTTTTCAAACTAAAAAATGTCAAAAACTAGCACAATTACCTCAACAAACACAGTCAAAGATGAAATTACATCTAATCACCCATTGTTTCTACATCAAACTGATGAAAATATATATATTTAAAATGAATAGATGCTCTAAAAACATATTACATAAACATAGTAAAAATTGTAATTAAGGCAAATTGAAAGTCAACAAAGCAAACTGAAATTAATACAACCATATGTTGAAAGATAGATAGGAAATCTTTCATGGTTTTTTTACTCGTTCCTTCATGAGTTGCACGATATAATTATTAATAGATGTCAACATGTGGCGCGCCTCTTCCTTAAACACTTGTAGTTCCTCACGACCCTGAAATGTATTTTCGAAACTTTGACACTTAGATGCATGTGGTTCTGGCATTAGTAAAAGTGGTGTTTCAGGGTCATCACCGTGATACCATTTTGAGGAGCATTCTACTTTTCTTGGGTAATGGACCACATGGTTATGATTGGTTGTTTTCAAGTTTGTGGAATGTGCATCCTTGGTGAATCGGTTTGATGAACAAGAATGATGATGTTAATACAAATAAGCCGTAAAAACGTTTATTTATATTTCTCGATCTCTATATGTTTTGTTGATAACAATCATAAAGTTATCTCAAGTATCAATTCAAGATTACATGTTTACTTGATAGTCATCATATTTATTTTTACTAATTGTATACATTTGTTAGTTTTGTATATGTTGTAATAAAATAAATGTAAGTAAATGTGTTGGGTAAATCATGACCCATAACCCAAAATCCATGGCCCATGTGCATTATATCATGCATGACATCAAGTTGGGTAAACTCCATGACCCATGACCCAAAGTCCGTGACTCATGCCCAAAGTATGTATATATCATGCATGACATCATGTTGGGTACCCATGGCCCATAACCCAAAACCCAAAATTTTAACCCAAAATTCAGATTGACTGACCCAGTTGACGGATCCCTTGGATTACACTGGCCGGATCACTTTTTCAAGGGATCCGCCGGATCCGGCTGTACAGTGATCTAATACACTATAAATAGTGAGCCACTTCTTCATTTTTCCTCACCCTATATATATCTTCTCTCAGTATTATATATCTTTAACCTCAGGTCTAAGGATCATTATTGTAGTTATCTTCTTGTGTTTCTCAAGGATATTCTTAAAAGGCGAGATCACGTTCTTTGCATACAAGTCTTCCAAACTTCAAAGAGAAGTGTTGCTAGTCTTCATCATCACTACAAGATCCATGAGTTGTTTCTTATATTTGATACATTATATTCAAATAATAAATTTGTTGTGTTAGTTGTGTTAGTTATGTTGGATTGGTTCTACCATTGTAAAGAACCCGATATTTAGATTTGTATCAGAAAAAGTGTAAGCGACGTTGTAAGGCTTCTCCGCCGGTTAAGTAGCTTGTTGAAATAATGCTTAAGAACTCTTGAGGTTGGTACTCGGGGGGTGGAGTAGGGCAAGGAAGGTGTCCTTGTAGTCGAACCACTATAAATCATTGTGTCACGGTTCTTTCTCTTACTCTCTTTTACTTTATCGTATTCATTTCCTTACTTACTATCTTGCATTGTCTATATCTTATCATCCAAAGGTTTCACATATAATCAATCTAAAAGTTTTTGAAACTAAAATTTGAATCAGTAAAACTACTCAACCTCCCCCCCCCCCCCCCCCCCCGGCGCGCTTCTGGTTTTCTACAATTGGCATCAAGAGCAGGTTTTCTAAAAAGATTATCAATATATTATATTTTAAAACTATTTTGATCAAATGGAATTCGAAAACAACAAAGAAGGGCAATCTATGTAAAGACCACCACTCTTTGAAGCTAACGATTTTATATACTGGAAAAATAGATTTGAAACATATGTGAAATCTAAAGATATTGATCTTTGGAACATTATTGTTGATGGTGATTATGTGCCGGTATCTGAGAGCATTTCTACCGACAAAAATGATGTTGTTTTTTTAGAAAGTCATAAAGATAAAAAAGAAGTTGCTTTCTAAAATTAACGAAGCTAAAATGGTTTTGTACAATGTTTTACCTAAAAAGGAATACAAAAGAATTTTTATGCATAAAATGGCTAAATATATTTGGAATTGTTTGGTGATTGCTCATCAAGGAAACAAACAAGTGCAAATAATGAAATTGATTTATTTTTTAACAATATGAACAATTTTCAATATTGGATGAGGAAAGTATTGATAATTTATTTGCTAAATTTAATACTATCATTACTTCATTACAATTACTTGATGAAACTTTTTCCTAGGGTAATCAGGTCAGGAGATTCTTAAGAGCACTTCTAACAAAATGCAGACCGAAGGTAACGGCAATAGAAGAATCAAAGGACTTGACAATCCTTTCTCTTGACGAGATCATTGGCAACCTAAAGGTCTATGAAGTAGTATTGGCAAAAGACTCGGAGGTATCTAAAGACAAGAAAGAGAAGTACAAGTCACTAGCTCAAAAAGCCAAAAAGGAGTCAACTGACAAAGACACCTCGTCCTCGGAGAGCGATGACGAAGAATACGCCATGGCGGTAAGAGACTTCAAAAAGTTCTTTAGAAGAAGAGGAAGATTCGTGAAACAACCCTACGATGACAAGAAGGGCTTCTGAAAGTTCAAGAAAGACAAAAAGGGAAAAGATGACCGAAAGTGTTTCAAGTACGTGGATCCAAATCACTTCATTAGTGATTGTCACAAACATTCAAGTAATGAGCAAAAGGCCTTTGTGAGCGGATCTTGGTGTCTGAGTGAAGAAGACAAGGATGAGATTTTCTCATGGCTAAAGACTCTAACGAGGTACGTTTCGACTCTCCTTACTATAGTAGTTCTTCTCTAGATGATGAATCACTAAATTTAGAATATAACAAACTTTGCAAAATTAGTCTTAAGGTCATTAACAAAAATAAACATTTGAAAAGTAAAAATAAACTCTTAGATAATGAAGTGTCTGAATTAAAAGAAAAGATAAAGAGACTTGAAAAATGTAGAGAAACTAGCTTAGAATGCAAACTTTGTGAAGATCTTCAAACGGTAATTGATCATCTTGATTCTAAAGTCGCTAGACTTAATACAAAATGTTTAGATGAAATAATAGATACTCAGAAAGTAAATAATAACAAGAAAAGTGTAGGTTTTACAGAAAGTATTCCTTCGACTAGCGAAGAAAAACCAACCAAATTTGTTAAAACTGCTGATGTAGAAGTTTCTGATGTGGCGGATCCGACGGATCCTTTGAAAAGGGATCCGGCAAGACCAAACCAAGGGATCTGACCATCTAGTACCGCAAAACCAAAATTTAACTCGACCAAATCTTCTAGAAATGAGTTTGTAGTCATAACTAAAATGAAGACTCCTAATGCTACTGTTAGAAATGTTAATAAACCACATCATGGTCGAAGAATTCTTAAAAGTAGGCCTAGATTATGACCAACTTCCACAACACCATTTATGAGAGCAAACGCTCCTTACCCAAAAAGTGATTTTGACCAAATGGGATGGATCAACGGATTCCACAATGGTTATCAATTCCAAGCACCTAACTTTAGACCTTGGAACCAATTTTCTTTTGTGAACCAAGTAAATGGTTTGTATAACGCAAATGACCCATGACATATTAGGGACCAAACGCTTGATTTGTTATGTGTTTATAGGTATGTCTAAAGGTTGATCTAGAACTAAATGAATAGATTAAAGACAACAGATGCACAAGGCACATGACGAGAAATAAAAGCCTATTCTCATCGTACAAGGCTTGTGATGATGGTAACGTAGTGTCTGGTAATGACAAAAGCAAGGTCATTAGCAAAGGTACGATCACTCGTAACTCTTAACTATAAATAATGTTTTCCACGTAGATAATCTAGGTTTTAACTTACTAAGTATTAGTCAAATCTTCAATAAAAAGTGTGATGTTTTATTTTGCGAATCCGACAGTAAAATACGTACATACAACATTACCATAGGAAGAGGGATTAGGAATAATGGTATTTTTGTAATGAAAATCAGAAATTCTCCTAAAGATAAACTTTGTCTAACTTCGATAGATGATACTTCGAACCTTTGGCATCGAAGATTGGGTCATGCCAATATGCGACTTATTCAATCGCTATCATCTAACGAGCTTGTTAGAAACTTGCCAAAACTAAAATATGAGCAACATTTTTGTGATGCTTGTAATGTAGGAAAACAAGCCCATACGAGTCATAAAGCAAAAAACATGGTTTCAACTACCAAGTGTCTAGATTTATTTGGTCAATTGGCTATTCAAAGTTACGGAGAAAACTTCTATACTTTGGTAATAGTTGATGACTACTCAAGGTACACATGGACTATATTTTTGAAAAATAAAACTAAAGCTTTTGATCATTTTGAAATCTTAAGTAAGAAAATTCAAAAACAAATAGGTTCTCCAATTGTGTCAATCCGTACGGATCATGCTCGGGAATTTGACTTCAGAGATTTTTTATGACACTAATGGTATTACTCACAATTTCTCGGCTCCACATACTCCACAATTAAACAGGGTAGTCGAACGTAAAAATCGTACTTTACAAGAAATGAGTTGAACCATGTTAAATAATCATTCAATCCCTCAGAAATTTTGGTGTAATGCCGTCGACAGATCTACATATATTTTAAATAGAATCTTAATTAGACCTTTCTTAGGTATGACCCTCTATGAGCTATTTAAAGGTAAAAAGCCATTGTTAGACTATTTTAAAGTCTTTAGAAGTAAGTGCTTCATTTTTAACACAAAATATTATCTCACAAAATTCGATCCTAAATTCACCGAAAGTGTTTTCTTAGGATACTCTCCAAATAGTAAAGCTTACGTAATAGTAAAAAAAGAAACCAGGAAAATCAAAGAGTCTATAAATGTGAAGTTCGATGAAAGTCCTCCTCCTAAATCCCAACCTATTGTAGATGACGATATAATATAAAGTCAAATTCTTGATAACCAAATTAAGAAAATAAAAAGACAAGGAAGATAAAGTATTAAATAAAGAAATCGTTAACGTTAAAAAATCTAAAAAATCACCCTTTAGAAATTGTCATAGGAAAATTAAACGAAAGAGCGTTACGTTCACAAGCTAAAAAACAAAGTAACTTTTTTCTGTTTTGTATCTTCAATAGAACCCAAAAATGTTAATGAGGTTATATAAGATGAAAGTAGTATAATAGCAGAAGTAAATCAATTTGTCACTAATGATGTTTGGAACCTTGTTCCACCTCCTAAAAATCAAACCTTTATTGGTACTAAATGGGTTTTCAAAAGCAAATTAGATAAAAATGGGATAGTATCCAGAAACAAGGCAAGACTTGTTGCACAAGGATATAATTAACAAGAAGGAATAGATAATGATGAGACATGTGCTCCCGTAGCAAGATTAGAATCTATATGAATCCTCCTTGCTTATGCTTGTGTTAATGAAATCAAACTTTATCAAATGAATGTTAAAAGTACTTTTCTAAACAGATTTATTAATGAAGAAGTTTATGTATCATAACCTCATGGGTTTGTTGATTTTGAAAACCCATAATACGTATACAAACTTAAGAAAGCTCTCTATGGTCTTAGACAAGATCCTAAAGCTTGGTATGATAGACTTAAAACATTTCTCTTAGATAAATAAAAATATATACAATGGATTTAGTAGATAACACCTTATTCACCAAGAAAAACAAATCACATATAATTTTTGTTCAAATCTATGTGGAAGATATTATATTCGGATCTACTTCTCAAGAATTGTGTGATGATTTTTTTTTTAAAATTGTGCACGATCAGTTTGAAATGAATATGCTGGGAGAATTAAACTTCTTTCTCTGTCTACAAATCAAACAATTAGAAGATTGTATCTTCTTCAACCAATCTAAGTATATCAAAGAAATGTTAAAGAAATTCGGGTTTAAAGATTCCAAACCAATTAAAACACCAATGTCTTCAGACACTAAAGTAACCAAGGATGAAGACGGTGAATTGGTAGACACCACTAAGTACTGGGGCACGATTGGTAGTTTAATCTATCTCAAGACAAGTTGGCCGGATATCATGTTTAGTGTTTGCCTATGTGGTCGTTTTCAAGAAGATCAAAAATCTTCTCACCTTGAGGCTGTTAAAAGAATTTTTATGTATATAAAAGGTACTACTCAGTTGAGGTTATGGTATCCTAAAGGGACGAGAGTAGAAACTATTGTATATGCAGATTCTAACCATGCAGGTGATTATTTCGATCACAAAAGTACAAGTGGTGTTTGTAAATTTATGAGATGTTGCTTGACATCTTGGTTCTCAAAGAAGCAAACCGCACTAGCCATCACTACTATAGAAGCATAATATGTATCTGCTGGCAAAGCTTGCCAACAAGTACTATGGATGAAATAAGCTCTAGTTGACTACGACATCCGACTCAGAGATATTTCCATAGGGGTGGGCAAATGGATCGAGAACCGAACCAGAACCGACAAGCTAACGGGTTGGTAGAGCGAGCAAATAAGAGCCTAATGAAAGGAATCAAGACGAGGTTGGGAAGAGAACGAAGCGGATGGGTAGACGAACTGCCTAATGTGTTGTGGGCACACCTGACGACTCTAAAAGCCAGCAATGGAGAAACCCCGTTCAGTTTAACGTACGGGAGCGAAGTGGTCATTTCGGCAGAGATAGGCATGCCCACCCACCGGACCTTGATGTTCTAGGAAGACCAAAACGAAGAAGAACAACGTTTAAACTTGGACATGTTGCAAGAAAGAATAGAAATGCAACTATACAAGAAGCAAAGTACAAGTCAAAGGTGGAACAATACTATAACCAGAGGGTTAAACCAACAAGTTTCAAAGTCAGAGACTTTGTCTACAGGAAGAATGAGGCAAGCATGGTGGAGAACCAAGGCAAGTTGGGACCTAATTGGGAAGGCCCATACCGGGTTGTGGAATCATACCACAATGGCTCTTATAAGTTACAAACGATGGAAAAGAAAGAGGTCTCGCGGACCTGGCATGCGACAAATCTTCGAAATTGCTTTTTATAGTCGCTATTGTGATTAGAATTCCAAACCTGATGTAACAAGACAATTTCTTTTTAATTATGATGATATGTCCTCTCTGTGATAGAAAGAGAGGCAATTTTCCGTAACTTATACATAATACAAATGATAGTCCCGACGGTTGGCCCCCGTTGGTGAAAAGCATGATGGATACATTGTGCATATCCCCGAGCAACACCGATCGGATGCCCGAGCAATACCAATCGGATGCCTGAGCAATACCAATCGGATGCCCAAGTGAAAATTCACTGTGGATGCCTGGTGACACAGTCACGCAGATGCCCGAGCATTACCGATCGGATGCCCAAACACGGATGCCCAAACAAAAAACCAATATGGATGTTTGAATAACACTTATCAGATGCTCGACCCATGCGGCCGAATTCCCTTGGAAAAATCCAAGGATGCCCAGTGGTGCAAGACTACCAAGGAGGAACAAAATACACACACACACAGACAGATATATATATATATATATATATATATATATATATATATATATATATATATATATATATATATATATATATATATATTTATATATATATATAAAGGGGTAGAATGAGGAGAAAAGTCACTTCCAAATACATCACTGGGCAAAAATTACAAAAATCTTATCAAGTATTGTACAATTACATAAACTGTCATAAAAAACACACAATAACAAAGGCCCTAAGTTTGAATGTTGTCCACCATAGCATCTTCATCGGGAGCATTCACGACAACCATCGCTTGACTGACCGCAGCTGGACGAACAGAAGGACCAGCAACCGCTCTTGGACTTGGAAGATCTGGGTGCAAGTTCATCAAATCCCCCAGGGGAAGTCGGTAGAATCAGACAACTTTTGAATGTAAGGATACTCATCCAAGAAAATATTTGTGTACACTGGTTTCCATAGGTGGGGAGCATCTCTATTGACATTTGCAACTTTCTTTAAGGCTTCACTGATTTGCTCTTCCGTCCTCCCAATACTCGCCCCAGAAACGAACCCAGCCTGATAAGTCAAACTGTAAAACTTTCCAAGACTTCTTTTATACTTAGGGTTCTCTAACAACCGACGAACAACTGTGGGAAGAAGGGACCAGACATAATTCTATTTGACCACTTCGGCTTGAGCAACCTCAGCAGCCAATTTGTCATTTTCTTTCTTCAGAGATTCCAAGGAGTTGGCCTTTGCATTGAGTTCGCTCTCCAGTTTCCTAATCCATCCGACCTGTTAGGAGGAAGCCCCCATCCACTCATTCTTCTCCCGAGTAAGTCTGTCAACTTCATCTTCTAGAGTTTTCTCTCTACCGACACAAGTCTCGTGATTAGCAACTGATTTTTGAAACTGTTCAAGCACCCGGGCCCTATCCTCTTCAGTGGCCTTCAACCTTTCGGAAACCTCCTGACAACCTTCATGAGCTTGGGATAGCTTTCGGTATTCTGAGTGGAGGGTTTTAAACCGCCTCAAAAGCTCCCCTTGAGTCACCACGCTCATACCAAACTCCTCGTATGCCCGATGAGCCTGATGAACATTGCTCATCTCATTCAATGCCTCTCGCTCAGCCGGGGTAGGAAGGTTATCAATCAGCTCTCGACAGACCCGAAAGGAATCAATGTGAACGTGATCTTGAAGGGTCCAGTTTGGTACGAAGATGTTCGCCACCTCATCTATACAACATGATAAAAGACGAAGTTAAGCAGAAGCAAAAAAAAAGAAAAAAAAAAAAAAAGAAAGAAAGAAAAAGACTAACCGGATTCCTTTAAGTTAATGTTCTCAGTAGCATTATGATGAGAAGGACCGGAGTGATGTGCAGAAAAATATGAAAATATACACATTTACAAGTTAAAACGCACATCAAGTTAAAACCCACTCATTCTTCTCCCGAGTAAGTCTGTCAACTTCATCTTCTAGAGTTTTCTCTCTACCTGCACAAGTCTCGTGATCAACAACTGATTTTTGAAACTATTCAAGCACCCGGGCCCTATCCTATTCAGTGGCCTTCAACCTTTCCGAAACCTCCTGACAACCTTCATGAGCTTGGGATAGCTTTCAGTAATCTGAGTTGAGGGTTTTAAACCGCCTCAAAAGCTCCCCTTGAGTCACCACGCTCATACCAAATTCCTCGTATGCCCGGGTAGTCAGATGAACATTGCTTATCTCATTCAACGCCTCTCGCTTAGCCGGGGTAGGAAGGTTATCAATCAACTCTCGGCAGACCCGAAAGGAATCAATGTGAACATGATCTTGAAGGGTCCAGTTGGGTATGAAGATGTTCGCCACCTCATCTATACAACATGAAAAAACACGAAGTTAAGCCGAAGCAAAAAAAAAAATAAAAAATAAAAAATAAACTTACCGGATTCCTTTAAGTTAATGTTCTCGGTAGCATTACGACGAGAAGGACCGGAGTGATGTGCAGAAAAATATGAAAATATACACATTTGCAAGTTAAAACTCACATCATGTATAAATAAAAAGAGAAGAAGAGGAAAAACGCTGGCATATACTTACCATCAAAGTTATGAGGACGAGAATCTCTTGGTGGAGATCCAGGGCCTTGATCGTTTGGAGGAGTAAGTGTCAGAGGACCACTCCTCTCCACATTTTCGTCCATACCCTCAATATCATTAGGGCCATCATCACCATTTCCACCGACATCACCCTCGCCATCCCTCATTTCTTGGTCGCGTGGCGACTCACCCTCTTGTTCATTCCCGGGAATGACATGATTTAAGGGATTGACATAAAAAATGAGCTCTCCAGAAGAAATATTTTCCACATGAGTGGTCCGCTTCTTTATGCGTTTATTCGGAGCTGCAGAGGTCCCTTCCCCTCCTCGCTTATGAGCCCTCAAGGCCGCACCCCTCTCAGCATTCTCCCTTTCCTTTTTCTGCCTAGCAGCAACCACCTCTGGATATGCCTGCTCAGCCCTCCGGGTCAAATGATCTTTTGAAGGAATGGACTCTTCAACGCCCAACGGGTCAGTTGTCCTCTTCAGTTTAGTCTGGTTGGGGGGAATGGGGGGACCTTTGCTGACAATGGTCCCCTCCTAGTTCGGAAGCTCAAGATACTCAGACATGTCAACAACTGAAAAAACAAATAAAACTCTAAGAGACAAGAAACACTCCATACTCATATATGTAACTAAAATCGGACAAATAAATTATCACGACCCTCGGCATCTTTTAGATTAGGCTCGAACTCCGGATTCTTGAAAATCGAGGAAAGATGACACATCCATAGCAAACTCACGGTGGGTTTGCGTAGTAGGATAATGTTTCAACTCAGTTTTTCGGCATCAGCCTCCGGAAATGTGATTGGAAAGTCATATGAAAATTTAGAGTCTTTATGCCTCCAAGCTATGGCATGCGGTATTGCCCTTCGGTCTATAAGGAAAAAATTTATTTCCAATGTTTTAGCCCGGTAAGAACTTCTTTAAAGCATTTGTAGGCTTTCCTACCTGTCCGGTTTTCGAAGGAGAACCAATGTCCTTGTTTACACAATCGGTAAAATGCCCGAAACAATGAAACCCTAGGTTGAATATCTAAACTGTAACATCTTATCTCAAAAAGGGTCAAACGATTTAATCCTAGTGGAACCAATTGGGAAAAATGAACCCTAAAATGTTTCAAGACAGCTAACAGGAAGGAGGAAAAAGGAATCCTAAATCCGCCATGATCTAATTGGTGGGGATAAACCCCGATCTTATCCTTTGGGAGCCTATCCATTGTCATGCCTTCCGGAGGTATTTGAGGGTTCAAGTCGGTGGGAATCCCATATTCGTCGATTATATCTTTCAGCTCATATTGTTTCAGTTTGGATGTGTATATGTGCATATCAAATTTAGGTACAACGGAGGGTCGGGCATGTGGTTCGGCCACTGCCTCCGTCTGGGGCACGGTCGTATTTTTTGTTGATGGTGTGACTATTCCCACGGTTCTGTGATCGGCAATGACTAAAAGATGTCGAAGGTAAATGTACAAGTAATTACAAAGGGGAAAATGAAACAAACCTTTGAAAACGTGAGGAAATGGCGTCCGTCTAAGAGAAAGCAGATGTTTAGTGTAAAACGTAAAAACAAATGAGGTGAAAAGTGATATATATACTGAGGTAACCTTAGTTGACTGTCAAAACATTTTATCAGTCAGTAAAAATCTGACGTGGCGTAATCTGAGCCGACCACGTTTCACGGTTAAAAGATCTAGGGTACAGACAAAGCCCAATAGATACCCAGGCCTATCGGGCAACCCAAGCTTTGCAGGCTAAAGGAAACGTTCTTTGCAGAACAATGGGTCCCATAACACATTTCACGAGAATGCCGGATGTCACCAACTGAAGAATGAAACCGAACCAACGAACGAGGTTGAAACTTTTCTTAAGTATTGCATCACCAAATTTCATTATGTAATACAATACTGGGGGGGACATGTTGGCGTATGTGTCCGGACGAAATTGGTCTAGAAGACCCCGCGACCGGACGATACACCCTTTTACCCGGTTTACTCTATTGTCCAGTGGATAAAACGTATAACCAGGTCAACGCCGCCTTTCCAGATCTCATGGGATTTTGCCAGCACGTGATCTGACATCTATTGAGTAGACTAGCTATAGGTCTGCTGCACCTATTCCCAAGGACAACCAGGTATGGAGGTTAGGTAGTATAAATACCCCAACACATTTAATACCATTCATGACACACACATAAATACTCTCATATTTATTACTGCATTCATTATCATACCTTTCGTCCCATACTTACTCTCACGCCGGAGCTTGATCTCGGGATAACCCCCGAGGCGAAGCTAACGTGTGTTGCTCATTGTGCAGAAAGGACAAATTCCACCTAACTGATCAGCAGATAAACGCTAAGGAGTATCGATCATAACCGAGGTGCATGATTTTGCATCAACACCTTCAGATTGTTTTTCGTGCGACCTAGAGATGACTTTTTATCCCATCAAGTCGACTTATACTAAAAAAACATATACCCCGCAAAGATCCTTTTTCATTAATTAAGATACACATATTTTTGTTTGTTTGTGGGATGAATCTCGATCGAGCAGACGACCCAAACCATCAAATCTATTGCCGAGCGGCCGCGACCTATATGCCACATCAAGGGCGATCGACTTGCACCTTGGTCAACCGAGTCGATGACCTTACTGGTGCGAGTAGCCTAAAGAAGCACGGTGATAAAAATAACGCATAGCTATTTGGTTGTTGGTGCCTAGTGGTGATTTAATTCATGTTGTATTGTTGAATACATGAATAACTCAGGTTTACCTAGATGCGCTTTTTTGGTAAAAATCGTATTTGTTAAAACACTAAGGGTGTGTTTGTTTCATTAAGATGTTTTGGGTCTGAATCTGACTACCGCATCTTACTAGTAAGAGGTGGCTAGAAAGTCTAAATCTGAAAGAAATAATGTTGTTTGTTTTTTGTATGAGTGTCCGAATGATTTTAAGTGCTCGTTTTTGCAATTTATTTATTAAACCAACGCAATACGATAATAAGTAACTTATGTAAATATGAAACAAGACTTTTTATCATAAATATAACATAGTTAATAAACAATCAAATATATTATATAAAGTTTACAAAACGAGTAAGAGGCAGTAAGACAAGTCCCCCACCTCTTACTGAGTAAGATGTTATATGTCTAACTGGGTCTTACTTAAAAGAAAAAAACAAACAAGCAAAACGTCTGCCCACCTCTTACTGGTAAGAGTAAGAGGGCTAGTAAGACTTTTTAAAAAAAAACAAACACACCCTAAATCAAATAAACCTTCATGATATCTTGAAAAGATTAATAACTTATAGTCAATGATTTTTTCAATTTCTATCTGGAAGCGTAAGCAGTAATTTGATAGCAACTAGTAAAAAGTAATGAAACTGTGTGATCGTAATATAACAGATATGTATAAATAGACTACGTAATCAGTAGAAAATGAAGGCGTGTCAGTGCCAATTTTTTCAGTATGAAATCGTCAGACACCGACTCACCGGTCTCATGAAAACTACCGCATTCGATCAAGTACTATAAGTTCTACATAAATTTTGTTTAACAGAAAATTTATTATATATGAAAAGAAAACAATTTATACACCAAAGTTATATACACATTTAACAACTTGTAATGAACAGTAGAAAATTACGGAACGGGACATAAAATCTTTTATTACAAAACACCCCGCGGACTATGGCACGTTACGGAAATTAGTCGGTACTTTTGGCTAATTATGATTTTTTAGATAACAAACTTTATTTATCAAATATCTAACAAATATTCAGTAATTTCCTAATTAAAATACTGATCGTAAGGTCTTAAAATTACGAATAAAATGAGCCAAATATATAAATATTTTTTTACTAACGTACAATTTTACATATTTTTTAAGTTTTGAAGCAAACCCGCCGCAATGTGCGAAGTACTACCTACTCGTGACTCTTATTTGTTTATGCAAACAAAAATGCCTTTTCTGGTCTCATGAAAAATGTGAATTAAAAAGTTAATACATATAAATTGTTTACTGATTCTTTTGTTTTGTTTTCTCTTTTTCTTCCTTTGTATATTTGTTTGCTAAATATAGATCTATATGTTGGATATTTGCAATGCTGATGTAAGTCCACATGATCTTCCAAATATTGGATATATACAAATTCTAAACATTGAGAAGTATTCAGACGACAGTCAAATCTGTTTAATCGATTTTCTAAAAATATGTGTCAATCGAAACGTTGTGATCTACTGTATTTATAATAATAGCATAATAGACAATATTTTTTCCTTGTTAAAAAAAAGACAATAGTTTTTCCAAAATTAGCAAGGAAACATTGTTGGCCACACATAAACTTCAAATGGTTTTAATATTTCATGTTCTACTACTACTTATTACTATAATTACTGAAATTTATAAAACAACAATAACCATATGTTTTCTCGCACAAGAATCATAAAGCAAGCCATCCATGCGTATCTCACGGATTACAACTAATCAAATTGCATCTTTCGCGTTACATGTGATACAAAGCGACTAGTATAGAACAATCTATATACTACATAATATAGAAAAAACTATACTACATATAAAAGAAAAATGGGTAAATCTTTAAAAGTGAAATATTGAAAGTCAAATGTGAGAGAAATATAGTTTTTTAGTTGACTATGGTATTTTAAAAATAAATTTAACAAAATGAGTGCTTTCAAAACTATTTAATTTACTAAGAGAGGGGGGGGGGGGGGGGGGGGGAGGGGCAATGGTCACTCACCATACCTCACCACCCACCAATAATATCATTCCACCTAATCTCATACATCACCATAGTTTTTTAGTGGCAATGATGATTCCAGACCTCACTCATTTTTTTATTATTATTTTTTTAATTCATAATTATATTAAACAATTAAATAAAAACATAATATTACATTAATAATAAAAAAAAAAATACATAATACTTAAATAAAAACTACATTTTCATAATTATTAACTTTTTACAAAATAAAGAGTAAAAACGATTTCAGAAAATACAATTGGAAAATCATAAACTGAATTTAACTAAGAATAACTGTATTAACTAAAGGACAAGCTCATATATATTATTTTACTTAAGTTAGTGTGTATCTTCTCCAACCTCTAGTCGTCTCCATCTTATAGTGGGATTTATTTATTTATTTATTATTATTTTATTATTTATTTATTTTTAATTCAATGCATGTATAACGGTTGAATATTCAAACCCAAACCCACGCTCCTCTTGCAACCCCGCTGCGGCAAACCAAACCGCACACCATGCCGATTTCTTCATACCGCACGACTGGCAACGGTGTTACCGTGTGGTATGGATGCATACCGTATGCATGCCGTAACCATTGCCACCCCCTAAGTGACCTTCTTTTACATTATGTTAAAAACTGAAAGAAAAAAAATCTATAGACTATTCAAACATGACATTTATTCCAAAAAGTTATCAACCATCATATTACTCGTATAATTTTTCTCTCATTATATCAAATACAAACGCTTCCTATTCTACATGAAAAAAGTATCAGATCCATTCTCTAGCTAATTAACTTTTAATCATCATTTCTTAATTTCTTTTGGTTAGGTTTATTCAAAGTAAGAAGCTGATGTTTTTAATAAATCATGCAAATCTCCTCGTTTGAATTTTGAGACACATCTTATTAGTTTTTGAGACACATCTGATTAGTTTAAAACTTTTAGATTATAGGTTTAACTATATATCATTATTTACATTTGATTTGTATAATTATATATATGATTGTATCATTTGGTTTACGTCTTTTGTTTGATGGTTATAAAGTAGCTTACATAGAATTTTGTACATGTTAATATTGATGGTGTATAAAATTGGTCATTATAAAGTTGCGGAATTCTAACAACGGACTACGGTTTTAGTAGGTTTTGTAAATGTGGGAAGGAGATTCTTCAAACTTATCATGTTTTCTTAAATATTTTTCAAAACACTCATTTTGTTAAATTGATTTTAAAAATACAATTATCATCCAAAAAACTCGAGAGAAATGTATTGTATAATTAATTAAAACATCTAATTATTTAAAAGTAAAATATTTATTCATATTGTACAACCAATTAAAATCATATCCATCAAATTAAAAACAACAAATTAAAATATCTCTTACTAAAAAGTACAATAAACTTTTATAATATACAATTTAAACAAGCCAACATAATCCAGAATATAAAAAAATTAAACACTCTAATTAATTTTATTTATAAACACTTTAAAATGAAGAGTACATGTTATTATATGCATTATACAAATTAATAAAACACACAAATGTTCATACAAGCTAACAAGTTGATGGTACATATATTTTGAAAATCGGATCGGACCAACGGGAACCGGTGTCGCCATCGGTTCGGCTAACCAATAAAAGCCATTCCAAAATGAACCACAGAAGACCCGTTGAAACGGATATAAACTGGTGAATCAGGTTTCATCGAGATCTATTTTTCTGGTTAATCGTCACAGGGTACCCGCCGCCGCAACGTGTGGGTACCCTGCTATATCTTTATTACATAAAATAGAAAAATGGTTAAAGATGAAAGTGAAAATTGAAAGTTGAAAGTTGAAAATAAATATTGAATGTTGAAACTAATTATCTGCATTGTTGAATGTTGAGCAAATAATTACCATATGTAATATAATTATCATTAACTTATCAATTCTTTAGTTATATGTATATAATTACCATTAAAAATGTAAACTAATATTAAATGAAAACAGATTCTGCATATTCAAAAAGATGGATACATGTTTTCTATGACCAAAAAGTGTGTAATGTTAAATTTCTAAAATTCCTTTCAAAGTAAAATTTCTACATAAAAATTCAAAAAAAATTTCCTTAATGAAATAGCTACCATATCAATTCACACCTAAAATTTCAAAAAAGTGTATGACAAATTTTGACAACTTTTACTAATGTAATTTCCAATATATATATATATATATAGTGTAGCGTTCAATGCAGAACCAATATTTTGTACAGAACTTTACAGAACCATATAAACCAATATGGGCCCTTAGATGAGTTTGATCAAAGGCTAAGATTAAAAGTGCCAAAATTACAATTAAACAAAAAATGAGGGTCTGTTTTTCAATTAAAAGAAAGTCTTAAAGGGTATAATTGGTATTACACATTGATAGATCTTTAAACCGTAACACATATCTCTCCATCACTTCTTATCATCAGTTTTGGATCCAATTATATTCAATTTTCTATCTCCTTCTTCCTCACCCCAAACCCTAGCCGCACCCTCTTAACAGGTACTATCCCTTAACAGCCTCCTCCATTTGTGTTATTTACAATAGTTTATTGTTATTGCAAATCCGGTGACCTGTTCATATGGCGACGATGGTGACCGACTTTGCCTACGATTCACAGAATACGACGATGAAGACGACGATGATGACCCACTTTTCAAATCCGGATGACGACGATGATGACCCACTTTGAAAATCCGGTGACCTGTTCATATGGTGACAATCTAGAAAGGTAATAACGTGAATTTGGTTCAAATATTAACACAAATTAAACAATTGTAGCATAATAGATCAGAGGGTGAGTGTGTAAAATGAATCTGGTTCGTTTTTTATTGGGTTTGGTTCATTTTTTATTGTTTTAATGATATTTTTTTTACGTAGTATTAATAATTGCTTATGACGCAGCAAAAACTGTTTTGGGTAGATCTATTACTTTTTATTTCTAGAATAGAGGTTTCAATTGGTTAATGGGAAATGTGTTAATATGTGCATATGAATGCTTTATGTTTTTTACCCATAACCTTGTATTAAAGGGTTTTATTCTTGTAACCAAATCATTTGTTTGTTTACTGAAATATTTGTTAAGTTTATGTTTGTTTATATGTTATCTCTTTGTTATGTAACTACAAAAAGTTGGGCTTCAAGGTCTAAAGAATTAAAAACTACTGTATAAAAACTATATGAGAATTAATGGGTACTAGACAACTAAGAACCTGATCGTGATCAGGTGGAGCATAAATGCCATTAGTTTTTCTTTGAGTACAATTTGTTTACCAAATTCCGTAGTATTAAAATAGATTTATTGTATAAGATAAATGTACTGAGTCTACAATGTTTGTTGCAGCAAAAACTATTTTTGGATGCCGTGCATATATGTTATCGAGGCGTGCACATTATAATTAAATGAATTTGATGAGATAGCGCAGCGTGCACATATGTTCTTGAAGTGCGTGCACATATGTTCAAAAGAATTGGACGAGAAACTGAAGAGTGCACATATGTTCAAAAGAATTGGACGAGAAAGTGAAGAGTGCACACATGTTTTTAAACGGCGTGCACATTATATTTAAAAAGATACTTGTACATGAATTGTATTTTATTTAATATTAACTTTTATGTATGCTATATGTGTTCTTGGTTTGTTACAAATTGTTAGGCTACATGTGTATTTTTATGTTTTTGGTCACAAATTTCGATAATTAACTAATGTACACTTAAAACATATATGCAATTACTATTTTAAGCAAATAAGTTTGACGTCTAAATGCAAGAAACACATCTAATTTTACTAGTATATTTATATAAAAAAAAACACCTATGCACTTGATTTTTCTAAAAAAAAAACATGTCTATTCAACATATATGCACTTTGAGACTTTTTTTTAAAACATACATGCTGTAAAAATCAAAAACTAAAAAAAAAATTCCAAAGTTTAAGGCTTAAATAAAACGTTTTTACTAAAAAAAATCAAAAAGAAAGTAAAAATAAGTTTTACTATTATACCCTTTTCATTTAAATAAAAATATTTAATAATACTAAATTCTTATTGGTCCAAAGTGGTTCTGTAAAGTTATGTACAAAATAATGGTTCTGCATTGTATATATATATATATATATATATATATATATATATATATATATATATATTATTTTATTTAATCTTAACACTAATAATTTCTAAAACTTAACAATATATTGTATTTATAAGGCACCATATTACAACTTATTTTTTATTGTTACGTTAGTTCATAGTGTGTGTATCATATGCGATCTCAATTATTAAATATTGAAATGTGTGCAATGACCATATGATTCTTAAAATTATTGTTTTGACATTTATATATAGTTGAAATTGCAGGGATATTGTTGTGAGTAACTTGAATGTTTATAATCACAAAACATTGTATTGATTTATTATTTTGTCATGGGGTTCATTTTTTTTGTTCTTGTTCTTGCGCATTAAATACGTTAAATACAAATCTGTTTTCAAATATTGCTATAATGATGATCAAAATACATTATACAACCGGTGTATATATTTTTGTTAAATTTGTTAGGTTTGAAGTATTTTTAATTGGGTCAGATCGTGTTCTTTAAAATAAAATTAATTTATGTAATTAATAATGTAAATGAATGTAACCGGAAAAATTTAAAATACAAATATGAAGATAGTAATTATTAACTTTTAGTTACAAAATTTTAAATTCACATTAAATTATAAGTTATTTGTTTTAGGAGTAGTATAAAAAGGACCATGAAGAGATGATATATTTATTTTAGAAATGTTAACATAGTGAAAGAACAGATGGCTTGAAATGGTGAAGTCAACCACGACGTTTTCGCAATACTAATAATTGACATTGTTTTTATTTTCAAATTATCACAAACTAAGACGTGTCATCTCTATTGCCATGTACCAAAACACCACCATTTTTACTATTATGGGTTATTGGTTACACAGGTATCCGCCGCCGTAACGCGCGAATTCCCAACTAGTATTAAGATATATACAATCTTTTAGTAAGGCATCATTTATATAGGAAAAGCAAACATCAAGCTACAAGTAGCAACAACATTGCAGCCAAACAAAACAAAACTCCTTTTACCCTATACTAAAAACTACAAGTTGTTGAAAGATAAGCATAAAAGAGGAGCAGTTAAGACCACAACAATACGACCATTGAAAAAACTGAACGCCAAAAACATCTACAGATCATACCAACCGTGGAACCCTAGAACTTGCAAGCATAAGCAGGGTCCGACACCAATTCTAACCATGACGGAAGGGTACCTTTCACTATATTAGCGATCCAAATGAAAGACACGACTTGAACTTCATCACAAATAGTTGACAGATTTGTAACTTTATTCTCAAAAACTCTTTTGTTCCGAGCATGCCATATATTTTATAACATCGACCACCCCACCGCTTTCCATACCGTTTTTTTCCGATAAATTGTGGCAAGCCTTTATTATTTATAACCTCGTCTACCGAACCAAAAGTGACATTACTCATCTTCCACCAATCATGAACTTTTCTCCATCCTTCCAAGACCCGACCACATCTCAAGAATCAATGATCTATCGTTTCTACATCCTTATCGTAATGAGGACAAAACATTGAATCAAGATCCAAACTAATGTGATCAAGCCAAAAATGGACTGGGATTCTACCTTGATTTAGTCGCCTAATAAAAATACAAACTTTTCTTGGAATGATTTGCACCATCTTGTTTCTTGTCAAGTATTAGAACTTTGGAGTATTCGAGGGAATGATATGTATCAGTTTTCACTTTTCAGTGAAGGTAAATCAGGCACATCATGGAGTGTTCAGTAAACAAAACAGTCTCTGATCCTCATGAAACCTCACTGAGAAGACATCAACAACAAAGCTCCAGCTCACATGCATATATTTTATTGCTTGTTGTTATAACTACAGATGTGAGAAGAAGCCTTTTGTTCACTCACATATGATTAGACTTGGATATTCTGAGAATAAACAGAAGACAGTTGGGCCAAGAACAGCTGACCAAACTGTCTTTCGAAAGGTACTTAGGATAGCCTATTTTAAAGTCGCTCAACACAAAGAGACTTATCGGCCCTTGAATTTGAAAGGTTTGCTTAAACCTGGAAAGTCAAGAATTCTAAGTCTGTTTTATTTCAGCGACATCAAATGTATGAGTTATAAAACTTAGGGATATCAATGCGGAATTGACCAGAGATAAGAAGGAACTATCAACACAACTGATACCTCAACCTGAGTCATTGATAATTTTTTTGGTGTGCCAATTTTGATGTCCTTGGCTTTTGCGCTTTATCGGGTTTATGTTGGCTTGGATTTTTGTTAGCTAGGGTTTTGTGACCCTGATCTTCTAACGAAGTCGGGGATTTCCCAACTTATTGTATTATGTTGTATTCTTATGTTTAGTGATCCGTTAAACACGAAGAATGTATAGCTTGGCTATGTGTAGTCTGATTTGTTTAGGTGATTTAAGTCTTGACGAGCTTAAATAATGTTTACCGTTGAAATTTTGTTTTAAATTTGACTTTGATAACAAGTACTTGCATTTTTCGGTGCAGATTATAACTAGTAACTATCGACTAGCTATCTTCCAACAACTCACTTATGGCAAGTTGTGCGTATGTAGTACTTTAGAATGGGCTTGCGCGATGAAACCTTGTCTAAAGCGTCATCTGATGTATTGTCTGCTTTATGACTTGTAGGCACCTTTTTTCATGATCATGTTCATAAAGGCTAATTTATGTTTGAGCTAATGTTACTTGTAGAATAGTCGTATGTGACACTTTGTGAGAAACGTGTTGGAATTGTCATTTGCATTTTTAAATAAATAGTACAGATGAGCTATTATGGTTGTTAGAAGCTTTGTTTGATAAGTAAAATAAAGTAAAATCCACCTAAGTGTAGCATGCCCTGAGGCTTAATGCTTGCCATTATTGGGGAGTATGATCCCCCTTAAGTGGTGCCTAGCAGGTAGGGCTTGTTCTTTTTAACCGTATTATGATATGAGGTTTCCCTGAGGAGGGTTAGGCTTGCTTAGGCTTCCCATTTGTAATTTGAGTGATATGTCTTTATCAAGCTCAGAGAGTATTGGGTGGATTTTCACTTTGTAGCGCCTATCCTTTTTACCTTTGTGATGAGTTGGTTGCGTGAGTAACATGCCTTTTTCTTTCTCCGAGAGTGTGCAGTTTGGCCTGTTATTTTCTTCACTCCCAACATAGTTAAACTGGTTTGCTTTCCTCGTTTTCTGAGTGTTGTGAAGATTACTTGCATGAGGCTCCCCCTTGATGTGATCATGTGGGAGTTTCGCTCACTTTTCCAAATCCTTGGTTTGTCTTTGAGGATGTTTTCCTCGTGTTCATTGCTAGATGAGTTTTCATCTTCGAGCAGTATCTTTGTGTTATCGGACATTGATTCCTTGTAGAGGAGTTCATTTTTCTTCGTAACTTAAATTGGTGTGGTTATCTAATTAAAGTGTGCCGAAGGTGTCCCTAATATGTCTTGGACCTTGGTTACTGAAGTGCTTCTCTATATCAGAGGTATAGCCTAGGATTTCCTCCCGCTTCTGTCTTTTGGAGGTGACATCCTCTGTTGTTGCTTCAAGCATCGCCTCTAGGCCTGGGTATTCTCTTTTGATGGTGGCCCATCATGCGTCTGGTGGGAATTCAGCGACATACATGATGGTTGAAACTTCCACGCTAAGCTTCTGCATCGCTTTCCTTCTTAGGAACATATTGTACTTGGATGTAGATCTGACGATATGGAATTGCATCATGATCATTTTTGATAACGGGTATGTTCCCACTGTCAGTTACAGGCTAATGGTACTCTGAGTGTAGAACGTTTCCCCCTGTGAAACCAGTTAGTGGCGTGGTTGATGGCCTGAGGTTGTTTCTGACGTATTCTGGTAGCTTACCGAAGCAATGATCATACATGATATCGACCGAGCTTCCTCCATCCATGTATATCCAATTTACTTTGTATGAGACGATGATTGTCGATATGACGACTGGGTCCGATGATGAGATGAAGTTGCCCGCTGGAGTTCTTCGCGAACGGAGTTGTTTCCTGCTTGTCATAGCGTAGCTACCTTTGTCATTCTCAGGTTGGGCAGATAATATCATGCAGATATGGCCCACTATTTCCTCAGGGCCGGTAGTGATTGTTTTTTTTCGGTCGATAGTAAGTGATCCAGGTTCGCCCTGAGTGATTGTTTTCTCAATTTCTTTTTTTAGTTCACTACAATTTCTTTCTTTAGTTCCCTAAAAGACAAAATACGTAAAAGTTATACAAAAGATTTTTTTTTCAAAAAAAGTTCTCAAAAAAATTCCACAATATCGGGTATCTTGGTGCATAAAAAAGTTGCGAATGAAGTTTTTCTAAAAGTGAATACTTTTGTCGTAAAAACTTCCGTGCATTAAATCACTTTTTGTACATCACAAGTTCGGTTTTGTATCCAACTTCTTTTGATTTTTTGCATAAAGATAATATTTGCATCAAAATATAATAAACTGAAAATTTTGTGCATAAAGATTTCGTTATTTGTGCATTAAAAAAAGTATAAACTCAAAATTAGAAAAACATTCTTCACAATTTTTTTATGCACCAACATACGTTATCTTTGTAGAATTTTTGAAAAACTTTTTTTTAACCAATTACCAAAATTTACTCTTAGCAAACCAATAACCAAAATCGACGCTATTTTTTCACATTACCAAAATCGACATGGTAAGCAAATACATTTGGCCGCCACCACCATTTGCTCGCTAGTTATACATTTTGATCGCCACTTTGTTCAAAAATAGTTATTTAATAATAAAAGAACAAAGACATTGCAAGCAAATGGTTTGCTCGTGTATTATGTTGCTTGCTACCTTTTAAATCATTATCTCTGCACAAGATAACAAGCTTTGAATATTATACACAAGTGTTTGTTTGCATTGGATTGTTTATACTTTTAGCGAGCGAATGGAATGGAGAGCAAACAATTTTGCTTGCTACATCCAGTTTTAAGCGAGCAAATGGGATGGAGAGCAAACAATTTTACTTGCTACATCCACTTGTCCATACATCCTTAACCTAAAAAATAATTTGCAACGAGCAAATGTGAAGACACGCAAATCATTTTGCTACCCAAAAACACATGTCGACACCATATTTAACCTGGGAAACAAAAAAGACTGTGTCAAAATCTTATTTAATACGAGGAAATATATTGTCAAGCAAATTTCATTTGCTTGCTATGTCGTTTTTTGCAACCCGAAAATCAATGATCGAAATTCGTAAAACCCTTCCCAAAATATTTATTCTTCAAATTTCCATAAAAAACAATTAAAAAAATATATATATTATTCTCACGGATATTTGTCTTTTTAATTAATTTCTTCCATCCAAATCTAAAAAAATTCATACATAAGTTTAGAGCAAATCCAAGTATTTATATTTTATACACCAAATAAACAAATATTGAATAAAAGTCATGAGTGTTTTATTCAGTGGTGTTCCAACATAATACGAATTCTATACAATCACAATTATCAATTTATACGCATCTATATCTTTAGACGGATAGAATCTACAATTAGAAGTGAGATAATAATTACATAAGATGAGAAATGTGAGCATTTCAATTGGCTGGAGGTCCATTTGTAAGCAGTCTCTCTACTGTCGGGTTTATCCTTACATTAAAGATAGGATCCGTCTAAATTTCCTCTCTCTTTTATCCTGCTTCGATGAGATTGAGTTTGTTGTTGTTGTAGTAACGTGAGCACTTCCAATAAGTATTTCGCTTAAGGATATATGAATAAGACTAATTTCTCTGACTAACATGTAAGTTCAAGTTCCGTATTAGAAAATTTTATAAAATTTGATATTAATTGTGACAATGTTATCACGCACTGGTAGTTGAGTGTACAAGTTCGCTTTTAAGACAAACAATTAAAATGTGAGTAGTGAAACATATTCCTTGTGGATTGCGGTTGGCTTGTACAACATTTGTTTTTCTAGCAAAATTGCTTTCCACTATGTTTGAAATCAATATTCGTTCAAAAAAATAAAAACATAAAAAAAGAATCAAATGTTAACAACAGAAGATACATATGTAAAATTGCTTTTGAGTATGTAATGTTTAAAAGATGCAATTATAACACTATGCACTGATAAATGTCATACAGCGATAGTTTTTTTTTTTCATCGAAATTTAGAAATAAGCACTTATTTTGATATAAACAGAAATAAACATTATAAAATATAAATATTTATGGTGCGTTTAATTGGGAGAAAACACTTTTGTTTTTCACAAAATGTTTGGTGGAAAACAAGAAAAACAAAGATCGCGTTCAAGTAAGCATTTTCCAACAATATGTTTTGCAAAACACAAAACCCCTTATTTTCAAAATTAATAAGGAAAATTACAAAACAAATTTTAGTTGTTTTCCTTGTTTTTCTTTGTACCCACAACCCTCTATTCCCTTCTTCAAAACATAAAATATAAATATCAACTAAACGCGTTTTCTATATTTTCAAGTGTTTTGTGGAGATAAATTTCATTTTCAAAATTTTAAAAAATTAGAGATAAAAAACAAAGAGAATTTTTTATCCAACTAAACGCAACCTTAGGTTTTATTAAGAATAGTATTTTCTCAGTAATTTTTAGTTGTTGGTATATCACTAACGAATAGCCATATTGTCGTTACTTTGGTTTATTGTAAGATTATTTCCCCAAGTAAAACTAAAGTTCATACAGTATATTTCATCAAGAGTAACGAAGCTCAACCTAAATAAAGTAACCCATCGATCGATTGCATGATGCCTTGATATGATAACCTTATTGACACACGCCATCCAATATGCGGTTTTTCTTTATGGGTCCACCAATAACATTGAAGGGTTCCTAATGCTTATTTACACGTGATTTTTTGTTTTTTTTTTGAACTATTATTTTACGCGTGATTGTGAGCCATTAATTATGTATAAACAATAGGAAATAATTTGTACATTTTTTAAAATAATTAGAACACTATAATTTATTGTGTTTAATCATTTATACTTTTATATAAATGAAAATTGTTAATACAATTCTGGGCGCTTCTCCTACGAGGATTAGTGTAGGCTAACTCTTCGGAGAATAGATCTTGTATTAAGTGAAATCTTCGATTGCTAGCTGCTAAGAAAACCAACACCGTTAGTCTCACCGTGGAACGGGGTTCCGCGGTCAACCTCCGGCGTGAGAGTAAGTGATAGTTTTTAGAGAGATGAAGTGATTTCTAGAGAGAGAGAGTGTGTATGTGTTACCGTTTGAGTAGAGGTGAGACCCCTATTTATATGGTTGACCTTTCTGTCGTGTTCTCAAGGTCACGGGTCTTGAGAGCGACAGTTTGTGACGTAAGTCAGTTGCAGAGCTTGTCCGCTTGTTGTGATGGTGATGTTTTTGGGCGGGAGTTGTCCCGCTTTCCCTTTTTGGGGACTGCAGGTTGCAGTACATCCGACCTAGGGAAGATTCCTTTCCCTTTACGTGGGACGCGGTTGTGTCCTTTTTCGGACGCGTCTACTGTCCGTGGAATGGCTTAGTGGCCATTGCCGGGGTATGTATTTGGTCCGCGACCGAACTATGTGGGTGCCGGGAGTATTGCATACTCGTGCTAAGTCCGCGTCTTACCCGTATTGGTGCCAGGGGGGTCATACGTGATCAAGTCCCCCCAGTCTAGTTGTGCTTGTTAGTCTTATTGCAAGCGCTGCTAGACTAAGTTTTCTCGTGTAACCGCGGTTGGGTGTATCGTAGGAAGACCTAACCACTGCTGACTGTGTTTTCCACACGTGGCAAGGGTGTGCGTTACAGCTGTCCCTTGGGATTCGCGAACCGCCCTCAGCCGCGTATTCTCTGACTGATAGGACGTTTCGGCTGCTTCCATCTCGTTCGTTGATCTGGACCGATCTGGGCCGTTAGTTACGGGCCGGTGACGTGGCGTGTTGTTGGCCGTTCGATTGACCCGTCAGTTTTACTTTTGGGAGAGTATAAATACCTTTCTTTTTTACTTTATTGGTTACTGTTGCCATTTCCTCTTCGCAAGTAAAAAAGAAAAACGCTCTCCAAGTTTTGTGTGCTCCTTCCTACTTTATCAGGTTAGGTTTTTCCTCCTTCCTTGTAGTTCAATGGCTAAGAAACTCCTAAGTGATTTTACCTGTAAGTTGTCCCAAAAAGATTTGAGTGATTTTTGCTCTAGATATCACATTCCTTCGACCGTTCACCCACTTCGTCCTGGTCCTAACGACACCATAAGGGATGCTCCTAAGGGTAAGATAGGAGTGTATACTAGGTTCTTCGAACTTTGCAATTTTAGGATACCCCTTTTCGCGTTCCTATGTAG
The DNA here is from genome assembly GCA_019973895.1 of Chrysanthemum seticuspe. Classification (NCBI taxonomy): domain Eukaryota; kingdom Viridiplantae; phylum Streptophyta; class Magnoliopsida; order Asterales; family Asteraceae; genus Chrysanthemum; species Chrysanthemum seticuspe. The sequence continues at coordinate 143,236,259 of BPTQ01000007.1, read as the reverse complement.
GGTCTTGGAATATTTTCAAATTCATCTATCGCAGTTATCTGTACTGGCCGCCGCTAGGATTAGTCATTTTGAGATCCTTTGCCGCGCTCACGGTGGAACACCCACCGTGCCATTATTTAGGAAGTTTTATTATTCGGGGATGAAGGACGGTTGGATGACACTAGAAAAGCGTAAGGGTCCTAAGTCCTTGGTTGTTCCGGTGTGTTACACCGCTCCTTTGGATTCCGTGAAGAATTGGAAGGAGTTCTTCTTTTGGGTTGATGATGAGTGTCTAAATACTCATCATTTTTGTACAATATAAACTGCAAAATCATCTGAAAACACTCAGAAACACATCAAAATGATCAAAATACCACAAATCAGTGTTTTATGTGTTTTAAATGCAAAAATATCAAAATCAGATGAAAAACGTATCAAATTTGCAAAATTGGCAGTTTTAGTCCCCCAAGTTTCAAAAGTTGTCAAAAACAGTCCCTGGTACATCTAAATCAAAGAAAAAAGTCATTTAAGGTCCATGGGATTCTAAAGTTGTCAAAACAAACCTTTGAAATGTAAAATTGCAAAATTACAACTTTGGTCCCTCAAGTTTTAAAAATGTCAAAAAATGGTCCTTGGAATTTTGAAATTGGCAAGTCTAGTCCTTGTACTTTTTGAGATTGTCTCTATTAGTCCCTTGGATCAACTTTATGAAAATATGGCAATTTTGGTCCTCAAGTTTGGAGAATTACACAAAAGGTCCCTATGTATTAAACTAAGCCTTATATCATTTTGGACCTTGAACCTTGGACCCTATCATAATCCTTTGACCCTTGAACCCCCCTTTGATTATTAATACTACCCAGTCAAACAAATACAAACCGCCCTTTTTCTTCATCCTCCCACTTGATAACCTGCTCTCTGCATACACTCCACAAAACCATCCCCCCTCCTCTCCTTCACATTTTCTTGTCCCCTCCACCTCACCTAAACAACAAAATACATTTAATGTATCTACTCCCCCTCACTCAAGCCCTCAACTGCTTAATATCTTTTTCCCGCCAAAAATGGAATGAATGGTCATGATCACCTTAACTCATCCAAAGGTCAAAAATAGAAGTGGGAATTGATCAGAACAAGTGGAAAAGTTGTTTTGCTTATAAAAAGAAGCTAGAGGAGAGAAGGGAGAGAGCTAGTTTTTTTTTTTCTTTTCTTTCTTTAATGTCGTTTTTTTTAGTTAAATGTTTTAGACTTAGTTAAAAATGTTGTAATTTCAGCTTTTATGTATCACAATTAAGTTAACTTATCATTGTAATGTGTTTTTGAACATCAATCCAAGTCTTTTATATAAGTTCCAAGTTTTATGTTTACTGTTGAGAAGTTCAGTTTCAAATTCTTGTTTCCAGGCTTCTAGCAACTTATTTTTAAGCTACAACAGGTTTATTTAAGCTATTTAAAGCTTTTTGTAAGCTTGTAATTAATTTTCAAGCAACTTTGTGAAATGGTCAACTAAAATCAACTGTGAAGTGAAAATGAGGTTCAAGCAGTTTGGAAATGAAATGGGTTGATTCAAAGTTGATATTGGGTTGGATTAGCTTAGGATAGAGCAGTTATGGTTTTGGTTTGAAGCTGCAATGTCAGTTGGATACTTGTGAGTTTTGTTTATCTCCTTTTCATTTTTGGTTCAATTTGCATACTATGCTTGTGTTTGTATCTGTGTTCATTGATGGCCTGAACCTGTTCAGTAGTGTAATTAGCATATCTAGATTAAGTGTCAAGGATAGCTTAAGCTAATAAGGTGGTTTTCAGTTTATAAATTGCATATCAGTAGTTAACATAGTGTTTGGCATTAGAATTAAAACTAAGCTTAAGGTCATTTTAGTAGATAAGTTTGGTTGTTTTAGTTATTATTAGGTATATTAGAATCGTATCAGTCCATATTTTGCATCTACTCATTATATAAGTCAAGTTTTAGATTAACCTGATCTCGTGCTTATATCAGTTAGTTTTAGCTTTTGAATTCCTGTATATAAGTTTGAAATCAGTGGATATAGCCCACATTAGCTTCATTTTATAAACTAATATCATTTTCATTCAAAATCAATGGTTCAGAGTTGGATTTAGTCAAAATCTGTCAATTTGTTGTGAAAGTCAAAAGTTGGAAAATCCGTTTTTCACCAAACTTTGTGGATTTTTCATGGATTCATTTCTGATCCAAATTAAGTGAAATTCTGGGACAATTAACTTCAGTTGGTCAAGAGTTGGAAAGTGATTTTTCTGAAATTTTCGAAGACCTCTATAAGCTCTACATAAGCTGTCCAAACAGCCCTGTTCACTCAGCATATGCTGAGATTTTCAGCATACGCTGAGCTTTTTGAGCTTATTGTAGAGCTTGTAGAAAGTTCATTTTAGCTTCTCTCAGGCTCAAATTTGGTACAACTGATCTTTGGTTGGTGGTCTTGAGGTCCACAGAACTGGTTTTCACTATAGCTTATTAGATAAGCTGGCACAAGTGCTTAAAGTAGGGCCTTAGAGGCCGTTTGGCATATAGTTATTAAAATCTGGTCGCGAGGTTTTTTTCTGTAGCTTGTGCTTTTTACTTCCCAATCAGTTGCATTAGCTCGTTTTAGGTTAGATTTAGGCTGTAGTAGCTTATGGTAGATTTTGGATAGCTTATAGCTTATTTATTAGCTTATTCAAACTGCTTATTTGCCCAATTCAGCTTATTAGTAGGCTTATCTAACTTTTTATATTTTTTCCAGGCTTAGAATAATATTTTAGATTTTCCTGTAAATTTTCATAATTTTTACTATTCATTTGTTATTTTTCTAAATTTTAATTAGTTTAAATTAGTTTTTAATTAATAATAATTAGATAAAAAGTGTAAAAAAATATATTTTTAGTTTTAAAATAAGTTTTATAATATTTTAGATTTTTCTGAATCATAATCTTATTTTTCTAGCCTTATTTCATATTTTCTTTTATTTTAGAGTATTATTAAATAGTTTAAAATAGTTTTTAATTAATAATAAATAATTAAATAGTTATAAAAATAATTTTCTTTTTCTAAATATTTTCTTTTATCATTAGGATTGTAAAAATGTATTTTTCATATTTTTAGGATTTATCTTGTGTAATTTTCACGTTTTTATTTGTACGTTTACGTAATTTTAATTTAAACGTAAGAATTTAGTTTTAAGTTTTAAACGTTCATCACTTTAAAAATAGTGATAGCGTTTATTTAATATTTTTTATCTTTTTAATTTTCTTAATTTGCATTTAAGTCGCTTTTATTTATAACCTTTTTCAGTAGTGTAATTATTCAATCCTAATCCTTTCTGATCGCTATCGTTAGTGGTCATTCTATCGCCTGATCATGTGTTTAACACACCATTGAGTCTCCGTGGGACATAACGACCCGGGAATCCATTGTATTCTCTGATCTTCATTGTATTTGTGCTTAAGCTGTTTTAAGTCTTTTTGACTTGACTGTTTTGCGCAGATCAGTTGACGCAACTATTTTTCCGTTAGCGATCTCGTGGAACGAGAAAGTTTCTGTTGACCGTGATCCACCCCCGATCGACGACGGCATTGACCTTGAGTTACTGCATCGTCTTGACACGATGCGTGCTCCTTTTAAGAAGTTGCCGGAGCCTTTTCTTTGCACAGTTGGTCTTAGCCGTGCTTGGGATGATGCCACAGCACGACCTACTTTTAGGTCTGCGGATAATGAGGGTGGGTAAACTTTTTTAGGATTTGTCGCGCCTCGTTGTCTTCCCTTATGTCTTGTTACTAATTTGTGCATTTTTGTTTGCAGATATGTCTCTCTTCGCTTTTATTAACCAACAAGATCCTTTCGAGGTAGCATCCGGGGAAAGAACTCTGCGAGAAGGTGAGAAAACGTTGCTGGATGAGACCGCCAGCCGGGTTATTGAGCCTTCGGAGAATACTATCACTTTAGTCCAGGAGACTATTGTGGACAACGTTGAGGCGGCTAAGGCTAACAAAGCCACTGGGAAGAAGCGGGTTAGGCTTGCTGTCCCTTCCAAGCAACCGGAGAAAAAGAGGATTACTTCTGGGGCGGCAAATGATGCCGGATCCAAGCTGGTATGGTATCTGTGCTATGTTGTCGATTTTTCTCGTTTTTTGCTTTAAAAAAATAACTTAAGTGTTATGATGCAGGGGGCCCGACCGCGGGATCTGCTTTTGAGCTTCGCGACGAATCCGACTCCGGTCCTCGTCTGCAGGAAGTGACCAACTTGTCCTCTGAGGCTACTCCGGAACTGCAAGTCAATCCGGATTCTGCTTCCAAAACATCCACCCCGGCTCATCAAGAGAACCTAGATGTGGACATGCCCGGGCTTCTGAGCCGCCCATTATGCAACACGACAGTTCGTTTAGGGCTGAGTCTCCCCTGCAAGATCCTTCTAGTCACCGCCCCGCGGCCTCCGATGATGATTTCTACGAATCCTTATCCATGGACACGGCGGAGGCAAAAAATATTTATGTCCCCAAGTGGTTGCCAACCAATGAGTTCCGGATGGATGACCCCTGGATCTATCAGAGTATGCTGGACAACCTTGCAACCCCTGGGTATTTGTCCACTCTGCGCAATATGCCCCATACGGACTTGCTGGAGCGGTACAACATGATGACCGTCCAGCAAGCGTGTATGTCTTCTGAGGTACGTTTGCGGCTGCAGTTTGAGCTAAACCAGACTAATAAGTTGAACAGGAGACTCGAGAGGAAGGACAAGAAGGTTGAGGCTTTGAAGGGGAAAATTCAGGAGCTCGAGGCTGAGGCCGCGGAGGCAAAGGGTCTCCGCGAGCGGGTTGGGTCGCTTGAGTCCGAAGCGGAAGAGCTTAAAAGGTTGCGTGAGCGCGTGGCTCAACTGGAAGGTATGATCGCGCCCAAGGATGAACAACTGGCCCTTCTTACTGTTGAGAATGCTGAGCTAAAAGGTAAAGTGGCTGGGCTTACTTCTATTTGCGATGGGCTGAAGGAACAGGTGAAGGGCGCGGGTCTGTTGGAAGAAAAGTTGAAGGAGTGCGAGGAGAGGGTCCGTGGCGAGTATGATGGTCAACTCGCACAGCTTGATCAGAGGTTGGCGGAGCTGAACCGCGACTTTGATGAGGACCTGTTTCCGAGTACCCTTATTGCCATCGAAGGAAAGCGCTGGGTTATTGGTCACGGCTTTCGCCGGGCATGGCTGGCTTTTAAACAGTCCGACGAGTTGCAGACACACCTGGGTGATTGTATAAGCAAGGCGATCGCGGAAGATTTGAGGCAGGGTTTGGAGGCCGGGGTTGTGCATGGGTCTAAGGGGGTTAAACTGGAGCAAATTAAGGCCTATAATCCGCGAGCCAAGGAGGTCTATCGCGAATCAGTGATACGTCTTAGTGACGTCCCTTTCCCACTCCTTGATTCCTTGGAAGCTTGCAAGGATTCTTCATTAGAGTTCCTTATGTCGCAGCTCGTGTTAACAGAGGAGAGGCCAGGCAGCTCGGGAGAATTTGTTTTTAATCCTCCGGTGGAGGAGGAAGTTGCCCTTCCCAATTCACTGCTCCAAACTATTACTAGACGCCCACGCGCCAATGCCGCCTATAAGGAGAGGAAGCACCGGGCATATGGTAAGAAGTTTGATGTTTGGAACCCGGAGTTGCTTGTTTCAGAGGTTGAGCACCAGGTTACTGCTACTGGAGAGCCTTCCCTAGTGATTGTTCATCCGGGACCAACCCCTTCCTCCGCGGTCACCGGCCCTACCGGGGAGGATGAAAAAGAAGAAGAAGAAGAACAGGCTGCGCACGATGACATGTTTGACACAAGTGTTCTTGATGGTGCCGGGAATGTTTGAGTTGGTCTCTTGTGGGCGGCATTTAGACTATGCCGCCTTTTGCCATCTACTGTGAAGCTTTTTTACTTGTTATTTTTGTTAGGGTCGCGGTTGCCGCGACGCCATTGATTGTAAGCCGGGGGTATGCCCCCGTGTATATGTAAAGAAGTCTTGCATGTTGAATGGAAATTTTTGTATGCGTATTCTTTTGTTTGCCGGAGCTAGTTGTTCCGGGCTTTGAGTTGAACCCTTGGCCGTACTTCGGAAGTCCGGGGGTATCAAATATTGGTCAATGGGTTTGCAATACCACTTATATGCCTGAGTCAATTTTGAGGTTGCTCGTCCTTTATGTACGACACCGTTTGTCGCGGATACAAGAAATATGCAAAAAATTTGAAAGCAAAAATGTGATTTAATTCTTTATTTTGGAAAATTTGTAGAGCGGGCCAGGCATCTACGTTTCATTGTTAATTAGAAACTATTACGATAGAAATGAAAGACGTGAAAATTTAAAATTCCCCTGTTGTCCGGACCTGATCCGTGCTCAACTTGCAAAAGACGGGGAAAACCTACTTACGCTTAGATGTAACATTTCTTCAAGTTGCGGATGTTCCATGTCCTCGGGAGTATCTTCCCATCCGCGGCTCTGAGCTTGTATGTTCCATTCCCTATTGCTTCGACCACTTCATATGGCCCCTCCCACTTGGGACCAAGATTTCCAGTATCCTCCGCTCTACTGGCTTCATTGCTTCGGTAGACAAATTCTCCGGGTCTGAATGCCGTGCTTCGTACCTTGGAGTTGTAGTACCCCTCAATTATTGCTTTGCTACGTGCCTATTCAATGGCCGCGGCTTCCCTTTTCTCTTCCAGGATGTCCAAGCTCAGACGAAGTTGCTGGTCGTTGGAGATTTGGTGTACGGCTGTACACCGAAGGCTTGGCATTCCAATTTCGACCGGGATAACTGCTTCGGTGCCGTACGTAAGAGAAAATGGGGTTTCCCCGTTTCTCGTTCTGGGAAAGGTCCGCAGATGTCGATACCCCACTTGTAAAAAGGCCACGGGGAGGTGATTGGAGTCAGATTTTGTTGCTGATTCTTTGGTACCGGTCGGTGGACTTGGCAATCTTCGCACTTCTGAATTAGCTCACGTGCATCCTTGTGCATCGTTGGCCAGTAATATCCGGATCTAATTGCCTTGGCGACCACCGCCCTTGGGCCGGAGTGCATGCTACACGAACCTTCGTGGATTTCTCGCAGCACGTAGTTGGCTTGGGTGGGGCCTACACATCGGAGCCACGGTTCTAGGAAAGATTTCCGAAACAGGATTCCGTCTCTCAACGCGTACTGCCTTGCCTTGATCCGCAGCTTTCTTGCCTTGCTTTCGTCCGCCGGCAGTATTTCATCCCTTAGGTACTCGATCAGGGGTGTCATCCACGTATCCCCGTCATCTTCCACAATTGCCAGTACCTCCCTTTCTTCGATGGATTTTTCTTTCAAGACTTCCACAAGGACCTGTTTTATCAGGTGGGCAAAGCTGGTGGATGCAATTTTGCTTAGCGCGTCTGCTTGTTTGTTTTGGCTACGGGGAATCTGTCTGATGGAGAACGTCCGGAACCCTTCAATCAATGCTTTGGCCTTTGTCAAGTAGTGCGCCATGCTTTCCTCCTTTGCTTCGTATGCTCCATTTATCTGATTTGCCACGAGACGAGAGTCAACATTTGCTGTCAAGTCTTTTACCCGCATTTGTTCAGCGATCCTCAGTCCTGCGATAAGTGCTTCGTACTCAGCTTCGTTTTTGGATGCCTCAAACTCGAAACGGAGGGCGTAGGTGAACTCTTGCCCTTCTGGGTTTGTTAGGATCAAACCTGCTCCGGACCCTTCCGTGCATGAGGATCCGTCCGTGAATAGTTTCCATGGTTCTGAGTACTGTTGGTCCTTCTTTTCCTCCAGGGTCTCTTCCTCTGGGATCTCAGCAATGAAGTCCGCTAGCACTTGTCCCTTAATGGCTGTCCGGGGTCTGAAGGTGATGTCATGTTCGTCTAGCTCTATTGCCCATCCAGCCATTCTTCCACTCTTTTCCGTTTTGGTCAAGACTTGCTTTAATGGTTGGTCCGTGATCACCGCAACTGGGTGCGCTTGGAAGTACCGCCGCAACCTGCGGGATGCATATACTAGTGCCAGGACGAGCTTCTCGATTGGAGTATAATTTACCTCCGGGCCTTTTAGGGCGCGGCTGACGAAGTACACTGGCTGCTGCCTTGACTCCCTTTGTGCTAACAAGACCGCACTTACAGCTTCTTGGGACGCGGCTAAGTACATGATCAACTCCTCCTTTGGTTGCGGAGCGATAACCATTGGCAGATTGGCAATGTGCTGCTTTATTTCTTTGAACGCTTTCTCCGCGTCCGGTTTCCAGTAGAAGTCGCTCTTTTTGATGCACTTCTTCAGCGTTTTGAAGAATGGAAGGGACCTTTCCGCTGACTTGGACATGAATCGACTGAGACTGGCTAATTTTCCATTCAGAGACTGTACTTCCTTTTTGGTCGTGGGTGATTTGAGAGCAGCCACGGCCGCAGACTTGTCTGGGCACGCTTTGATGCCCTCCTTGCTCACCACATGACCTAGAAACATTCCCTGTTCCGCCCCAAATGTGCACTTCTTGGGGTTAAGCTTCATGTTGATGTTCCTTAAGGTCTTGAATGTTTCGTTTATATCCCTGAGTACTTCTTCCTCCGAATGACTTTTGATGACTAGATCGTCAACGTACACTTCCAAATTTCTTCCGATTTGTTTTTCAAATGCCCTGTCCACGAGTCTTTGGTATGTGGCACCGGCGTTCTTCAGACCAAAAGGCATTTTTGTGTAACAGAAGATGCCTTGGTTTGTGTGGAACGCTGTCTTTTCTTCATCCCCGGCCGCCATCTGTATCTGGTGATACCCTTTGTACGCGTCGAGAAAGCATTTGAATGGGTATCCGCAGAGGGATTCGACCTTCCAGTCAATTTCCGGCAAGGGGTAACAATCTTTTGGGCAGGCTTTGATTAAATCCTTGAAGTCCACACACATTCTCCAGCTCCCGTCACTCTTTTTGACGAGCACGGGGTTAGACAGCCAATCATGGTAGTGTAGTTCTTTCATGATCCCCGCTGCCACTAGCTTGGTGACATCCTCGTTGATTGCTTTGTTTCTTTCTGGGGCCTGTCCCCTCTTATTTTGTCGTACTGGGTCGTAACCGTCCCGGAAATTCAGTCTGTGTTCCGCGATTGTCCGCGGGACTCCGGTCATGTCGGAAGGCTCCCAAGCAAAGATATCCAAATTATTCTTCAGCAGGTCGCAGAGACTCCTCTTTCCTTTCTCTCTTAACCCGCCCCCTATGGCGACCGTTTGGTCGGGGAACTTTGGGTTGATTGCCACTGCGACTCCTTCTTTCACTTCTGTGGTTGTATGGCCGGGCTCTGGTTCCACGATCATTCTGCATTCAACCGGGACCACCTTGTCACTGTGCAGAGTCACAACTCCGCCACGGGTAGGAAATTTTAGCATCCCATGCGCCGTGGATGGCACTATCCTTAACAGCCTAATCCCCGGACGTCCAATTATTCCGTTGTAGGGGGATGGAGATCGCACAACCATGAAGTTCATCCAAGCACTAGCTGAGTTCTCTTCGTCTCCCAACGTAACTTCCAAGAGGATCTGTCCTAATGGCCACGAGAGTTCTCCACTAAAACCCAACAGTGGCGACGTGGCAGGAATTAGTCTTTTGCGGATATCTGGGCTTAGCTTGTTGAAGCAATGTTCGTACAGAACTTCTGAGGCGCTTCCGTTGTCCACGTACATCCTGTGGATTGTGCACCCTTCCACATCCGCCTTGATCACCAGCGGATGATCATCCCAGTCATCCCCGGATATGGGAGGGAAAGATATTTCCATGCTCAAGACTCCTTCTGGACCCAGCTTGGGTTTGACCGAACGCTGCCAAGTGTTGACCATGTATATGGCGTGGGCTTTGTCTTTGGCTGCGGTCTCTTTCTTTCCTCCCTTGGGGCCACCATTCTTTTGCGCTCCATTCTTGATCTCTTTGACCAGATGTGCGAGCTGTCCGGACCTGACCGCCTCCTCTATCTGTTTTTTCAACTGGTAGCATTCGTCTGTGTTGTGCCCCTTTTCCCTGTGAAAATCACAGTACTTGTCTTTATTTCTAGACTCGGCCGGGCTGGACATTGGCGGAGGGGCCGTGAATTTGACTGTATCCATGGCTAGGATCTCTTTCGGTGTCTTTGTGAGAGGTGTGAACCTATCCCCCCTCTTCCTCTCTGGCCTTGAGCGATTCTTAAATTCTCCTTTCCTTTCGAAGATCTGGATGCTTTTCTGTCCCCCGTCCTGGTTCTTCCACTGGGGGTGTTTCTTCTTTGACTGGTTGGCCGCGGCCACCTCACCTCTGAGGAAAGCTTTCACGACCTTCCACATTTCATCCTGCGATTGGGGGATGTTGTCATTGAGCCTTTTGATTAGTTCCGGGTTTGTTATCCCGTGCATAAAGCCAGACACTCTCATGCACTCTGGAGCTCCCTTCACATACATGCTCTCAGTCTTGAAACGTTCCACGAACGCCTCCGTGGACTCCCCTTCCCGCTGCTTTATGTGGTGTAATTCAACAGGGTCTTTTGTATACTTCTTCTGCTGTAGGAAGTACGAAAGAAAACTCGACCTTAACTCCTCAAAGCTGTCAATGCTTTCCGGACGCAGCTCATCAAACCAACCGCGGGCGTGTCCTACAAGGGTGGAGTTGAACATGTGGCACCAGGTGGGCATGGCCCATCTTTCCACTTTGGCCGCGGTCTGGAAGATCTTCAGATGATCCTCCGGATCACCTGTCCCATCATATGTCCTAATGTGAGCTGGCATTCTTGTTCTGTCCGGGAATTCGAAATTCCGTATACGACGGGTAAAGGGGTCTGTGTCAGCCACGTCATATGGGGAGTAGAGGTCGTCATCTTCCCGTTTCTTGCTTTTCGGGGTGGACTTCCAATGTCCTCCAGTGCTTTCCTCGCTTTCCGGAGGAGATGCTTCCCTGGTTCCACTACGGCAAGAGTGGTATGTTTCTCCTCTGCCTGACTTCGAGCGAGAAGCACTGCCGTGGGTAGCACTCCGGCTCCGATGACGTCTATCGGCCGAATCCTTTTCAGTCAGGTCCCTTTTGTTTCGCTTCTCTTCTTTTTTGCGTTGCCTACGGGAGGTGACCTTGGACTGGAGTCTGGAGAACACGGTTGGTTTCTGGTCACCGAGTCTAGTGGACACGTGCGGACGTTCCTTTTCTAGTCTTGAGAATACGTCTGGTCGCGGTCTCTTGGTTTCCAACCGGCTCTTGTCTCTAGAACCCCTATCGTCTCGACTGCTGAGTCTTGAGAAGACACTTTGTGACCTAGAATACTCCGCCGGGTCTGACCTGGCACTAGGACTGGCTTCACGCCTCCTTTTGGGTGCTTCTTTTCTTTCGGATACTGGGCGGGTATTCCGGGCGTGTTCTCGAGACCTCTCATTTCTAGCTTCATTGTCAAAATCAAGACGGGTATTAGGGCGGTATTGTTCTGTGTCTTGCACTTTGTCATTCCCTCCCGTGTTTCTGACCGTGGACTGCTCGGGAGACGGGGAGGGGTTTTCTGCCAAATTGCTCATTAGAGTTTTTTTTTTTTTTTTTTTTTTTTTTTTTTTTTTTCTTTTTATTTTATTATTTTTTTTTTACAAGGGAAACGCAGTTATGTCACTGGTCCCACGGATGGCGCCAACTTGTTAATACAATTCTGGGCGCTTCTCCTACGAGGATTAGTGTAGGCTAACTCTTCGGAGAATAGATCTTGTATTAAGTGAAATCTTCGATTGCTAGCTGCTAAGAAAACCAACACAGTTAGTCTCACCGCGGAACGGGGTTCCGCGGTCAACATCCGGCGTGAGAGTAAGTGATAGTTTTTAGAGAGATGAAGTGATTTCTAGAGAGAGAGTGTGTGTATGTGTTACCGTTTGAGTAGAGGTGAGACCCCTATTTATATGGTTGACCTTTCTGTCGTGTTCTCAAGGTCACGGGTCTTGAGAGCGACAGTTTGTGACGTAAGTCAGCTGCAGAGCTTGTCCGCTTGTTGTGATGGTGATGTTTTTGGGCGGGAGTTGTCCCGCTTTCCCTTTTTGGGGACTGCAGGTTGCAGTACATCCGACCTAGGGAAGATTCCTTTCCCTTTACGTGGGACGCGGTTGTGTCCTTTTTCGGACGCGTCTACTGTCCGCGAAATGGCTTAGTGGCCATTGCCGGGGTATGTATTTGGTCCGCGACCGAACTATGTGGGTGCCGGGAGTATTGCATACTCGTGCTAAGTCCGCGTTTGACCCGTATTGGTGCCAGGGGGGTCATACGTGATCAAAAATATAAAAATAATTGTAAGAGTATAAATGTAAAACTAAGTTTAGAGGGGATAGTTGGCTTCAACATCCTTACTTGATTGCTTTGTAATTGTTCTAGCTTCTTGCTAGTTTTTCATTAAAAGTTGTAGTTCAAAAAAAAAAAAAAAAAAGAAAAAAAAACTGTAAGCGTATAAATGTATAAACACAATAAATTAAAGTGTCCAAATCATTTTGTGAAATATGCAAATCACTACTCATAAACAATTAGGCTGGATATATAAGCGGATCTTTTAACCACTGTCAACTCAGTGCAACATTAATCATCTTTTTTACTTTACGTTTTTATCATTTTTACATCGTAATTATTATCAAATTCTTTTCATTTATTTATATATCTTACTTAAACACACATATACCCAACAAACTCCACCACACACATTAACTAATACTCGTAATCCATTCGGTGGTGTATACCGATGAACCCTTTATTTTCTTGCTCGACCACGCGTAATCTCTGACTCTATAATGGCTTGGGACATTAGCACGCCCAATCTTAATTGCATTTTCTCCTCTCGGTAATATTATTTCTAAAATTATCACATATGAGCATTCGTGTGTTATATCCGCTGTAGCTTTATTATTTTCTTTTTTTCACATTTCTGTATTAACCACTATCCTATTTCATAACAATTTTGTCATCACCACCAGTCAGTTTATTTAATAAAATCTATACATATCACTCGCACATACCTTTTGATATACAATTAAATAATGGGAACAACCATTCACGATCTTGTTTCTCATCACGAGCACCACAAATCCCTATCCAACCGCAATGCTCACGCCTCACCGTGGCCAAGATCTTTCGCACTCCGAGCAAAGAATGACCGTTTATGGATTTTGTTGGTTTATGATGTTTCTTTTTTATTATATAATTTTGGCCTCCTACTAGGAGCCTCTTCTTTATAATAAAATTCCAAATAATAATGTGAGAAAAAGAACTATTGAAGAAAGAAAAATGCTCACCGTCATTGACTTAAATTCTTTATTCAACCTTTTAACGATGTATAATATGAGTAGAGTCACTTTATTTTGCATACTCAAAAATCCTTGCATACTAAGGAATAAATATTCACCTTTCATCTAGTTTGATTTAACGGTGGTGATTAACCTAAAATTTAATATGTCTAAACCTAAATATATGTTTTTTCTTGTCTTTTTCTTTTCTTTTTATCTTTCTTATTTATTTTCTCATTATTTGTATTTTTATTAACCATTATTTTAATTTCACTTTTTTTTTTTCTTTTTTTTTCTTTTCTCGTCAGTTTTTGTCGGTTTTTCCCGCTTTTTATACGTTTTCATCTGTTTTCATATGTTTTCATCCGTTTTCTTACGTTTTTGTTCGTTTTCTTACGTTTTCGTTCGTTTTCTTACGTTTTCGTATGTTTTCTTACGTTTTCGTTCGTTTTCATACGTTTTCGTCCGTTTTGTTACGTTTTCGACTGTCTTGTTACGTTTTCGTCTGTTTTCTTACGCTTTCGTCCGTTTTCTTACGTTTTTGTCCGTTTTCATACGTTTTCGTCCATTTACATACGTTTTCGTCCGTTTTCTTACATTTTCATACGTTTTCGTTCGTTTTCATACGTTTTCGTCTGTTTTCTTACATTTTCGTCCGTTTTCATATGTTTTTGTCTGTTTTCTTACGTTTTCGTTCATTTTTCTTACGTTTTCGTCTGTTTTCTTACCTTTTCTTCTGTTTTCTTACGTTTTTGTTCGTTTTCTTACGTTTTCGTCCGTTTTCATACGTTTTCATCCGTATTCTTACGTTTTTGTCCGTTTCATACGGTTTCATCCGTTTTCGCCTGTTTTCTTACATTTTCGTCCGTTTTCCTATGTTTTCGTTCATTTTCTTACGTTTTTGTCCATTTTCTTACGTTTTTGTCAGTTTTCATACCTTTTCGTCTGTTTTCTTACGTTTTCGTCCGTTTTAATACATTTTCGTCTGTTTTCTTACGTTTTTGTCCGTTTTCTTACGTTTTCATCAGTTTTCATTGGTTTATATACGCTTTCGTCCGTTTTTTACATTTTCGTCCATTTTTTACGCTTTCGTCTGTTTTCAGATGTTTTTATACGTTTGCGTCCGTTTTCAGACGCTTTTTTTCCGTTTTTATATGCTTTTCATTCGTTTTTGTCCGTTTTCGTACGCTTTCGTCCGTTTTTTGCAATTTTTATACGTGTTCATCTATTTTCATATGTTGTCATGCTTATTATTAAACTTTATTATATTACATGTCTAATATCAATTGTGATATTTTATTATAAAAAAGTTAATGTGTAATATCACTTGTAATATTTCATAAACAAACAAGTATGTTTTTTTAACATTTAATATCACCTGAGATATTTCATTGCTATGTATATTTTTATATATTACCACCTATGTGTTTTCTAATATTTTTATAATTTTCAGTTACAAGATAGTTTTTGTGCCTTTCATCGCAATTGACAAGCGCATATTTTTTTTTTAATGCAACCAATGTTATCTATCACTTGTGATATTATACTCCTAGGAGAAATAAAATGGTTAAAGTATCTTTATGTGAATTCTTATTTTGTTCAAAAAAATGATAATTTAATGCAACACTTGTTTGATTTTGAGAATATGTCAAGTCTCTATTTTCATAGTTTGCTTCATTTTTATTCATTTGATATTTTTAAGTGGCACTTATATATCTCTGGTGATATAACACTGTAAGAAAGATGAAGAGTATTACACTCTTCATCATATATGTGTTATCAGTTGTGATACTCAACTAAGAATGTGAAATATTAAATTCATACCAAATGTGATAAGAATTTAGTATTTTACCTAGTATATATGGAAAAAAAACAATAATAAACATCACCTATTATATTACTGTGATGATTCTGTTCAATTTTCTTATTTGTGTTTTTGAAAATATTTAGGAATATTTTTGTGTTTTATGATAATATGAAATATTAGAAAAGGTGTTTAACTGAAAACAAGAGATGTTATGAAATTTTTGTTAGACTTGTGGTGGCTTTTACTATTTAATGGATACATTGTGCATGTTTCGATAGGTTTTATAGCAGAATTTAAAAATATCTATGGCTGAATCAGCAAACTAAAGAAGCTATGGTTGAAGAAAGCACACATCTTTATAAACAAACTAAGTAAGCTCAAACACCTGTGATATCAAACATGATATCACAAGTGATATCACCTCACTTGTGATATCACATGATATAACATGTGATATCACAGGTGATATTACAAGTGATATAAACTATGATATCACACATGCTATCACCGGTAATATCACAGTTGATATCATAGGTAATATCACAGGTGATATCAACGGTGTTATCACACATGATATCACGTGTGATATCACAAATGAGATGATATCACTTGTGATATCACTAGTGTTTGAGCTTCCTCAGTTTGTTTATAAAGATGTGTTCTATCTTCAACCATAGCTTATTTAGTTTGCTGATTCAACCATAGATATTTTCAAATCCTGTTATAAAACCTATCGAAACATGCACAATGTATCCATTAAATAGAAAAATCCACCACAAGTCTAACAAAAGTATCATAACATCTCTTGTTTTTAGTTGAACAACTTTTGTAATATTTCATAATATCATAAAACACAAAAATCTTCCTAAATATTTTCAAAAACACAACCATGACATTCTTAGTTGAGTATCACAACTGATAAAACATACATGATAAAGAATGTAATACTTTTCATCTTCCATAAAGTGTTATATCACAAGAGATAAATAAGTATCACTTACAAATATCAAAATGAAACGTCTAAAAACGGACAAAAACATATAAAATCGAATAAAAAACGTATAAAAACGTATGAAAACGGACAAAAACGTATAAAATCAGACAAAAACGTATAAAACCAGATGAAAACGTATGAAAACGGACGAAAACGTATAAAAACGGATGAAAACGTCTGCAAACAGACGAAAACGTCTAAAAACGTAAAAAACGGATGACAACGTATGAAAACATCTGAAAATGGACGAAAACGTATAAAAACGGACGAAAATACATGAAAACGTAAAAATACATATGAAAACGTCTAAAAACGGACGAATACTCATGAAAACCTAAAAAAACAGACAAAAACGTATGAAAATGGCCGAAAAAGTAAGAAAACGGACGAAAACGTAAGAAAACAGACGAAAACGTATGAAAGCATAAAAACACGCTTGAAAACATATGAAAAATGGACGAAAACGAAAGAAAAACGGACGAAAACGTATGAAAACTAACAAAAACGTTAAAAAATGGACAAAAACGTATGAAAACAAACAAAAACGTAAGAAAACTGACGAAAATGGACGTAAACAGGCGAAAACGTAAGAAAACAGACGAAAACGTATAAAAACAGACGAAAACTTCTGAAAACAGACGAAAATGTCTAAAAATGGACGAAACGTAAAAACGGACGAAAACGTATGAAAACTGACACAAACATCTAAAAACAGACGAAAATGTATATAAACGTATGAAAACGTCAAAAAACGGATGTAAACGTACGAAAACGGATGAAAACGTCTGAAATCAGACGAAAAAGTAAACGGAAACATATGAACACGGACAAAAACGTATGAATACAGATGAAAACTTATGAAAGCGAAAAAAAAACTTGAATAAAAAAAACGCGAATTTAAAATTAAAATAATAATAAAAAAAATGAATTTTTAATGAAAACGTGAATTCCAAAAAAAAAGAAAAAAAATGTTAATAAATATAAAAGACAAAAAGACAAAGAAAAAGAAGAAAAAAAAAAAAAAAAACATAGACTTAGGTTTCAATATTAAATCTTAGGTTTATTCTCACCATTAGATCAAACTAGATGGATGATGGAGATTTGTCCCTTGGTAAACACCAAAATAAGAGTAAGCATTTGAAAAATCGAGTATTACTATTTTCTTTACCTTTTTGGTCAAATAATGTTCACCTACCGTTGGCTTCGCTTCAAATGTAAAGAAACTGAAGGTAAAAAAGAGAAGATAATAATTAGTAGGTAACAATAGTTTAACTTTTTTACCAAGGACTAAGCTAAAGTCGTCAACAAAAGAAACCTACATGATTTATCCCAATATAGGAGACTATCTACCTTTTAGAAATGTGTTAATTAGCTCAATGAACTATTTCTATTTTTCTTTTTCTAAATATCATTAAGATTGATTTTATCATATGTTTCAATCTCTTATTGGATATCAATAGATGACATTAAAAATTCTCTTCATCGACTATATATTTAAACACGTACCTTTGAAAAAAAAAAAAAAAAAAAATCGAAAGGCAAAGTCATACAAATAAGGGTGAAGTCCATAAATGGACTGGTTAGGCTGCCCCAGTAAGGGGACTCAATCTCTCTCATTTTTCCTGCCACATCAGCTTTCTCTCTCCAGCGACCTTCAGGCGATTGGGTGCCCCAGTAAATACACCTTTATTAAAAAGGGTGAGTGTCGTTTTTAATGTGTATGTTTGTTTCGATCGTATGTACGATCGAGTTAAACAAAAAAGCACTCGATCGACATGTTCCACAACAAAGAGATCGATCGGCATGTTCAAAAAAACAGCACTCGATCGACCCTCGATCGACTTACTGCATCCAGCCTTATAAATTATTATTAGGACTCTATAGATCTAATTTAAAAAGGCATTACTCTCTTCGGAATTGTTTCTGTAATGTTCGAGTCCCTTTTAAGTCACATTTTTTAACGATTATAAAGTGAATATGGGGCTGTCTCACATATAAGCTTACATGCGAAATCATCAAAAATCACTAAAAAATAAGTCATTTTGATTATTATTTTTTTAAAATTTTAGTAGTGGAACTAATATATGCATAGTGGAATGCATTTTAATGGTGAATTAAATCAAACCATTGTTGAATCTATAACCAATTTGTTAGTAATTGAAAACACCTAACAATATGATGTAGATTACGCATGTATCAACGTGAACCTAACATAAGTGATGTTGTGATGAAATCAATGGAAAACACTAATATAGTGAAAGATATGATACAAATGGAGAAGATTTGATGTTTTTCTTGTTAAAACGATGTAATTTTTTATGGTTTCGCATGTAAGCTTAAATGTGAGACAACCTCATATTCACTATCCTCTTTTTTATTACATTATAAACTATTCTCATATACGATTGTCGATGTACCAACCGGCCACAATGTTCTTTTAAAATTACTTGCATTGACATATATTTCAAGAACTCGTCGTCGAACATTCGTTCTTAATTTATAGGGTAAATTACCTGAAAATGTATTTAACTTGTCACTTTTTCTCATTGTATGCAATTTATTTTTTTTTTTTTTTTTTTATTTTTTTTTTTCACATTCTATCACTAAACCTGCATCGTTAGTCCTTTGTGTGTACCCGTTACCTGCAAAGCCTGCATCGTTAGTCCTTTATACTAACGGCCGTTAATAAATAACTTAAAATTTGGTTATATTACGCTAAACTTGCATCATTGGTCCTTTATACTAACGATTGTTAATAAATAATTTAAAATTTGGTTTTCTTACGTTTTCGTCTGTTTTTACATGTTTTTGTTCGTTTTTGCATGTTTTCGTCCGTTTTTCTTAGTTTTTGTCTGTTTTTATACGTTTTCATTTGTCTTTACACGTTTTCGTCCGTTTTACACGTTTTTTCCCCGTTTTTACACGTTTTTGTCCGTTTTTACACGTTTTCATTTGTTTTTGCACGTTTTCATTTGTTTTTACACGTTTTCGTTTGTTTTACACGTTTTCGTTCGGTTTTGCACGTTTTCGTCCATTTTTTCACGTTTTTGTATGTTTTTATACGTTTTCATATGTTTTTCCACGATTTTGTCTGCTTTTCTACGTTTTGCACGTTTTCGTTCGTTTTTGCACGTTTTCGTCTGTTTTCCTCGTTTTCATCTGCTTTTACACGTTTTCATCCGTCTTTACACGTTTTCGTCCGTTTTTACACGTTTCTGTCCTTTTTTACACGTTTTCGTCCGTCTTTATATGTTTTCGTCCGTTTTTACACGTTTTCATCTCTTTTTACATGTTTTCGACTTTTGCACGTTTACGTTTATTTTTGCACATTTTTCATCCGTTTTCCCATGTTTTCGTTTATTTTTGCACGTTTTCGTTCGTTTTGCACGTTTTCGTTTGTTTTTACACGTTTTTATCCGTTTTACAAGTTTTCATTTGTTTTTGCACGTTTTCGTCTGTTTTTCCAAGTTTTTGTCTGTTTTTATCGTATAATGTTTTTGCACTTTTTTTGTGTGTAAAGACGGATGAAAACATATAAAAACAGACAAAAACATGGAAAACGGACGAAAACGTGCAAAAACAGATGAAAACTAAGGGTAAAATCTCGGGGTTTGGATTTTTTTTAGAAAGCTAAGAGTAAATTCTCGGGGTTTGGATTTTGGGGGTGGTACTTCTACCGATTACTCTACTATTCTAATTATCTAAACTACGGGTAGTCTATGTCTATTGATGTGTGCTCGTATGATGATTAAAAATGTGTCTACCTAGATACCATTACTCCCTAGTTATCTTTTATTGGTGGTTGAATTGTCACTTCCTTATTCTTAACGCGTTGTGTTTTCTAAGGTCGTAGGGTGTGCCTTTTTCCCTAAATCTTTGAGATTACCTTAAGGTTATTGCCTACGAAATTCTCTAAGATTCATAAACTAACTTTAAGGGTTATCTATGGATGTTTAGGCTACAAATCTGCTAAGTGATTTATAAACTAAGGTTCACAAAGATTACTCAATCATTTAAACACAACAATGGTCTAATTGCACTCCTAAGCCAATTACAATTAAGATAAGAGACAACCAATCAATAATTAATAAGTATGTTTCATAGATCTAAGCAAACACACAAGAAATTTAGCCGGACATGTTAAACACGCAAGCATACACACATTCAATCGAAGACATAATGAAATCAATGAAGTAAAACACTTATCTTGATGTGAAATAGGGTATGAGAACCCTAAGATACTGTCGAAGTCGGAATATAAACGTCTACGGTTTTTACTCCACAAGTCTACCTCCTAAAATTCTGAAAATTCGATTTCTATATATAATTTTACACTTGCGACGGCGTCGCCTTATAAGTGGGACGCCGTCAAATCGCCGTCATTAGGGTTTCGTCTTGGCCAAGTAATCAATAGGACGGCGTCACATTGTAGTTGTGACACTGTCGTGCTTCAGCAGTGAAGTCGTCTGATTCTGGATCCAGGCCGTCTGAGATGAAAAGTCTTTGTGACGCCCTTCTTCTTCAAAGCCTGACGCCGTCACGTGTATTTTAGCAAAAAGTCTACTGAGCCGTCAGAGATTTTATTACGTATAAAGGGACGGCCTCACCCTTTAGTTGGGATGCCGTCAGGTGCAATTCCAGCAGCTTGAGTGTCTTCGATCTTGACTTAGCCATTTCCTTCATATATTCACTCTTTTTCGTCCAAATATGCATCATTCCAGCATTTTGCTTCTAAGAGACCTAAAAAGTGAAAAGGAACAAAATTAAGCAGTAACGGAAATAAACGTGGGCGATTAAGGGTTTAAATGACCCCCTAAAAGTGTACGTTTTAAATCCTTATCAAATATCCCTACACTTGGTATTTGCTTGTCCTTAAGCAAATGTGCTTTTGGCCAATAAATTTATAAGTTAGGGAGCATGAAGCATTGGTTTAACATAATTCACAACAAGTAAAAGCACCGCAATAGTCAAAACAAGCACTTAAATTATGTACTAGCACCTCACAAGGGGTGTTTGGATTCTCTCATCTCTCGGGTGTATATGAAATATAGTAAATGGAAATGAAAGATAAACACTCATTAACCGGTCATAGTAGATAGATTACCATAGGCTTGAGAGTAGATCAAACCTCCACTGCTTTGGCGTAAGCACATAGGTACAACTATCTAAGAGGTCTTTAAAAGGGTTGTAATGTAGGCTTACGGTAAGGAAACAAAGGGTTTGGTTGGATAGGCGATTTAGTGGTGGCAAGTCAAAAATCTTATGTTACAAGCATGAAAATAATGGCGTTGCTAAGCCAAGACTCGACTCACTAAACTCTAGATACTTTGAAACAAACAAACATATATATAAAGATAGATGTAAGATGGTAGCCTCTTTTTTTTTGAACACTGTTTTTTCGATTTTTTTTTCATACACTTTTACTCTACCATCCTCTACGATAACATCAAAATATAAAAGATTTATAGGAGCATCCCTACACTTGAGTTTTTATTAGTCTAACACTAATTTGACCCGAATTGAAAAGATCAAAAAACTTGAAGTATTTAATTACGTAAATAAAGGGAATTTGAATTTAACGTTCTTTCCCGTCACTCCATAAAATTTTACTTTACCCATGAGTCCCAATAATCCCAAAACTGTGTACAAAAGATATGACTCAACTTAGAAACCATGCAAGTAACTAGATAATTGAACTAAAGGTTTAGTATGATAACAATAATGCACTAAAGGTGAATGCATACAAGGTAGGTGTTGGGAATAATACTAACAGTTAACACTGATAGTCTTGTGGTTAACACTGCTAAAGATTACACTAGCAGTGGAAACTCATTACCACTGCCAGTACAAATATTACCACTGCTATTAGGATAAATGTTATGTATCCGTGTATTGATAAGTATAGAAAAGATCTTGTGTATATTCTATATTGTTAGGTTTATACTTATCTTGTAAAGGACTCCTTGTGCTATAAAAGGAAAT
Organism: Chrysanthemum seticuspe; assembly: GCA_019973895.1. Lineage (NCBI taxonomy): Eukaryota > Viridiplantae > Streptophyta > Magnoliopsida > Asterales > Asteraceae > Chrysanthemum > Chrysanthemum seticuspe. The sequence goes on along the minus strand of BPTQ01000007.1, from coordinate 143,214,258 downwards.
CCTACGTCATTGCTAAGTATACGTATTATTCATATTAGCTTCAAGGGGTAACCCTAGTGATAAGCAAGATCACTCGTATTATTTCTTAATAATATTGGAGCTTTGTGTTTATTGTTCTTACTTATATTACAACATATAATCTGTCTTCTAAGTATTACTAAGTATATTCCGCGTGCTTAGTAATTGATAAGGTTTTAAAAGGTACCTTTTTGAGGGGTCATTTAAGCCCTTATTCGATCACTTTTGTATCCGTTATTGCTTAATATCGTTCCTTTTCACTTTTTAGGTCTCTTGAAGGCAAAATGCTGGAATGATGCTTATTTGGACGAAAAGGCGCGAATATACGAAGAAAATGGCCAAAGTCAGAATCGAGACACTCAAATCTATTCATAGTTGGTTAGTTATAAGTTATTAATTCAAAGTATAAGGGATTCGTTTGTGTGTTTATTTAATCGGCCTGTACCTCTTGTACGTTCGTATGTGTGTTTATTAGTTTCTGTATTAATTTAATTACTTCATTTATGAATAGAACTACATATTATCCCAAATCTTGGGATTTTATGACGTGTTCTTTCGGAACCAAGCCAAAATCCAAAAATGAGGTTTTCTGATGTGTGTTTTTGACTTTTTAAGCCTAAGATATATATTCTAATGTAGACGCTGCCGCAGTGGAATACAAAGCACTGCGGCAGCACAGCGGCAGTAATCCCAAAGCAGAACTGGTGCATTTGGAAAGCTGCCGCAGTGGAATACTGACACTGCGGCAGGGGAAGTCGAGACTGCGGCAGAACCGACGTAGATCCGGCAGACTCATTGCTGCCGGATGAGGAAATCTTGGACTGCAGCAGGGAACTTTTGTACGTTAAAGCGAAGACTGGGCAGCGTTTTAAGGAAGGGCTGCCGCAGCGTCTATACGTCACTGCGGCAGCGGAATACAAAGTCGTCGAAACTCACAGAGCTAAGACTGAAACCGGTAAAAGAAGCATATAAGCGCGGAAAAGCAGGTTTATTCGTAGTAAGGTCGTAAAACGGAAGTTCTCTGGATTTTTCACTTTTCCTTGCTATAATTCGTTATTGCCTATGTTTTCACTAGCTTATTCCCGAATTTACTGGGGAGTTTTTCCATGGAAAATTTTGGAATAGTTAATGATTCGTGCGCCTTATATGAATCATTATGAATCTTCTGTCTAATATACAACATTATATTCATTCTTGTTATTTGTGTTTCGAGGTTATAATAATTCTTTATTATGCTCACTAGAACGAATAGTGATCCCAATGGGGAACTTCGATTATACTTATTATGCATATGAATCGTTACTGCATCCTAAAGGAAAATATCGTGTTCCTCAGGAAATGTTCTATTCATATTTGGATTGTTATATCTTATATGTGTTCTAGAAAAGATATGAATAGTTATGTGCCTATGTATTGTAAATAGGATTATCGTCACCATTATAAACATGACCGTCACCATTACTCAAAGGTGACGATCACATTAGAAATCGTCACAATTGGTGTTCTGATAGTCACAATTGACAATCATAATAAGGGTTGTGGATGGAACATACGTAAGTGGAAATCACGTAATAACAATAGTATGATTTGGAAATCAAGTTAATAGATCAATGAACGTACCAAAGATTCAACTCAGTATAGAAAACATGTGTCAAAACCCTAATAACCCTGAGTACCCATTTCATTTTAAAATACCTCACTGCCCTTTCTTGCAATTTAAGTTTAAGGGAAATAAATGCATTAATTTATGAAGTTCAAAAAACTAGAAAAGTTAAGCCCAGTTTAATCACAATCTGATTATTTTTGAGTTCACATCCCTACGAGGATATTTAGAAAATATAAAACTACAATAGCATCTCCTACCATCTCATTTTCACATACTTTTTTTTTAGCTTTTTT
>BPTQ01000007.1:143064035-143201873 GCA_019973895.1 Chrysanthemum seticuspe | reverse complement strand
CGAACTTCGTCTCTTCAAAAGTATTGAAACGAAGTTGTTACAGAAAACTCAGAAGAATCATCGTAGTAATGGTTGTTTGTGGCTCGTTTAGAGAAGTTTTTCAAGAAATCTACAGAACTTGAACGACTTACGATACTAGACCAGAGATCCCTCTCAGTAGTCGTTGTTTGAAGATCGGAAATCTAGTAAGAAGAAGTCACGAAAAAGTTATAAACAGAGTCCGTGCCTTTGACAGTGTTGTAGACACAGTGGTTGGAAGACTCAGAAACTGTGTCCGAACTTTCTTAGTGGTCAATTCTACTAAAGGGTATCTCGTATCAGAACTTACTCTTTCATAACGAGTTAGTAATAGGAGGTGTAGAGTTTGAGTAATTCAAACTCGAATCCTTCAGAACCTCATCTTCTCAACCTGACCAACAAAAGGTAGAGGTAACTTAACTCACTCATCCAATTCACATAAGGAACCTAGAAGATTTAGTTTTATAGTTTTGGAAGCGAGACTATGGTGAACTACCTAGATTTGTGTGTGGAACACAATCACTATAAAACTCAATATAATGACTATTGCGATGTGCGCAGCAAGCCCCAGTTCCTTTGAAGGAAAAGAAGCTCGTTCAAAATATTGTGGGATCCGTCACTTGGATTAGCAACATCACATCATTAATCCCATTCGGTGCCCATAACTATAGCAAGAGATCCCCTTATCCTTACGATCACTCTTCAATGATGCGATTCCAACTCCAACTCCTTCTAATAAAAAAATAGAAAAATACAAAAAATCTTTTACTTTTCCATGCTTAGAGCCCATAACCTAAACCCCCCAACCATAACGATGGCTAATGAGATGATAATAGATTAATAGATTCGATTCCAACACTATCAGATACAGATTAACTACACATGAGCATACTATCAAATTTCTACACAAATGAATCCAAAATGATGAGGAATTAATAGAGGATAACTACCAACTAAACAGTGCAGGAATAAGGATCAACGCAACACTAAGATTCCGATATCCCGCACGAATAAAGGGATTGAGAAACTTTAATGGTTTCCCAGAACAAATGTTTAGGAGATCACTAAATATCTGCGGATGAGATGCCAACAGGAACTTATGAAATAGGATGTTAATGGATCTATTAATATAAGATTTCAAGTGTTTCTTTACAGTTCGTAATTCATGTGTTGCTTACTAGATCGCGTGAGATCTAGTAATCAGTTGATTCTATTCATAGTTGGTTAGTTATAAGTTATTAATTCAAAGTATAAGGGATTCGTTTGTGTGTTTATTTAATCGGCCTGTACCTCTTATACGTTCGTATGTGTGTTTATTAGTTTCTGTATTAATTTAATTACTTCATTTATGAATAGAACTACATATTATCCAAATAATCTTCCTCAACCTCAACCTTAGCGTAGTAACTTCTCACTAGCATTCCTATTCCCCTAGAGAACGATATCAATACCCGTGGCTTACCCTAATTACTACACTACAACGATTAGGTTCACTGCCTAGGGTGTTATAAAACTTGCTCGAAGAAAAGGAAGTTTCCTTGACCCCGAACGACGCGTGTAGCGTTATCAGTAATATAACTCAAAATATCACTAACACAAGGTGTGTGTTTAGATCCATCAAGTGGTATCAGAGCGAAGGTTTTGATATTTTGATTTAGAAGATCCAAGGAATACACTTAACCTACTCACTCAATTCAATGGAGATGGAAAACAACCAGTCCAACTCTTCTACTCCAAGACTTCCTAAGCTCAAACTTAATGAGTTTGAGATGTGGAGGATAATGATTGAGCAATACTTTCTCATTCAAGACTATGCTCTATGGGAAATCATCTTAACTGGTGATTCTTTCAAGCCTGTGTCAAAGACTCAGAAGGTTGGTGACACAGATGTTGTGACAGTTTCCGTGCCTGAGACAAATATTGAAAAAGCACTGAAGAAGAATGATCTAAAGGCTAGAAGTTTGTTGCTGATGACTCTCCCTAGAGACCAGATCATAGCATTCAGCAAGTTCAAGACATCTAAAGAACTTTTTGAAGAGATTTGCTCGGTGTTTGTTGGTAATGATGCTACTAAGAAGACTCAAAAGACATTGTTGAAGCAAAGTTATGAAAACTTCTCTGCTTCAAGCAATGACTCACTTGATAGCATCTTCACCAAACTCCAGAAGATTGTTACACAACTGACTGTGTTTGGCATTGAGGTAGAAAAGGAAGACCTCAATTTGAAGTTTCTAAGAAGTTTGCCTTCAGAGTTTCATACTAATGTTACAGTCTGGGAAAATAAATCAGGTATTGAAACTATGAAGCTCAATGATCTGTACAACAACTTCAAACTCATTGAACAAAGATTGAAGAAGGGTGGGAAACTTAGTACAAGCTCAAGCAGCTTTGCTTTGATGTCAACCTCTGTTGACAGTGATGATTCTGAAGATGACTGTGATGATGATATTGCCACTGCTGGTTCTACAGTTTCCACTGGTAATGTTAGCGTTACCACTGCAGGTTCAAAGAAGAAGATTACTGGTATTGAAGATCCTACCTTTTATGCTTTTATCTCCACTCAAGTTAATGGCTCTATATTAACTCATGAAGACATAGAGCAAATTGATGAAGATGACTTGGAGGAGATGGATATTAAATGGCAAATAGCTCTTCTTAGCATGAGGGCTAGGAAATTCTACAAGAAGACTGGCAAGCCTATTCACATCAATGGTGGTGAAACTGCAGGCTTTGACAAAAAGAAAGTAGAATGTTTCAATTGTCACAAGTTGGGGCATTTTGCTAGGGTATGCAGAAGACCAAAGATGAAGGACAACAGGTCTACTTGGTACAAGCAAAAGAAAGAACCAACTGTGGAATAACCAAAGGCAATGTTGGCAATTGATGGCGTGAGCTATGATTGGAGTTTCATGGCTGATGAACAAGAGGAAGAACCTTCAGATGCTGCTCTTGTGTCTACTGAATTTTCTCTCATGGCTTTCTCTGACTCTGAGGTACAAAACTTTGAAAGTTGTTCTAAAACATGTAGGGCTGCTAGAGAAGTTGAAAGACTTAATGAATCTTATGAAAGTCAAAGAACAGAGTTGTTTGCTGCTAATTATGCTGTGTCAAACCTTAGGAGAGGTATAGCTGTATTAGAAAAACAACTAGAGCACTATAGAGAAAATGAGTCAAAATATAATGATGATATGATTCTTCTTAGAAAAGAGGTAGATCATACGACAGCTGTGAATAAGGCTTTCCAAGAAGAGCTTGAAAAACTTAAAAAGATAAATGAAAATGTCAATTTAATTGTAGACACCTGTTATTATCAGTCTAAGTCAATTGATAAAATTTGGAATGCTCAAATTATGAGTAAAGCTAAGTCAGGTATGGGATACAATACTGTTCCACCACCACTAAGGGGTGTTCCATCACCTCCAGGCATAGATTTAGCTCATACAGGCCTAGAAGATTTCAGGAACTTAAACGTGAATATGGTCCTCTAAAGGACACATTTGTGAAAAGTGAGGAATAGGTTAAGCATGAAACTGATGTTTTTGAAAGTGCTAGTGACTCATCAGTTGTTGATGAGAATGTTAAAAAGAATGTAGAGGCTTCTATCCCAAAAGTTGTTAATACTATTACAGAGGAACCTAGGAAACAAGCAAATAAACCTAGATCAACTGTAAGGTATGCGGAGATGTATAGGAACAAGTCATCAGCTCCTAGGGGTAACCAAAGGAGTTGGAGTCATGTTAAATCTCAATAACTAGGTAGTGATTTTGTGATGTACAATAAAGCATGCTATATCTGTGGTAGTTTTGATCATCTACATGCTTATTGTGATTATCATGTTGGGAGAAGGGAAGTGTGGAGTCTAATAGATTTCAAAATAATTTGCACCCTAATTCACACGGCAAAATGATCCCAAGAGCAGTTCAACTAAGAAGTGGCCTCAAAACTTTTGCCACTGCAAAAACTGTTAACACTGCTCACCCTAAGTCACCTGTTACAAGTGCAAAATCCAAAACAACTTTTGCAAAATCTGCACAAATAAGGAAAAGAACTTTTCAAAATAAAAAGGTTCATTATAACCAACAGTGGGTACCTAAAACCAAACCAGCAGTTTCCACTGCAAGGGTTGTAAACAAGAAAAGAGGGGACATGGGCAATGCTGTGAAGGCCTCAGCATGTTGGGAATGGAAACCTAAATGAATTACCTCATCAACCAATCCCAATGGTGTATCAATGACCTTTGATAGAATTAACTATATTGATACACGAGGCAGATCCAAGTCAATCATGGCTTGGGTCCCCAAAAGAAACTAACTATTTACTTTTATGTGCAGGAACATCCAAGGACAAAAAGATCAGATCAAGGCTACACAGATAGTGGATGTTCAAGGCACATGACTGGCAACAAGTCCTATCTCTCAGATTTTGAACATTATGATGGACAGTTTGTTAGCTTTGGAGTAAAATGTTAAACACAACCAGAATGATGCAAGGAATTTAAATTAAAAGACATGGATTGTTATTCATATTTAACAAATCTGCACTCTGAGTGCAGAGGTTACATCCATTGGGTTCATACTACAAGCATCATTACATTAGTTGGAAAATAGAACACATCATCAACCTACAAAATGATCACAAAAGCTTCACATACTACTCCATATCTACTCCATCTAACCACCATCTACCACCTATGGCTTCTTTGGGAAGGCCCACTTTGGCATCACCTTAGGCGCCATACGCATATCAATCCAGCTATATACCTTAGGGCTTGCTAGCCCCATCACCACTACTCCAACAGGTGGTGAGGATGATGAAGGTCCCTCTTGTGGTGGTGCTGTCAACAGTGGTGGAAAAGGAGGCATCTTTAGTTCTCCTGATGGAAGGGTTCTTGCAAGGGGAGGCACATCCAAGACCCTTGAAGTAGTATCATCATTTGTGCTTGTACATGGGGAAATGTAGCTTGCATTAGAGTCTGTGCTATCTTCTGTGATGACAGCTTCTTGTGGGATTGGCTGAGTTGAAGAAGGACCAGCAGCAACAGGGTTTGAATAAGCATATGCATGAGTTCTTTTGCTTGATGAAACTGCTTCAAACACCTCTCTCTTCTTCTTACCTGGATTGTTGAGCACATAATGCCAAGCCTCATCATCCCAAAAGCTGTAAGAAATTGAGCTGTCAAAAGAGATGTTGATTGGGTTTGAATTGCTCATGGTAATTTTTGGTAAAGTTGCTTTTGACAGATTTTAAGAGAGAGAAGTGTTAATGTGTTAGAAGTTTGTGAGTGATTGGTTCTTAAATACAAGATTAAGTTAGAATCAGTTAGTTAATGAAGGGAAGGTATAAGTTGTTGAGAAGTAAATGAAGTCTTTGACTTTGGTGGCCGGATTAATGACTTGGAGTTGACCTATTGACTGGGTGGTTTAGTATTGAACTAACCACTGCCAGCAGAAATCTTTATCCTCTTTTAGTTATTTTCTAACCACTGCAAATCTTAACAATGGTTTCAGTGTATGGTTTATGTTTGTGACATGAAGATTTGAAGGATTCTTTGTTTACTTTGAAGTGGTTGCTGTTGAGTGCTAGTATCTTTAGTTGTCCACTACATCTTATGAAGAAATTATGCCTAACAGTGGAAACTACAATGCAAGCAGTGGTAACAGGTACTCTCACACAGAAATCAGTAAAACAAAGAAATTTTATTCAAGTCATCATGAAGATTCATTACAACCAAAGAAAAAGTGCTCCTAACCACAATCAAAACACAAAAGACTGCTATCTAACACATCCTACATTCCTACATCCTACACCAGCTACTCCATTGGCTTCTTGCCCTTGCCCACATAGTCATGCTTGTTCTTCTGTGCTCTCTTCCTTTTTTTCTCAAAGGTTGACTGCATTCTTGGACAAGGAAGACCAAGAACTTGTGGAGGAGGCCTTGGTAGCATTGCAGGCTTCTTTGGTATGGATATCTGCTTCATATTGGAGAGAGCTGCTCCCAATGCTTTTGTAAGAGCCCTTGGCAACTCTTTGGCCAAGGAATAGGTCTCATCATTATTCTCATCATCATCTGATGAGCTGGAGTAGAACTCAAGAGAAGGTGCAGGTTTGGCAGCAGGTGCACGCTTGGCAGTTTCTTTAGTGTACTTCTTGGATGAAGTGCTTCCAGCCCCTGGTGGAAAGTATCCAGCCCACCCTGATGTCTCTGAGGAAGACTCTGAAGCAATCACAAACTCTTCCTCTGAATCAGAGGAGATGTCAATGATGTTGGAAGGATTACTCATGATGATTTTTTTAGGATTTTTGTGAGTTTGTATGTGTTTTGATAAAGACTACAATATGCCAAGCCTCTTTATATAGGTAAAGTCGGTTACAAGGGTTCATTAATGAATATATTTACTTTTCCCTATTTTGGTAGGTTAAAGAGTAAATACAGATATTATCGGGTTGACTTTGGAAGATATTTTTAGATAGTGGCTTGGTTAAAAGTAACTTTGGTTAAGAACAAATTGGTTATTTCTACTCTTTGTATTATGCTAACTTATGCAGCATAGATGGGAGTTGATCTTAAAAGGTGTATAACTAAGATACACAACAAATGGTTATTGATTCAACATGTCTAATCCACATAAGAATCAACTAGTCCAGAGCAAACGGCTACTGGTAAAGACTTGACAAATCCGTTTATGGTTGATAGTTTACCAAAAACTATATGGTTATCAACTCACCATATTCTTTATGATTAAGAGTTGGCTAGTCCATAGCAAACGGCTCATGGTAAAGACATATCAAATCCGTTGATAGCTGGTAGTTTGCTAAAAACTATGATAAAGGGCAGTCTAATTTTTAAATGTTTTTCTTTACCACTGCTCTTTGAAAATCTTTGTGAAAAAATCCCACTGCTAGTTCACAGTTTCCACTGACAGCGTTATTTTTACCACTGATGATCTAGCCGTTACAACTGTTGTGTCTGTAACAAAATTTTTACTAGCCGTTGAGAGTTAATTACTTTCCATATATAAATAGGGTAAATTTTTAGAAGATTATCTACTTTCCTACTTATAATTTATCTACTTAAGATAAATCTTTTCCTTAGATAATATTTCTTGTGCAAAACTCTAAAACCCTAACTGTTTATATATTTTCTCTCAATTGGCGAGCTATTTATACAATTCATACTGACACAATCTCCATTTCATCAAAAGATTCTATGGCACCTATCACTTTTGCAGATGAGCACAACCAAGTGGCCTACTTACAAAAGTCTAACGTGAAGAGTGGCCATGTTTTTCACCAGATTGTGGACTTTCTTAATACTACCCATATAAGGTATGCTTTACTTCTTAATCCCACAATCTATATCTCTCAAATCAAACAGTTTTGGACTTCTGCTCAATCCATAACCATTGAAACAAGAGATACACATGAAACAGTGGATGCTCTTAGAGCCACTGTGGATGGGGTAACCATTGATGTTACTGAGGCCTCCTTGAGGAGAATTCTCCAATTGGATGATCTCAATGGTATCATCACATTACCCATGCCTAAAATTCATACACATCTTTCATCCATGGGGTATGATACCACTGACAAAAAGGCTACTTTCAAAAAGAGTGGTTTTTGTCCCCATTGGAGATTTTTGATACATACTCTTTTGCATTGCCTAAGTCCTAAGAAAACTTTTTATGAACAATTCAGTTCAACCATGGCTTACCCTTTGGTTTGTCTAGCTTTAGATAGGACTTTTAATTGGTCAAAATATATTTTTCAAAGTATGCAAGGCAATGTAAAGAGTTCAACAAAATTTTTGATGTATCCAAGGTTTGTGCAAGCAGTGCTAAATGAGTTTCAACTGCAACCCCACACTAGAGTTTACAAAATCCGTTGCCTTAAGCCTAAAGTTTTTCAAAACATGAACAAAGATGGCAACATGACTATTACACCTCTCTTTCCTCAAATGCTTGCAAAGATTTCACAGGTACAAACTTCACCAATAATCACTGTTCCCAACATTGATTATACACCACCTGTTTCTCACACCTATGAGAGGAGGCACAAACAGCCAACTCCTCTCATTACAACACAACATGTCCCTGATCCTTTTGGTTTAGGAACAAGCATTGGTGGTTCTAGACTTTAACCTAGTCCAACTAGGGAGGAATCTGAGCCATTGCCCCATGATTCACCTCTCCCAACAGGTCACACAGTTGGAAGTGTTGAGGGCAGTGGGCAACAAAAGGAATTGATGGAATTGTGTACCAAATTAGACAAGCAAGTTGAATCTCTACAACAAAATCTGGCACAAGTAAAGAAGCAGCATGCCAAGGACATTACACATTTAAAGGAGGATATTCAGACCTTGAAAGAAGAGTTGCAGGGGTTGAAAAAGCAAAGGAAAACTGCAAAGCTTGTGATATCATCTTCATCCTCACCTGATGATGGAGATTCAACTGATTTTAATCAAGATTTGGGAAATTCTCCCAAATAGGGGAGGAAAACAGATGCTGAAACTCAGGAGAGGAGAACTGATTTTGAAGATGAAGGTGTTTCTAGTAAAGAGCCAAATATTCCTACTGCTGGACATGATATTGCCACTGCAAGTGAAGAAATTGATAAACTGAAGAAAGACAAAGGTAAAGATGTTATGCAAAGCAAGGAGCAAACAAGAAGAAAGGTTTCAAAGAAAGTACAAATTCAGATTGCTCATGATGCTGAAGTTGCAAGAAAGATTTATGAAGTTGAAGTTGCTGAAAAGAAAAAGCTTGAAGAATTGGAGATTGCAAGCTTTATGGAGGCTAAAAGGCTGGATAGAATGGAAGATCCAATAGAAGATCCACTTTCCACTATTCCACCTACAAGATTAAGAGAGAAGACTCCAGAGTTCAGCTATGTACCTACTGAAGAAGAAATTTATTTCTTGATTGCAAATGATCCAGTGATCAAGAAGAAAGCTATTGACCTAGTAGCTAATAAGTCTTTAACTGAAGATCAAAGAACAGCACAGTTAAAGGACTTTATTCAGATGAAGTATAATCATGCACTTCAAGATGTAATTGGTTCAGTCAGAAAAGGTCAAAAGAAACCAAGGTACAAGTTATTGCATACATGAAGACTTATTGTTGCAATGTTGGTGGTTGGAAGAGACAGCTAATAAGTATCTACTACGGAGTTTAAAGACAAGATAAAGACTTTATTCCAATGGACTCTGAAGAAGAAGCAAGAAGGTATCCTAATTTGAAGAGAAAGGCCAAAGATAGTGAATCTCAGACATTTAAGAAGACAAAGTTTGTTGAAGAACAAGATGTTCCAACTGAGAAAGTCACTGAAGAACAACTGACTGAAATGATTGTGATAGAAGAAGAAGATTTTTATCCAGAACCACTGCAAGTTAGACATCCTATCATTGGCTGGGAAGTGTTTACTGCTAGCAACTTTGCTCCAACATGGAAAATTACAAGGCTAGGTGGTGAAACTTCATCATTTATTCAGTTTGAAGATCTCATCAAAGTTTTTGACAGGGATGATCTTGATACACTATGGAAGTTAGTTCAAGAAAGGTTTGATGCTGAAGATCTCAAAGATATGAAGGAGATGCAGTTATAGGTTAATCTTAGAAGGCTCTATAAACCAGATGTTAATGATGATTTATGGAAATTCTCATGTTCATGTCCTGGTACTAAATGGTTCTACTATGATTCATGTGAAGTTCATCATGTTTCTACAGCAAATGGAGTAGATGCATTCATGCTTGCTGAGAAAGAATATCCACTCAGAGCTGGAACTCTCACTGTGATGTTGTGTACTAATATAAGAGTTCATGAAGATAGTGAGAAGGTCAGAGCATTGTTACTCAGGCTTCAAGATCAATGTTCAAGAGCTATTCAAGCATTGAGAAGAAGATGAAGTGTTTAAAAGAATTCCCCAAAAATCCTTGCAGATAATGAAGATTGAAGAAACTTATTGATTTGCAGCGAAATCATAAGTTTAAGGGAGGATTGTAGGGAATAATACTAACAGTTAACAATGATAGTCTTGTGGTTAACACTGCTAAAGATTACACTAGTAGTGGAAACTCATTACCACTGCCAGTACAAATATTACCACTGCTATTAGGATACATGTTATGTATCCGTGTATTGATAAGTATAGAAAAGATCTTGTGTATATTCTATATTGTTAGGTTTATACTTATCTTGTAAAGGACTCCTTGTGCTATAAAAGGAGATCCTAGGTCATTGCTAAGTATACGTATTATTCATATTAGCTTCAAGGTGTAACCCTAGTGATAAGCAAGATCACTCGTATTATTTCTTAATAATATTGGAGCTTTGTGTTTATTGTTCATATTAGCTTCAAGGTGTGTGTTTAGAACCATCAGTAGGCTAAGACGATTTGGGTGTACATTTGGGGGTGGATTGTAAACTATGCTCTTCATTGATATTCTGGAAAACCGGAACATCACGAGAACCGCGAAAAGGATAGGTTCTGAGGGGTTAACTAGGGGTATCGTGTACTAAAGATGAGTACATCGCAAAGGTGTGGGTAATTACTCGACTGATGTGGAAGAAGCAATTATAATACGGGTATCAAACAAGGGTTATCCTAATGCCTCTTATCATTTAGTTATTCCTAACTACACAAGTGTAGTCTCACTAGCGATCTCGGGATGCATCACAAAACAAGTTCTAGAATCTATTATACTACCGGTACACTCTCGAAGCATTAAAGGTGAATGCTTTAATTCCTATAGATCTAGTGGCGAACCTCACATTTTTGGGGTGGAATTTGAGTGGTAAACGGTTTTTTTGCTAGTCATATAACTCCTATCAATGGAAACACTTTAATAAGACTAAAGTCCCACCCGTACATGTCATGAAAAATTTTAAATTTGGCGCTAAAATTGCCCTAGCAAACATCTCTCATAGCTTATTACACAAATGAAATAAGCATAGTTTCAAAGTTCCCGTTTTATTCTCCCTCCCTACACTTAAACTGAACATTGTCCCCAATGCTCCCTGAAAGTATCAAAGTTATGATAAAGGAAGGTAAATAAAAGAGAAAGAAACTAGTACTCCCCCTATTAGCTCGGTAGGATCCGTGTGAAGTAGTGGTTAAATTATTTCCCAAGAAGAATGTAAGCGTGATAAGCTTCATCCAATATTATGTTTCTTCTTCTTGATAAATAAAACCTACACACTTTAAGAAAATAGACGAAACCTTCGCGTAAAACTGACGGTAAAATTATATATAACTCTACTAAACTAGGATATAATGCTTGTGGAGTGGATGTTTGCAAATTTTCTAGAAAATTAAGACCTGAGAATTTCCAAAAATTTATAATTAGCACAGAAAATGAGAGAATTTTTATAAGCTGTTTCTACTCCTTTTGAGGTCGTCAGGTTCTAATCCTGACGCCGTCAAGTTATCCTGACAGAAGCTAGTCTGCTGCGTTTTCCTGGAAACATTACACCTTTAAAATCTGGAAACATTTCTGCAAAACATCCATTATGACTCGATACAAGTATTTGACTATAACAAACACACATATATATCAATATCAATAATCGTAGTTCTCATGTTCACGTTCTTTTAAAAACGTGTGTAATACTCCTTAAACTTATCCTTTTTGTAAAATACTTTTATATGTAATTAAGACGAGGTTAAAGACAAAATAAAGCATTTTCACAAATTCAAACATGAGAACATACAATAATGAAAATATATATGACACACAAACAAGCAAACAATTAAGCATGGCTGCCTCCCACAAAGCGCTTTTCTTTATTTATGAGTCTTGTAGCTAGACTCGAAGTCGTGCTCCTACGTACCTATGTAAGTAAGTTTATCCTCAAGAATGTCATAGGGATCAAACTTATCTTTTAAATTCCTAGTGGTACGCTTAGTCCGATATGCCTTTTCAAACTTTTCTCCATTGGGGTCATAGATTGTCATCCTAATGTCCCATTCTCCATTTCCATCACTAGGTGATCTATCCCAATTCCAATTATGCTTAGGCTTCTCACTCTCAACTTTCCACTTATTCATGTTAAGAATAACGAGCAAGGTTCCTAGGAACTCGGTCATCTTCCTAAACACTCAGGCATCCTCGAACGGGTTCACTTCCATGTCCCTAGCCAATTGTTGTTCATGGAAAGTTGAGTCACTTACAAAGGCCTCCTCTAGATAGAAAGGTCGTTGAGGACCTACAAAATCTTTATTAGTCCAAGGTCCATATCTAGATGATTTTCTATCCAACATGATCTCGTAGGGTATTTCTTCCTCTTTGTAGTAGATATGCTTCTTGACATCATAAATTGACCTAGCATTCCCTTTTCCTACCAATATCTTAGACATCTTACAATCAATTATGGCACTATCGGTAGCTAAGAATCCTCTTCCTACTAACAATGGGCATGTCGGGTCTTTATTCATGTCTAGCACATGGAAATCCACCAAAAGAGTCAATTGACCTACGTGCACTACCATGTCTTTTATTATCCCTACCGGATATGCCATACTACCGTCTGCTAGACCTAAGATGGTTTCCGTTGGTTCTATCTTACCTAGGTTAAGGTTTCTATGGAGGGACAACGGAAGAATATTGATGCTTGATCCTAAGTTGGCTAAAGTGTCGAAAGGTTTGGAATTTCCAAGCCTACATGGAAGAATGAATAGCCCGGGATCATCTATTTTCTTAGGTAGCTTATTTCACATAAATGCGGACCTACGTTCTCCTAATTTAAGTTCTTGCTCATATTTTTCTTTTAAAGCATTATAATAAGGCACATGAGTCAAGACTTCAAGAACCGGTTTTTCTTGGTGGAGTTCCTTGTACTTCTCTTCTAGATTAGGTTTGGGTTCTTGGTTGATCGGTTTCTCAAGAGTTGGTTGGACCAATGGTTCAGGTCCTTGGTACCTCATGGGGGATCGCTTAGAACCCGTGTTGATGGCGTTGACCGGGTGAACTTTCGGGTGTGAAGGGCATGGATGTGCACTCTCTCATGGTGAGCAAGAACATGAATTCGATAAAATCGAGTTCACTTTTGGGTTCTTTATAGTGTCACTTGGGAGTGCTCCAATTTCTCGGTCGTTGAAGGCTTTTAAGAGGGCTTCGAGCTTGTTTGTCATCTCGTCTTATCGTTGCTTGAAATTGGCTTCAAGCTTAGTCAATCGAGTTTCTTGCGATGACATGAACCTAGACACAATTGCCTCAAGACTAGTGAAATTCCCGGTATTTGGAGGGTTGGACCTATTGGGTGGACTAGATGAGTTTTGGGGCGGGTTTGAGCTTTGGCTCCACCTTAGGTTAGGGTGATTTCTCCATGAGGGGTTGTAGGAATTTCCTAAGTTTTTTTGCTCGGGCTTGAAAGTGTACCACTTCTCTCCCGCTCCATCGGTACGCGTGAGGCGTAGTCTGCAAAAGCTTGTTCAGGGAGTCTTGTGCAATCACGAGTCTCGTGGGGACCACTACATAACTCACAAGGTAGAGTGATTTTGCTCACTTGGTGTGAAGACTTAGGATTCTCGTAGGAGCTCATTAGGAATTTGACTTGATCTTCAAGCTCGAGGATCCTACGATTGGAAGTTTATGAGTCAATGGGAGGCAAGGAGATTGCCTTAATGGTTTTGGGCAACTCACGAGGGTCATTCCAACTTTCGTCGTCATATAGGGCAAGGTCCTCTATTGTACCCTACGATTCTTCCGCGGTGAAATCACTAAGTTTGACACCGGCCGCTTGGTAGATGGATTGCTTAGTTAAGAAGTTGACATGATCATAAAAGATTTGGACTTGAAGCCAAATATCGATGCCGTGATGAGGGAATTTATGGAGCAAGTCCTTGAATCGAGTCCATGCCTCGTAGAGAGATTCACATTGACGTTGTTGGAACATCAAGATTTCATTCCTAAGTTTAGTAGTTCTCCCCGGTGGGAAAAATTGGGCAAGGAAATGAGTGGTGAGATCATCCCAACTCGAGATAGATCCGGCGGTAAGTCGCTCAAGCCAATTACTAGCTTGGTCCCATAGAGAGAATTGGAAGAGATGCAAGCGCGTGGTATCCCGTGTGGTAGCATCAAGGTCGATGAAATCAACAATTTTAAGGAAGTCCTTGAGATGCTGATTAGGATCTTCGGAACGAAGTCCATGGAATGCACATCCATTTTACACCAACCGGATGGTGTCGGATCGCAGGGCCGTAGTTTGAGCTTGATCGGGGAGCTCAATGGTGTTCCTATAGCCTTGTGGCTTGGTCTAGAGTATTCACCAAGAGTACGGCCTCTTGGTGGGTCAAAGAGTGGTAGCGGGTTATCACCTTCCATGATGAAAAGTGATGAGGTTACTAACAAAGTCACGAAGAAGGGGGATAGACTAAGAGGAAGCTAAAAATGATACAAAATCTTACTTGATAGGAATCAAGCAAGGTAACCTAAACGAGATAGAAATCTAACTTGCTATTATCGTTCTCTAGGGGAATAGGAATACTAGTAAGAAGTATACTACGCTATGGTTGAGGTTGAGGTAGATTATTCTTTTATCTTTTTATATTTTTTAGAAAGCTAAGGGTAAAATCTCTGGGTTTAGATTTGGGGGGTGGTACTTCTACTGGTTACTCTACTATTCTAATTATCTAAACTATGGGTAATCTATGTCTATTGATGTGTGCTCGTATGATGATTAACAATGTATCTACCTAGATAGTATTACTCCCTAGTTATCTTTTATTGGTGGTTGAATTGTCACGTCCTTATTCTTAATGTGTTGTGTTTTCTAAGGTTGTAGGGTGTGCCTTTTTCCCTAACTCTTTGAGATTACCTTAAGGTTATTGCCTACGAAATTCTCTAAGATTTATAAACTAACTTTAAGGGTTATCTATGGATGTTTAGGCTACAAATCCGCTAAGTGATTTATAAACTAAGGTTCACAAAGATTACTTAATCATTTAAACACAACAATGGTCTAATTGCACTCCTAAGCCAATTACAATTAAGATAAGAGACAACCAATCAATAATTAATAAGTAGGTTTCATAGATCTAAGCAAACACACAAAAAATTTAGCCGAACATGTTAAACACGCAAGCATACACACATTCATTCGAAGACATAATGAAATCAATGAATTAAAACACTTATCTTGATGAAAAATAGGGTATGATAACCCTAAGATATTGTCCAACTCAGACTACAAACATCTAGGGTTTTTACTCCATGATAAGGTTTTAAAATGTACCTTTTTGAGTGGTCATTTAAGCCCTTATTTGATCACTTTTGTATCCGTTATTACTTAATATCGTTCATTTTCACTTTTTTGGTATCTTGATGGCAAAATGCTGGAATGACACTTATTCGGACGAAAAGGCGTGAATATACGAAGAAAATGGCCAAAGTCAGGAATCGAGACACTCAAAGCTGCTGGAACTGAAGGGGACGGCGTCAGGTGTTATCTGCGACGCCGTCGCATCACTTTTGTGACGGTTCAGTAGCCAAATTGCTTATTTATAAGTGACTGTGTCAGGTTTTAAAAGAGTAGGTCGTCGCAACTCAGACGGCCTAGATTTGATCCAGACGACGTCAGAGACTGAAGGGGACGGCGTCACAAGCATATGGTGACGCCGTCGCAAGACTAATGTGGCCAAGACGAAACCCTAATGACGGCGACCCGACGGCGTCACAAATCAAAGGGTGACGCCGTCGCATATGTAATCTTATATATAGAATCTGAATTTTTTAGTTTTGTGTGTGTAGTCTTTTGGAGTAAAAACCTAAACCGAACCAAGGCTGTCTTGTACAGTATTTTAGGGTTCCAAACCATATCTTACATCAAGATAAGTGTTTTACTTCATTAATTTAATTATGTCTTCAATTACTTGTGTGTATGCTTGCATGTTCCCCATGTCTGGCTAATTTACTTGTGTGTTTGCTTAGGGAATATGAAACTTAATTATTGAATATTGATTGGTTGTCTCTTATCTTAATTGTTAATGATCTAGTAATGCGATAGGTCATCCGTTGTGTAGTTAATGCTTGATTAATCTTTGTGAACCTTAATTTATAATACATAGAGTTGTTGTAGGCTAAACCATCCGAAGAGTACCTTAGAGTTAAAGTTTATAAATCCTAGAGATTTTGTAGGCGAGACCCTTTGGTAGTTTCAAAAAGTTAGGGATAAACGCATACCCTACGACCTTAGACACATAACGCGATTAAGAATAAGGACGTGACAATTCAACCATCATTAGGAGATAATTAAGGAGTAATAAAACCTAAGTAAACACATCTTTAAATCATCATACGAGCACACAATAATTAGACATAGACTACATACACCATTAGTTTAGATAATTAGATAAGTAGAAGTAATCGGTAGAAATACCAACCCCCAAATCCAAACCCCGAGATTCGTACCTTTCCATTTCCTAAAAAACATAAAAAAGATAAGAAATAATCTTCCTCAACCCCAACCTTAGCGTAGTAACTTCTCACTAGCATTCCTATTCCCCTAGAGAACGATATCAATTCCTGTGGCTTACCCTAATACTACACTACAATGATTAGGTTTACTGCCTAGGGTGTTGAAAAACTTGCTCGACGAAAAGGAAGTTCCTTTGACCCCGAACGACGTGTGTAGCGTTATCAAGTTTTTGGCGCCGCTGCCGGGGAATAGAATAGCTAGTTAGGAGTCCACCTCGTTTAGGTTTCTTTGCTTGATTCCTATCAAGTAAATTTTTTCTCATTTTTAGCTTCCTCATAGTCTATCCCCCTTCTTCGTGACCTTTGTTCGTAAAACCTATCACTCACCATGATACGTGTCTTCCACCGAAGATTCTTCACACTACCCGTTCCCAATCCCGGAATTGAGAACGCAATCCCACAAAACCCTTCACCCGTTCACCACTTTGGAAATCACCTAGGACATAACGAGATAAATTGGCAACAACAAAGTCCTTTCTATGACTCAGATTCCGATGAGGAATTTGACTATGGTGAAGCACTTGACAACGGGGAGGTCATTGATGAAGTTAGTTTTGAAATGAAAGAAGACCCCTCCCAATGTTTTGACCCTAGGTGTAGGATTGATAAAGATGGTCCCTTTAACATGTAATTCCATTGCAAAATAGGATTAGAAGGGTTCGATGCTTATTTGAATTCGTTCTTGCCTTTAAACTTAATCTCAAGGGACCTATACAATAAAATCAAGGTCAATGAGTTAACTTATCAAGGGAACAATGTTGTTGAAGCAGTCACTCATTTGCATGTGTTTGTTGGAAGTTTTTCTTATTTGGTAGAGTTCATGGTCTTAGAAAACTTAGGAGAATTTATTGATAAGGACCTCACTAAAGTAATTTTTGGAAAACCTTTCAAGAGAATGACTAGGTTGAATGAACGGATGATTGATGGTCTAATTACATTCTCTGATGAAGTTGAAGACTTTATCTACCAAATGCCACGTGCTCATCCTAGGTTTAAACACAAGGATATTGTGGCGTGTAATAGAATGACCCCTATTCCATTGCTTAGTGAAAGGGATAAGCAAAGTGGACTTAGGTACCCATATGAAAAAACTAAGAGGTATTACAAAAAATGCCTAGAGTTAGGAGATGATTACAAAAAGAATGAGAGAACATTGGAATGGCTTAGGTATGGGCACGAAAGCATGCACGAGACAACGTAGGGGCACGACTACGAGTCTAGCTACAAGACTCATAAATAAAGAAAAGCGCTTCGTGGGAGACAACCCATGCTTAATTGTTTGCTTGTTTGTGTCATATATCTTTTATTGATTGTTTATTCCCATGTTTAAATTTGTAAAAATGCTTTATTTTGTTTTTAACCTCGTCTTAATTACATATAAAGGTATTTTACATAAAGGATAAGTGTAGGGAGGATTACACACGTTTTCAAAAGAAACGTAAACATGAGAATTTCAATTAATTAAAAGATATGCATGTGTGTTTGTTCGAGTCAAATGCTTGTATCGAGTCATAATGGATGTTTTGCAGGAAATTTTTCCAGATTCTAAAGATGTAAATTTTCCAGAATTTTTTCCAGAAAATCGCAGACCAGTTTTTGTCAGGATAACCTGACGGCGTCAGGATCGCAACCTGACGGCGTCAGGAAGGAGCAAAAACAACTGATTACTTTTTCTAGTTTTCTGAGCTACTTATAATTTTTTGGAATTTTCCAGGTCTTAATTTTCCAGAAATTCTGTAAACATCCATTCCACAAGAATTATATCCTAGTTTAGTAGAGTCCTATATATATTATTACCGCCGATTTTACGCGAAGGTTTCGTTTGTTTTCTTCAAGTGTGCAGGTTTAATTTATCAAGAAGAAGATACATAAGATGAGAAGGAGCTTTTCACGCAAACGTTCTTCTTGAAGAAATGTAACCACCACTTTACACGGATCCTACCGAGCTAATCAGGGGAGTACTAGTTTCTTTCATCTTTTATTACCTTCCATTATCATAACTTTGATACTTTCGGGGAACATTGGGGACAATGTTCAGTTTAAGTGTAGGGAGGGAAAATAAAACGGGAACTTTGAAACTATGCTTATCCTTGATTATTTGCTTTGTCCAATTGCATTTGTGTAATAAACCATGAGAAAATGTCGGTTAGGGTAATTTTGGCACCAAATTTAAAATTTTTCCATGACATATAGGAGTGGGCCATTAGTCTTAATAAAGCGTCTCATGGATATGAAGTTATATGACTAGCACAAAAACCCTTTACCACTTAAATTCCACCAAAAATGTGAGGATCGCCCTTAGATTAGTAGGAATTAAATCATTCATCTTTAATGCTTAGTGTGCGAACCGGTAGTATAATAGATTCTAGAACTTGTTTTGTGATACATTCCGAGATCGCTAGTAAGACTACACTTGTGTAGTTAGGAATAACTAAATGATAAGAGGCATTAGGATAACCCTTGTTTAATACCCGTAATATAATTACTTCTTCCACATCGGTTGAGTAATTCCCCCACACCTTTGCGTTGTACTCATTTTTAGTACACGATACCCCTAGTTAACCCCTCAGAGCCTATCCTTTTCGCGGTTCTCGTGATGTTTCGGTTTTCCGAAATATCAATGAAGAGCATTGTTTACACCCCACCCCCAAATGTACACCCAAATCGCCTTAGCCTACCTTGTATGCACTCACTTTTAGTGCATTATTGTTATCACCCTAAAAACCCTTAGTTCAATTATCTAGTTGCTTGCATAAGTTGCTAAGTCGATTCATATTCTTTGTATACAATTTTGGGACAATTGGGACTCATGGGAAACGTTAAAGTTTATGAAATGACGGGAAGGGAACGTTAAATTCAAATTCGCTTTATTTGCGTAATAATGTACTCCAAGTGTTTTGATCTTTTTAATTCGGGTCAAATTAGTGTTAGAGTAATAAAAACTCAAGTGTAGGGATGTGCCTATAAATCCCTATCATTTTGATGTTACCATAGAGGATGGTAGAGTAAAAGTGTATGAAAAAAAAAATTCGAAAAAAATAGAAGAAGAGAAAAAGAAAAAAATAGAGTGTTGAAAAAAAAACGGGCTACCATCCTACATCTATCGTTAATTTATGTTTGTTTGTTTCAGTTATCTAGAGTCTAGAGTGTCGAGTCTTGGCTTAGCAACGCCATTCTTCGCATGTTTGTAACAAAAATATTTTTGACTTGCCACCACTAAATAGCCTATCCCACCAAACCTTTTGTTTCCTTACCGAAAGCCTAACATTACAACCCTTTAAAAGACCTCTTTGATAGTCTTTCCTAGGTGCTTACGCCAAAGCGATGGAGGTTTGATCTAGTCTCAATCCCATGGTAATCTATGTAATAGGACCGGTTAATGAGTGTTTATCTTCCATTTCCAACTTGTTATATTTCATATACACCCGAGAGATGTGAGTATCCAAACACCCCATGTGAGGTGCTAGTATGTAATTTCCGTGCTTGTTATGACTTTTGCGGGGCTTATATGTGCTGTGGATTGTTCTAAACCAATGCTTCATGACCCCTAACTTATAAATTAATTGGCTAAAAGCAAATTTGCTTGAGGACAAGCAAATACCAAGTGTAGGGATATTTGATAAGGTTTTAAAATGTACCTTTTTGAGGGGTCATTTAAGCCCTTATATGATCACTTTTGTATCCGTTATTACTTAATATCGTTCCTTTTCACTTTTTAGGTATCTTGAAGGCAAAATGCTGGAATGACACTTATTCAGATGAAAAGGCGCGAATATACGAAGAAAATTGCCAAAGTCAAGAATCGAGACACTCAAAGCTGCTGGAACTGAAGGGGACGACGTCAGGTGTTATCTGCGACATCGTCGCATCACTTTTGTGACGACTTAGTAGCCAAATTGCTTATTTACAAGTGACGGTGTCAGGTTTTAAAAGAGTGGGTCGTCGCAACTCAGACGGCCTAGATTTGATCCAGACGACGTTAGAGACTGAAGGGGACGGCGTCACAAGCATAAGGTGACGTCGTCGCAAGACTAACGTGGCCAAGACGAAACCCTAATGACGGCGACCCAACGGTGTCACAAATCAAAGGGTGACGCCGTCGCATATGTAATCTTATATATAGAATCCGAATTTTTTAGTTTTGTGTGTGTAGTCTTTTGGAGTAAAAATCTAATCCGAACCAAGGCTGTCTTGTACAGTATTTTAGGTTTCCAAACCCTATCTTACATCAAGATAAGTGTTTTACTTCATTAATTTAATTATGTCTTCAATTACTTGTGTGTATGCTTGCATGTTCCCCATGTCCGGCTAATTTACTTGTGTGTTTGCTTAGGGAATATGAAACTTAATTATTGAATATTGATTGGTTGTCTCTTATCTTAATTGTTAATGATCTAGTAATGCACTAGGTCATCCGTTGTGTAGTTAATGCTTGATTAATCTTTGTGAACCTTAGTTTATAATACCTAGAGTTGTTGTGGGCTAAACCATCCGAAGAGTACCTTAGAGTTAAAGTTTATAAATCCTAGAGATTTTGTAGGCGAGACCCTTTGGTAGTTTCAAAGAGTTAGGGATAAACGCATACCCTACGACCTTAGACACACAACGCGATTAAGAATAAGGACGTGACAATTCAACCATCAATAGGAGATAATTAAGGAGTAATAAAACCTAAGTAAACACATCTTTAAATCATCATACGAGCATACAATAATTAGACATAGACTACATACACCATTAGTTTAGATAATTAGATAAGTAGAAGTAATCGGTAGAAATACCAACCCCCCAAATCCAAACCCCAAGATTCATACCTTTCCATTTCTTAAAAAACATAAAAAAGATAAAAAATAATCTTCCTCAACCCCAACCTTAGCATAGTAACTTCTCACTAGCATTCCTATTCCCCTAGAGAACGATATCAATTCCCGTGGCTTACCCTAATCCTACACTACAACGATTAGGTTCACTACCTAGGGTGTTGAAAAACTTGCTCGACGAAAAGGAAGTTCCTTTGACCTCGAACGACGCGTGTAGCGTTATCACTCCACAAGTCTACCTCCTAAAATTCTGAAAATTCGATTTCTATATATAATTTTACACTTGCGACGGCGTCGCCTTATAGGTGGGACGCCGTCAGATCGCCGTCATTAGGGTTTCGTCTTGGCCAAGTAATCAATAGGACGGCGTCACATTGTAGTTGTGACACCGTCGTGCTTCAGCAGTGAAGTCGTCTGATTCTGGATCCAGGCCGTCTGAGATGAAAAGTCTTTGTGACGCCCTTCTTCTTCAAAGCCTGACGCCATCACGTGTATTTTATCAAAAAGTCTAATGAGCCGTCAGAGATTTTATTACGTATAAAGGGACGGTGTCGCCCTTTAGTTGGGATGCCGTCAGGTGCAATTCCAGCAGCTTGAGTGTCTTCGATCTTGACTTAGCCATTTCCTTCATATATTCACTCTTTTTCGTCCAAATATGCATCATTCCAGCATTTTGCTTCTAAGTGACCTAAAAAGTGAAAAGGAACAAAATTAAGCAGTAACGGAAATAAACGTGGGCGATTAAGGGTTTAAATGACCCCCTAAAAGTGTACGTTTTAAATCCTTATCAAATATCCCTACACTTGGTATTTGCTTGACCTCAAGCAAATGTGCTTTTGGCCAATCAATTTATAAGTTCAGGGGCATGAAGCATTGGTTTAACATAATTCCCAACAAGTAAAAGCACCGCAATAGTCATAACAAGCACGAAAATTATATACTAGCACCTCACAAGGGGTGTTTGGATTCTCTCATATCTTAGGTGTATATGAAATATAGTAAATGAAAATGGAAGATAAACACTCATTAACCGGTCATAGTACATAGATTACCATAGGCTTGAGACAAGATCAAACTTCCACCGCTTTGGCGTAAGCACCTAGGAACAACTATCTAAGAGGTCTTTAAAAGGATTGTAATATTAGGCTTACGGTAGGGAAACAAAAGGTTTGGTTGGATAGGCGATTTAGTGGTGGCAAGTCAAAATTTTATGTTACAAGCATGAAAAGAATGGCGTTGCTAAGCCAAGACTCGACTCACTAAACTCTAGATACTTTGAAACAAACAAACATAAATTTAAAGATAGATGTAGGATGGTAGCCTTTTTTTTTTGCATACACTTTTACTCTACCATCCTCTATGATAACATCAAAATATAATGGATTTATAGGAGCATCCCTACACTTGATTTTTTATTACTCTAACTCTAATTTGACCCGAATTGAAAAGATCAAAGCACTTGGAGTACTTTATTACGTAAATAAAAGGAATTTGAATTTAACGTTCTTTCCCGTCACTCCATAAAATTTTACTTTACCCATGAGTCCCAATCGTCCCAAAACTGTTTACAAAAGCTATGACTCGACTTAGCAACCATGCAAGTAACAAGATTATTGAACTAAGGGTTTAGTATGATAACAATAATGCACTAAAGGTGAGTGCATACAAGATAGGCTAAGGCTATTTGGGTGTACATTTGGGGGTGGATTGTAAACAATGCTCTTCATTGATATTCCGGAAAACCGAAACATCACAAGAACCGCGACTCTGAAGAGTTAACTAGGGGTATCATGTACTAAAGATGAGTACATCGCAAGGGTGTGGGGTAAACACTCAACCGATGTGGAAGAAGTAATTATAATACGGGTATCAAACAAGGGTTATCCTAATGCCTCTTATCATTTAGTTATTCCTAACTACACAAGTGTAGTCTCACTAGCGATCTCGGAATGCATCACAAAACAAGTTCTAGAATCTATTATACTACTGGTACACTCTCGAAGCATTAAAGGTGAATGCTTTAATTCCTATAGATCTAGGGGTGAACCTCACATTTTTGGGGTGGAATTTGAGTGGTAAAAGGTTTTTGTGCTAGTCATATAACTCCTATCCATGAGACGCTTTATTAAGACTAACGTCCCACCCGTACATGTCATGAAAAATTTTAAATTTGGTTCTAAAATTGCCCTAACAAATATTTCTCATGGCTTATTACACAAATGAAATAGGACAAGACACATATTCAAGGATAAGCATAGTTTCCAAGTTCTCGTTTTATTCTCCCTCCCAACACTTAAACTGAACATTGTCCCCAATGTTCCCTGAAATTATCAAAGTTATGATAACGGAAGGTAATTAAAAGAGAAATAAACTAGTACTCCCCTGATTAGCTCGGTAGGATCCGTGTGAGGTAGTGGTTAAATTCTTTCCCAAGAAGAATGTATGCGTGATAAGCTCCATCCAATCTTATGTTTCTTCTTCTTGATAAATAAAACCTGCACACTTTAAGAAAATAGACGAAACCTTCACGTAAAATCGACGGTAAAACTATATATAACTCTACTACACTAGGATATAATGCTTGTGGAATGGATGTTTGCAGATATCCTGGAAAATTAAAACCTGAGAATTTCAAAAAATTTATAATTAGCACATAAAACGAGAGAAAGTTTATAAGCTATTTCTGCTCCTCCTGACGTCGTCAGGTTATAATCCTGACAGAAACTGGTCTGCTGCGTTTTTCTGGAAAAATTACACCTTTAAAATCTGGAAAAATTCCTGCAAAACGTCCATTATGACTCGATACAAGCATTTGACTCTAACAAACACACATATATATCATTTTCAATAATCGTAGTTCTCATGTTCACATTCTTTTGAAAACTTGTGTAATCCTCCCTACACTTATCCTTTTTGTAAAATACCTTTATATGTAATTAAGACGAGGTTAAAGACAAAATAAAGCATTTTCACAAATTCAAACATGAGAACATACAATAATGAAAAGATATATGACACACAAACAAGCAAACAAATAAGCATGGGTTGCCTCCCACGAAGCACTTTTCTTTATTTATGAGTCTTGTAGCTAGACTCAAGGCCATGCTCCTACGTGACTTCATTGCCGTCACCTTCTTCCTCATGACGGTCTCTATTGGGGTTTTCCATGTTATAATAATGCACTATTATGCATCTTTCTAAGAAGTCATCTTCTCCCCAATCGGTTCTATATTCCAGTCCTAATTTCAAACAATCGTTATAGAACCCAAAAATCTTATCCATCACATAATCTACTCCTTTCTCCTTATCTTCCTTATTCCTATAGTAGACCGATAGCTTAAGTTCCTTTTCATCATTGGATAGTGATGAAAATTTCTCAATCTTAAATGGCATTTGGTAAGCTATGTCATTGGTCTCATCTTTGAACCTAACTATTCCTAACGACGGATCATAAGTCATCCCGGTGTTTTCTATGAAAGGCTTTCCTAGAATTACGTGGGACAAGCTAGGATCTATGGCCGTACTAATATCCACCACAATTATGAAATTCGTAGGGTACGTGAAATTACCTACATAGACTGGCAATCCCTTAACTCTACCAAGGAAATTACAACTAACTCTAGGATCATCGGGATCATGCGTATTTGGGATAGGTTTCTTCATCACCCAATTATAGTATGTACTAGTCATGATGTTTATTGGGGATTTGCGATCAATGTAGGCCTTTGCCACGAAAAGATGTCCTATGCAACCTGGTATGTTGAGATTCCAAGGATTCCCAAATTTGATCCGAGGGCTTTTCCTAACATACAGGTGATGAAGGTCGCGTACTAAGTGTGGGTAGCGAGAGAGTTCCTCTTCCGAAGGAAACTTATTGAAGTATTCATCACCTACATCATCTACTTCGTCGGTTGATTCTTCCTTAGGAATTTCACTAACCTCAAGTGCCGTCTCATGGTTCGCTTCGTCACTAGTCTTATTTGGTCTCACTAAGGTGATGGTGTTGACGAATTGAACATGCTTGGATAACTTACTTGGGTCCTTAATTTTCACACCGGAAGCTTCGGGAGAATGAGTCGAGATGGCATTAACCTTTTCGGTGATCTTCCTATCACTATTGGTCATGGCTTTCAAAAGTTTATCTATCTTCCTATCCATCTCGGCTTGTTGTTGGTTAAAGCGGTCCGAAAGCTTGGCTATTTAAGCTTCTTGGGATGTAACTAGGTGTTGCAACATCCGTTATATGTTTTGTTGGCTAGGGCCGTGGGACCATGGGGAATCATTAGAGGTGAATTCTTTTGTTTGTCCCTAATTGTAGTCGGGTTTGCCCGTCCAAGCTTCTCGGGCATCATTGAAAGTCCTAGGTCCGGGTGTTGTGGGGAATCTTCCTCTCATTCCATTGGTACGCGAGGATGCGTAGTCAACGGAAGCTTGTTCGGGGAGTCTCGTGCAAGTATGAGTGTCATGGGGACCACTACATAGCTCACACAAGGAAGAGACTTTGTTCACTTGGTGTGAAGACTTACGATTCTTGTAGGAGCTCATTACGAATTTAACTTGATCTTCAAGTTCGAGCATCCTACGATCGGAAGTTTGTGAGTAAATGGGAGGCAAGGAGATTGCCTTGACGGTTTTGGGCAACTCACGGGGGTCATTCCAACTTTCCACGGTGAGATCACTAAGTTTGCCAACGGACGCTTGGTCGATGGATTGCTTAGTTGAGAAGTTGACATGATCATAAAAGATTTGAACTTGAAGCCAAAGATCTATGTCGTGATGAGGGACTTTCTGGAGCAAGTCCTTGAATTGAGTCCATGCCTCGTAGAGACATTTACCTTGACGTTGTTGGAACATCAAGATTTCATTCCTAAGTTTAGTAGTTCTCCCCAGTGGGAAAAATTGGGCAAGGAAATGAGTGGTGAGATCATCCCAACTTGAGATGGATCCGGTGGGAAGTCGCTCAAGCCAATTACTAGCTTGGTCCCGTAGAGAGAGTTGGAAGAGACGCAAGCGCGTGTCTCCCGTGTGGTAGCATCAAGGTCGATGGAATCTACGATTTTAAGGAAATCCTTGAGATGCTAATTAGGATCTTTGGAACGAAGTCCATGGAATGCAGATCCGTTTTGCACCAACTGGATGGTGTCGGATCGAAGAGCCGTAGTTTGAGCTTGATCGAGGAGCTTAATAGTGTTCCTATTGCCTTAGTGGCTCGGTCTAGAGTATTCACCAAAATTACGGCCTCTTGGCGGGTCAATAAGTGGTGGCGGGTTATCACCTTCCATGATGAAAAGTGATTGGATTACTAACAAAGTCACGAAGAAGGGGGATATACTACGAGAAAGCTAAAAATGAGAAAAAATCTTACTTGATAGGAATCAAGCAAGGGAACCTAAATGAGATATAAATCTAATTAGCTATTCTATTTACCAGCAGCGGTGCCAAAAACTTGATGCGCGTACAAGGCGCATTCGGGGTCAAAGGAACTTCCTTTTCGTCGAGCAAGTTTTTCAACACCCTAGGCAGTTAACCTAATCGGTGTAGTGTAGTATTTGGTAAGCCTCAGGTATTGATATCGTTCTCTAGGGGAATAGGAATGCTAGTAAGAAGTGTACTACGCTAAGGTTGAGGTTGAGGAAGATTATTTTTTTTATCTTTTTTATATTTTTTTAGAAAGCTAAGGGTAAAATCTCGGGAACTTCTACCGATTACTCTACTATCTAATTATCTAAACTATTGGTAGTATTATGTCTATTGATGTGTGCTCGTATGATGATTAAAAATGTGTCTACCTAGATACCATTACTCCCTAGTTATCTTTTATTGGTGGTTGAATTGTCACGTCTTTATTCTTAATGTGTTGTGTTTTCTAAGGTCGTAGGGTATGCTTTTATCCCTAACTCTTTGAGACTACCTTAAGGTTATTGTATAAGAAATTTCTAGGTCAATCATAAACTAACTCTAAGGTTATCTTTAGATGTTTAGCCTACAATTCCGCTACGTGATTCATAAGCTAAGGTTCGCAAAGATTACTTAAGCAATTAAACACAACGATAGCCTAGTGCACTCCTAAGCCAGTTACAATTAAGATAAGAGACAACCAATCAATAATTAATAACTAGGTTTCATAGATCTAAGCAAACACACAAGAAATTTAGCCGGACATGTTAAACACGCAAGCGTACACACATTCAATCGAAGGCATAATGAAATCAATGAAGTAAAACACTTATCTTGATGTAAAATAGGGTATGAAAATCCTAAGATACTGTCCAAACCGGACTACAATCATTTTAGGTTTTTACTCCACAAGTCTACCTCCCAAAATTCAGAAAATTCGATTTCTATATATAGTTTTACGTTCGCGACGGCTTCGCCTAATAGGTGGGACGCCGTCGTTAGGGTTTCGTCTTGGCCAAGTAATAGTTAGGACGGCGTCACGTTGTGGATGTGACGCCGTCGGGCTTCAGCAGTGACGTCGTCTGATTCTGGATCTAGGCCGTCTGGGATGAAAAGTCTTCGTGACGCCATTCATCTTCAAAGCCTGACACCGTCAGGTTTATTTTAGCAAAAAGTTTACTGAGCCGTCACAAATTTAATTACGTATAAAGGGACGGCGTCTCCCTTGGATTGTGACGCCGTCAGCTTGAATTCTAGCAGCTTGAGTGTCTTCGATCTTGACTTAGCCATTTTCTTCATATATTCACTCCTTTTCGTCCAAATATGCTTCATTCCAGCATTTTGCTTCCAAGAGACCTAAAAAGTGAAAAGGAATGAAATTAAGCAGTAACGAATATAAAAGTGGGCGATTAAGGGCTTAAATGACCCCTTAAAAGTGTACGTTTTAAATCCTTATCACTTTCTTATTAAAAATTTCAAAATGGTCGAAAGCTTCCGTTTTGTTCTTAAAAAATTTAGTACAAGTGTACCTAGAGTAATCGTCTACTATAACTAAGGTGTAGAGATTTCCTCCCTAACACCGTACAATGGATGGAACCAAAAGATCCATGTGAATAAGTTCTAGGCATCTAGAGGTCGAGACTATATTCTTAGCATTGTGACTTGAATGTGCTTGTTTTAAAATTTTTCAAGCATCACAAAAAGTTTGATCAAACTTAAGTTTAGGTAAATTCCTAACTAAATCCTTGGAAGCCAAGGATTGTATCAAACGCATATTTGGGTGACCTGGTTTCCTATGCCACTATGCAGAATTCTCATTAATAGTAGCTAGACATAAATTATTATTAGCCCTACTTCCTATTTTCATCACATATAGGTCACCTTTCCTAATTTCTTTGCCAATGACTTTTCCATCTTAATGATCTCACTACCTTCTTCGGTAAAGACCACTTTGCATTTGTTGTCGCATATTTGACTAATACTTAGTAGATTGAATCCCAAGTTATCTACATGCTCAACATTAGTGATAGAAAAAGAGTTGTGAGTAATCGTACCTTTGCCAATTATGTTACCTTTGAGATTACTACCAAAAGTGACGTTACCTCCTTTGCATGTTTGGTATGATGAGAATAGCTTTCGATTACTCGTCATGTGATAAGTACAAACACTATCTTTAATCCATTCATCAGGCTCCAAGTCGATTCCCAAGCATATCTAGTGAGATCATAGAACAACTTAAACATATGGTCCGTAATATCTCATTGGTCCAAGGTTGTTAGCATTAAACATCCCATGTATTTGTTGCATTTGACTTGGATGTTGAAAAGGTGAATAAATTCCACAAGGTACATAACTCTGTTGAAAATTATTCCATGCTACGGGATACATGTTTGAGTGATTTTGTCTTTTAGGTTGTGTTATTTTACCTCGACTTTGAGAGACATTTATTTTTCTAGGTGGTGGAGTTTTTGATCTACTCATTTGTTTATTAAATCCTACTCTGGGTTTTAGAATTCGTTCATAAAAACGTTTAACTTCACTTGACTTAGCAATAGGTACCTTAATGTTGTTCACAGTTAAATGTTTTGGTGCATGACCTAAAATCAATTTTGACAAAGATGCATATTCGTCTTCTACTGACGGTCCTTTAAACATGGGACAATCCTCTATATATGAGGGACCGTCCACTCCTTTTTTAGAACCGTCGGTAGAGGACTTATATTCCAGAGGTTTCACAAATTTAATATATTTTATTTCACTCGTAGAAGCTTCAAGTGGGGAAAATTCTAGACCCGTTTTATGTCCGAGAATTTTTGAAGACTTATCATTTTCTTAAGTGAATGAGTACTCTTTTCAAATTTATTTAGCTTGGAGGCTTCCTCTTTGAGTTTCTCATTTTCGATTTTAAGGTTTTGACATGACTTGCATCCAAGATCAATTTCCTAGCCTTTTCTCGAGTCTAGATACTTTATCTTTTAATTCACAATTTTCTTTCTCTAATTTAGTTTTAATATATTTTAGAGATTTATTTTCTTTATTATTTTTTGACTCAGTATTGCAAAGACGATCATACTCATTATCTAATTCAAGGGAATCTAGAGAGTATCCATAGATCGATTCAAGTTTTAAAATACAGTATACTTTAAAAAACTTGGTTAACCTATTTCTGATACCAATTGTAGAAACTAGAAGGAGAGGGGGTTGAATAGTGTCATTGTTTTAAGTTACGTTTTTAAAACAAATTTATTCTTTTTGAAATCTTTTGGATTCGAAGTTATGTGGTATCAATCAACAATAATGAACACAGTAAATATAAATAGTAATGAAGTACGATGTGACAACTCGTAATTTTAGGACATTTCATATAGACTAGATTTAGTCTACACATCATTAGTAACATCATTTCATATCAATTTATGCATGGGTTTTGCATTTTACATTAAACGTTTATTTTCTTATAAATAAACGCTATCGCGTAAACATTATTTGAACATTTGATCCGATACTTCCAAAAATTATCCCGATATATTTTTATATTCATATTAAGATTATAAAAATAATACTATGAGTTTACCCAGTGTTTTAAATTTATTTTCTATATAAATTGTTATATTTATATAATTACGACGGTTTTCGTAAATTCAACTCGATAATTATTATTTCACTCAAATTTTGTAAGAAACGTATTTTCATAATTTTTATGACTTCAATATATTTTATTTTGACCCGTTAAAATTTATTTTTAGTTAACGCTACCTTAAATGCTTAAATAAATACACAAGTTACTAATAATTCTTATTTAACAACACTTTCCTTCAACAAATATGTATTTAACAACTCAAAAGGCATTTGGTCTCTTTTTCTTTTATGTTGGTCGACCAAATGGGATGAATCACACTCTTTGTTTACTAAATATCTCACTTATATTGTATTATATTCACTCATATCTACACATTCTCATCAAAATTCACAAAGTGTAAAAAAAAGATCAAACTCTTTCTTCCTCTCTTCTCCATAACCGGCCACTCTAAGAAACATGGAGGAATCCATAATTTTTTTCAAGATCAAGTATTATCAAGCTCAATTAGTGATCTATTTCAAGGTTTTGAAATAAAAACCTATAGATTAAATAAGGTTTTCATCACTTTCTTTTACATAATCATTCAAGTAAGCATTTCATGGTCTCCATAACTCTTTCATATTTATCTTTATGTTATTTCATCATTTTTGCAAGAAAACATGCATGTTACATATGAATTTATACCACTTTTGTTGTTTTTTATTACTTATTATGTAATATAATTATCCTATAATGAATCCCTTGAAACATATTACTTTTGGTAATGTCTAGGAACCCATGACACCCTAAGAAGGTGTATGGTAGGATTAGAATAGCTTCGGAGTTGGTTTGAATTGGTTAGAATAGGTTTGGCGCGAGAAAAATTCATTTCGACAAGTTTTCTTTAGAGGTCTGATCATAATTGTGAATTCTGGAATTTTCGATAGTTTGTAAAATATTTTGGGCTAGATATTCAGAAAATACACTTTAAAACGAAAATGTGGCCGCTTGAACGGATTAAAACGGAGCTATAACGAAGAAGTTATGAATTTTTCAAGTTGACGACGAAAACTAATTGTTTCAGAAAATTCAGCATGCTGTCTCGACTTTTTACGAGTCAAAAATGAGTCTTAAGCGTTATAAAATGTGTCGACTTATCAAATATATATTAGTATATTTTAACACGAAGCTAAAGACATATAAAACGTAGAAAACGGACTTATAACAACTAAGTTATTCACATTTTAAACAAGTTGCCGTAACTATTTTATATAAGCATAACTAATATATTTTCTATTAGACAAACATTACGGCCACAAATGACCATGTTGAGGGTCGTTTTTAACATTGACGTAGTACTTTTTATAACGTGATGTCTTCTAGTAAAAGTAAGTTCGCCTAGCATATTTTCCAAAATGCCCAACCGTTTGTCAAGCGGAGTTGTAACGAATAAAATACGGTCACTTAATTTGCCGAAAACCACCTTTAAACAATATTTTGTGTACAAGTACCATACTTTACCTACATTTTTCTCCGTAATCGAGACCTCTATGATAAAAAATTAAAAGCTAAAACTTTGAAATAATGATACAAGCTTTCCAAAACCGTTGAGTTTGTTTCCTAACACTTGATGTGCACCATTTTACGACTAGCTTTTCAAGGCCGTTTAGTCACTTTCATAAAATTGTCAAATGACATTATTTTACGACGAAAAGTTATAAATTCATAATAAATCATTAAATGACTATCGTGGGATATCATTTCAACATAAATACTTGTAAAGTATTTTATAATATGACGAGATGTCATAAACATACATTTCGACGATAAATTCTATTTTCAAAAACGTACAAGTGGTATAGATTACATGTGGATTTGCATGCACGACATTGTTTCATGATTTACATTAGAACATATCATTCATAATAGGTCACGGTCAGAGGTTGCGCCTCATTTCTGTATTGCCATTATATCATCATTAACATTGCACCAGGTGAGTCATAGCCCCTACTCTTTTAATTATTTTGAATTACTTTTGGGGGAGATACATGCTCAACTATTTTTATGACAATCATGATTATTTGCAAACTATATGTTTATCTGAACTGAATGTTTAGTCATATTCTATATCATAAATCATTGAACTAAATGTCTTGGTATAATCATTGAACTAAATGTCGTGGTATAATCATTGAACTAAATGTCTTGGTATAATCATTGAGCTAAATGTCTTGGTATAATCATTGAGCTAAATGTCTTGGTATAATCATTGAGCTAAATGTCTTGGTATAATCATTGAGCTAAATGTCTTGGTATAATCATTGAGCTAAATGTCTTGGTATAATCATGGAACTAATGGTCTTGGAATAATTTGAAACAACACTCATATGTGTTATGTCAAATAACTATTAATACATTAAGTTACGCACTATTATGTGAATTCATTTGTCATCATGCGCTTGAACATAAACAATACATATTTTGGCAGTGGGTTGTGAACACACAGGTTGCAAGTTTTGTATGGGCGGAACTTGGAACTGAGTGGATTTACAATGCCTTTGCTGCATGAACATTCTTTAAAGGCTTTACATTTCAACAAAAACTCTATGAACTCACTCAACCTTTGTGTTGACACTTTTTAGCATGTTTTATCTCAGGTATCTAAGGCATTCACTTCATGGCATGCATATAGACATATCATAGAGTCGTGGTGACGACACGTCACACATAGGATTTATGCACTTTAAAACATCATTTGGCTTGTAACAAACTTATTTCCGCACAAGTTGATTTTCATTTGGGACCTATACTTTGTAAACTCTGATTGTTTTAATAAATCAAACGATGTGTTTTCCAAACGACACTTTAGGTCGTTCGATATAACTGTAACTTTGATGCTATGACAGTCCTCCCCAAGGTATTCCATTCCGCTGCAAAACAGGTAATTTGGGGGTGTGACATACGAAAGTAAAGATGATAAAGTGAAATAACAATCAAACCAACACCCAGAGATTTATAGTGGTTTGGCTACGAAGCTCTCTCTTCGCCATACTCCATCCCTCGAGAGTTCACAACCACTATGTCAACAAGCTCCCTTTAGGCGGAGAAAACCATACACCGTTGCTTACACCGATTTCTGACACTAAGCTAAATGTTGAGTTTTAATCTTAGCTAGAGCCAATCTACACAACACTACACACAATACTTCGCGGACTTACACATCGTCCGGATCCGCACTTACACAACAATTCTTGACTTACACCTAAGTCGGATCTATCAATATACAAGAATGAAGATTGAGGGAGTTTAGATTTAGAAGAAAATCGTAACAAAGGTTACGTATGTGATGCCTATTCTATAACACTTCGTTTCTTGGTGGATACGAATGTTCTTCTCTTTGCACTATGATGGAAAAAATGTGATCACTTATAAACAAATAATAACTAGTTAATGTGATAAAAAAAAAGATGGATTAAGAAGGCAGAAAGTTTGTGTGCTCAAGAGGTGTCAAAATCAGTTGAAAATAGTGCAATATTTATAGCTAGCTAGAGGAGCGGAGGACGGTCCCGTAAACATGGACGATCCCTTGTATATAAGGGACCGTCCTTAGGACGCTCCTATTTTTGTTCTGTTGTGCTGAAATGTTTTTCCAGTGAATGTGGAATCTTTATTGGCGGAAAAATACCAGATTTTGAATATTTTTCTTATTAAAACATTTCTTTGTAAATATAAAAATAATTTCTATAATTTATTTTTGTAGAAAGGTTTTGTCACATTTATAAAAATATGAGGTTTAAGGACAAAAAAATTTCTTTAATCACTTAACAAGTTTGATATATTGTTTGTTCATACCTTAAGCGATATTGTGTCAAAATGAAGTTTTACGACTAATAACTTGTTTACGTATATTTTTACGTAGCGTGATTTTTGTTAGGAATTGAAAATTCCATAAGGAAGTGTCGGTCAACCCAATTATAGTCTAGCATATGTTAGCTCGTAGACATATCGTTATTTGCGTTGTTTAGTAGTTAACTAGTTAGTTATTAGCTTAGTTATTAAGCAACACCGTGGAGGAAGGACGGGTCTTTACCCACTGTATACCTGATCCACAGTCCGACAGGAGGACGTTAAGGTTGTAACTATAAATACCCCTTCCATCCTTGGAAGGGGTGGAGCTTCTTAATCTAACCTTTTTCTTTTTTTTTTATCTCTCTCTCTAGAACTCCCTCTCTACTCTCTTTATCTCTCTAAATATGGATTACTTGTATCATCACCATCCTAGACCACCCGAATCATCAAACAACATAATATGTATGATCCTACAAATGGCATCAGAGCCTAGGTTTTGTTGTTTCGTATGGTTTTTTAAAGCATGTTTGTATGCGGTTTGTGTAGTTTTGTTGCGGTTTGATGTGGTTTGAGGGTTGTTTGATGTGTATTGAGGCTGTCTTGTTGTGTTGTTGTTTGTTATGATTGAATCTATCTTAAAGAGTCTAAACAGTTTTGGTGATGTTTATTGGTTTTATGTCAAACTGGTTAATCCATTGGTCTGAATATGAGTCCATTATTTTTTCATTTCTAGATGCGGTTTGGTGCTTTCTTGGATGCGGTTTGGCGCGTTCTTGGATGCGGTTTGGTGCATTCCTGGATGCGGTTTACTAGTATGCTAAAAGATAGGTCTCGTGACCACTATGCAGTTTGTTAAATGTCCACATTCATGCGACTTGTTACATAAGCAGTTTTGACTGTTTTATAATGCGATTTTTCAAAATGTCCAGATTCAATGAACCTTTATGCGATTTGTTATTTATCTTATGCGTTTTGACGCATAAATGATTTGGTTCAGATGCGATTTGAACTATCAGCCTATGCGTTTTGAGGGTTTGTTATGATAATGATGCGGTTTGGAGAAAAAGGTAAGATGCGGTTTGGTGAAACAGGTAAAGTGGTTCGTCATGTTCAGATTAATGCGTTTTGATGAAAGTCTCATGACTGCAGTTTGTTAAAGATTTTGTAATGGTCAAATGCGCCTTGTGAAGATTTTGTAAAAGATGCGTTTTGTTGACCAAGACCGGATTTGTAAAAACCTTATACCAATATCATCATCAAGAAAAATGAACTCAAAGAACCTCAGCCTACCAACATCATTGGTTCAAGCTTCAAGAAAAACAAAACAAATCAAACACAAGAAGAACAACATCAAGACTTCAGTAATCATACATCATCAGTCCATAACCATACATCAGTAATAATACATCCACGCGACCATAATCCATCTCCAAGACTCGATTCAACCATGTCTTAAAACGAATCAATAATCACCATTAAGATCACAATCGTCTATAAAGTAAACATGTACACGATCTCAGTTACTTCTCTCTTGGTTATAAGATCTCTAAGTGACTTTTTTCCAGATCCAATCTAACCACTGGAAAATCATCATAGATCTAAAAACATCTTGTTGCTATCCGAATTTTATGAAATGAAAATAACAAGAGTGTTATCTCATCTTTTTGATTCGTGTTAAAGGAAATACGAATAAACATTGAAGGATTTGATCTCAGCCTTGTCTTTTGTGTTAGGTTCATCAAACTCATAGATACTAAAATATCTATACACAAAAGACTTATTGCTTCATGGACCCAAAACACTTTTGTTGCTATCCGAAATTAAAGAGAAAAATGATAAAAATTACATTACCCTTTTTGTTTTTGTTTCGTATATGTAATGAAAACTCATAACTGATGTTCAAAGAATCACTTTACCTACCTGTGTCCATTTGATTAACCTCGTTGCCATCTCTAAGTCTCAAACTATCCCTGTGGCCTAACTCGTTGAAACCGTGTCCTCATCTCAAGCCATCTCTGTGGCGAGATGCACTTGAAAATCACATACAAGGTTTGATAAGGACTTAATGTTTTGATGGTTAATTTCTGATAAGGATTTAAGGTTTGATACGAAGTTATTTTTCTTGGATACGTTTTGTGGAAGGAAGTGGTATGTAGGCGTATCATTTTTTTTGGAGAGAATCTGAGTTGTGGTGAGAGAGAAGGAAGGGGCGGACCAGAGATATGGGATTAGGGTTAGTCTTTGTGTATTAGTGGTGTAATATAGTCCCCATTATTAGGGTTTGACAAGGGTTATAACCGGTTTCACTAATACTATGTATGGATCGGATGGGTTCTTGTGTAGATGGGCCATGGTATAGTTAAATTGGGTCTCTTGATTTCTGGTTATTGGACTCGTGGGCTCTATCAATCATTTGTGTAAATGGGCCGTGAGAAGGTAAGTTGGGCCACATGATAGTCTTGGAATTTTAAAGGGTTTCAGATTGTACTAATTGGTTGAATCCGGATTCGAAAATGAACATTGTATCAAATTCATTAGATCGGGTAGATTTATTTGAGTAGTCAAATTCTACAGTGGTGTTGGATATATGTTCTCATGGGCTTGCGTTGAATATTCGAATATTTGGATCGGGTATTGGTTATATAACGAATGTCTTTGTAATATTGGTTGAGTACTCATGATCCGGATATTTTGGTATTCCTTGTTGTATATCACGAAAGTCTCTCATTTGATGGATATGAGGAAAGTTTGGATTTGGATTGTCATGTGATTTGACTCGGATGATTCAATTTTCATGGATCGAGCCTCAATTATTTAAAGTAACCAAGTTTGGGCCGTTCACATGATTGAGTCGGATGGACTTCTCCATATTGAGATTCTATGAGAATTGGATTAT
The DNA here is from genome assembly GCA_019973895.1 of Chrysanthemum seticuspe. Lineage (NCBI taxonomy): Eukaryota > Viridiplantae > Streptophyta > Magnoliopsida > Asterales > Asteraceae > Chrysanthemum > Chrysanthemum seticuspe. The sequence continues at coordinate 143,164,866 of BPTQ01000007.1, read as the reverse complement.
ATGAGACTTGGATAAAATGAGATTTGTCGATGAGATTTGATGTGATGATGAGATACTTTGGTGTATACATTTTCACGAAAAATATTATGTCACGGTTTGAAGTGTTTATTGGAAAATGTTGACTACGGGGTTGTTTGTACGGTATTTCTTATTTGGATTTGATGTGAGATTTTCCGGGCGCGTTTACTTATTTCGTCTTCTTTCTTTCTACCCTTCTGCGAAGATGACTTGTTTGGGAATTTATAGAGTGTGATAAAGACTTGGCTATTTAGTTACTTTTGTGATTCTTTCTCGCTTAACCTACAACGTAACTATCACTTCGGTGTCTCACGCAGTTGAGGATACGTCAAGAGGTTTTGTACATTGGGTACACCGTTTCTTCTTCACTAGGATTAGTGCAAGCTTAAGTAATAAATATGGGAAATTTTACGTCATGTTCAAGTTTGACATATCAGGGTCTATTTCTCATAGTGGTCATTGCTATAACCGACAGAATAAATGAATGGTGTGTTTACCAAAGTGTTTAATGGTTGAGATGAAATCAGCAATTCTCATGGGTTACTCGATGCCACAAAATGTCAATGATACTTCACAGTCTAATAAAAATCTTTCAAGAATCTTCAACGTCTGTCATGATTCTTCAAGATGTTTGCTTATGACAAGAACTTCTCGTGCAAATGGTCGTACACGTTATGATGCTTCTGAAAGTTCGAAACCATCATGGGGGAGAAACATGTACTTTGATGTTTTACGGTCAACCTCCAGAGGAAGTATTTTATTCTACTTGGTTTGTGAAGTTGTCTATATATGGGTAAAGAATTGTTAATGATGGAGAAGAATCGTTGATGAACCGCTGCATGTTCCCCTAAAACAGAAATTCACCTCAACCAAAGTTGTCGTATCACATTCAAGCTGACATTGTTTACGGTTTAGTCTTGATTTTGTAAAATCCCGTGAAAGAATCTGTTTCTCGGTTTAAATCATAGACTTGTAAAATCCCGTGACAATGAAATCATCCCGGTAAATGTAATGTGCATTTCCGGATCTATCTTACGGTTTATTCTTGGTCTTGTAAAATCCCGCGAAAGAAACTATTTCTCGGTTTAGACCATAGAATTTTAAAATCCCGTTATGATGGAACCATCCTAGAGAAAGGAAAGTGTATTTCCGGATCTTATCTGATGCTGGTGCTACGGTTTCTAATTCGAAGAAGGGATAAAAGGGTGTACTTCATGAATTGGTTGATTGGTTGGACATTCTTCATGGCAGTTTGGTTATTACATGGTTTTACGGGGTTATGTGCTTTTAACCATGGTCAGGATGAAACCATTATCATAGTTCACTTAAAACGTCAAAGGAGGCTAGATTTGAGTTTTTAACTACAAGATGTGACAACGGCGTTAATTCAGTATTATCTATTTGAGGTTGAAGTGAAATGTCACGGGCAAGTGTAATTAGTATCTGAAGGTATCGGGGATGGTTGGATGAAGATTCTTCAAGATCCTTGTTCGAGCTTTTAATATTTTCAAAAACGAAGACTTGGAAATCTAGTTATTTTTTGGTGACTTTTCCTTTTCTTTTACCACTTGGGGGAATTGGGCTCTTACAACCACAAAATAGCTATCACTTTAAGGAGTTACGTTGTAGTGCTCAGTGTCACATTGAATTGTGGATTTTCAAGAGGTGATGTACGTTTAATAGTTGATGGTTGGTTGGTTGAAGAGTATAGAGTACTTAGAGATTCAAAAGGGCATGAATTCTCGGCACCGCTCTTTGTTACATATGTGCAAGTTTAAGTCACGAGTTCGGGTTATTTTACTTCAGGGTCAAATTCATCATATTGGGTTTTCTCCATCAGTTGTCATGACAAAGAGCCAAGTGAATGATAATGGGGTTGATTACAAGTTTTGCCAAGAGAGGTAGAAAAGAGAGAGATTATGACGTTTGAACACAACAGTTCAAGCTTCGTACTCTAAAGAAAAGAAAAGTGTACACTTCAGTGCGCTTTATCTTCTAAAGAAGAGAAATCTTCTCAATTATGACCATTCTCATCAACATGATTCATGCTTTTTCCATGCGCTTTCAGTCATCAAGTGAACCGAACTATTGTTGATTGTTTTCTTATTCCAGTTGCTCAATTATAATGACGATGACGACATCATATGCTACCTTTGAGGGGGAGAAGTTTGAATAGAATACATTTGGATGATTTTCACTTATTCAATCAAGAATGACAACTCCGTATGCAATTCTTGAGGGGGAGAAGAAGTGTGAATTTACTGCATGGTTGATTGATATCTGAGAATAAATGGTCAAACGGCTCCAAACTCATGTAAGAACCGAGCTTATTCTTATCTGGTCATCTTCAAATGGAGTTTTCTTTTAAGAGTCGTTGGTTGACATCTTCACACGGGCTGATTTGATTAATGACGAAGTGCTTCCAGTTGCGGGGCTGATTTCCTTAATGAACATCTTTCTGTTCTTGTTTGATTGGGATGGATTTGAGTTAAGGGGATTTGCTATTTGTAAGTTAACGGGAATGCATTTGGTCAGTTGAAGATGTTGACTTTATATTCCCCAAACGGACAATCTTGAAGAAGGTCGAGTCTACAGTCTGTTCTACATTTCTTCTACATGTTAGAAGACTAAAGACGAGTTGCATTTAACGATCTAAAGACTTCTTCTTAATTCAAGCACTCATCATAAAGATTGTCGGTTTAGGGGAGAGCACTAATTAGGGGAGAGTGAAAAGTCAGATTTAATCCCTAATTATATTTGCTCACAATGTACTTCAGCAAGTTGATTCTCACAAAGACTTCAAAGGTTCTTCTCAAAAGATTTCTAGTATATTGGCTTACAATGTGTTGCTGATTCTGAGGTATCAAAACCAGCAAGGGGGAAGGAGACTCACATCTAAACACAAAGTTAGTAAACTTGATGAACTTAATTCTTATAAATGATTGAAGATATCCCAGGAAGACAAAGGTCATGACCGCAGAGAAACTCAAGGTTTTACTCATCAAGGCTTTTAGTGTTATTATTCCAACTACGTGGGGGAAGTGATGTAAGAGAAAGTTTCTGGTGATAAAAGAGGTACACAAGTGTGTGATGATTTTGATGCTATCGAAATCATCAGGGGAGAGACATTGTGTACATTGGGGACGCTCAGCTGTTTCACTTGAGAGCATAATCAGTGATTCAGAGATAGATCACTTATTCCGGAGTTGACATCCGCAGAGATAATCAGTGATTCAGCATGCTACTTCAATGTCATCGGTTATTCTTTCTTTGGGCATTTGGGTACTTCGGGTTCTTGAGCTTCATACACTATCATCAGGGGAGAGAAAAGTATACTTCGGGGTTATTCTTTGGCTATCAGACTTAATCTTCTACTTCGATGGTATAAGTTTCTCTGTCTTCGGGTATATGTGTATTCGGGTTCGTGAGCTCTAGTCTAAGAGACTGACTGCATCAATTCATCTACTTGGGGGAAGTGGTCTCTTGACAACCTTTTGGGGATGCATCGCTTCAGACTTCAGTGGAATGAAATTTGAGAAGAGTTATTTATATGTGGGATGATTCTTTGCTGTTCTACTTGATGATATAACCCCGAACGGAGAATCATGATGATCATTCTTATATGGAGCAGCAAGATCGATGATATAGTGTGCTTCATTGTGCATCTGGCTAAGACAAGCTTGAAAGAAAGCTTAGAATCTGCTCAATAAGAAGATTTACGGTTTGGGGGGAAGCTACCAAAGTCTCACTTTCAGAAGGTTCAATTTCTCTCAATTCAGGAGCCTCGAAAACTTTGGTGGTGAATGTTTAAGAGATGACGATTTCTATCTTCTACAACGATGCTGGACGATATCCTTATCTCGGTACTCGTATCGTCATCTTCTTAAACTATATCATCTAAACTATATCTGTAAATATTTATCAAAAACCAAATACAAAAATATAAAACCAGCAAAAAAAAAATAGAAAAAATATAAAACCTACAAAAATCCATAAAAAATCAGAAAATTTGAAAAAGACAAAAAATATTGTTTTTCAAAGACATGTCTTCTGGTATCGATAACATCTACGGTCATAGAAATGTAATTCAATAATGGCACGGGACCATAGATGAAGTTCGAGCAGAAGGTGTAAATATTCTTTTCAATACATGTCTAACACTATGCCTTGCAGTTATTTCAGACCGTAACCCGCGCTTAACCATGGTTTGCTATTATTTCAGATAGCAACCCATTCTTCAAGAAAGGAAAGTGTTGCGCTAAACCAATTTTCAAATATCTCGTGCACTTATCCTAAAACAAAATGAGGAAAGTATGTCGAAGGACTGCTGTTCCTACTAAAATATTTTTCCTTCTAAAATTCTTCAGAAAAATATTTGTTTTAACAAAATGGTGGTAAATGAGTTGCTTGAAAATCAATCAGAATTTTCATAAATTTGCAAAACCCAATCAGTGACTTCAGCGCTTTTAAACTTTTCATAGAATGAGTCATTGATTGAGGGGGAGAATGTTTTCAAATTTATATCATCTATTGGGCTTATATAATCATCCTACGTGCTTAACTGAAAAAGATAATTGCCTATGTTGAAGGACTAGGAATCTAGGATGTGATTGTTAGGATTAGATGATTATAGTTTGATGAACACATTATTCCCATGCTTTACATGATCTGATTGATATGTTGGATTGACTTGAATTAGTCGATTGTTGTTTGGGTGTTGTCGACCACCATATATGTCTATCTGTGTTTACTAACGTATGCAGATAACATGTTTTAAAAGAATGTTCCCGATCCGGATCCCACATATGAAGATGATTGGATGCCGAAAGGAAAGGGTAACTATTTCTTAGATCGACAAATGAAGAAACGGAGCTTAATTAGATCTCCATGGAGAGTTGGCACGATAGATGCAACTTAAGAGGTCTCACTGCATCTGCAAATGGTTTTCTTCCAGCCCTACAGCAACAACAGAAGCTTCTTATCCACCTAACGTATCTTTGTGCAGGACAAGTAGTGAATAACACCATTTTTCAAACAAATTTGATAAAATTGTTTTGAAAATGTTAAAATATTGTTTTGAAAATAAAATGAACTTAAATTTTGGAAATCAACCGGACTTCATTTTAAACATAAGTCACTCAATCAATGACTACGGTCATTGATTGAGGGGGAGAGTTATTTCAAATTAAATATTTTCAAACGATATCTCTTCATAAAAGTCCAATTGTACGAAATAAAGTGGTGATCTAAAGATTTAATGTTATGTCATGGTATGATTTTCTTTAAAACTCAAAGATCTTTCAAAATGAAATTTTTTCTGTTCTTGTTTGATTGTGAAATTGTTTTATTTTACTAAAAGATCTCTTAAAATTATCACACCTGACACTAACAATCTTTAATGTCTAAAATTGGTCCTCATTAGTCAATTTCAAAAATTAAATCATGCCACGTCTTTCCCCAAAATCTTTTAAATGATTTAAATCAATTGGGATCACAAATCTCAAAAGGTTTGAAATTTTTTATCGGGGGAGAGATCGTGATTTAAATCTCAAATCTGTTTAAAGGGTATGTTTCAAAAGCACTCCTTCCTTCATGTGCCAAACGATTTCAAATACATAATGCACATGATTGAGGATGAGCACTTAACCAAAAACCAGATGAGAATTTAAACCAGGCACATATTATCCCATGTTTTCTAAACCTTATTAAATCACTTGGGATCCAAAATCTCAAAGGGTTTGATATTTTTGATCGGGGGAAAATTTGTGATTTAATAATGAAACTTGATAAAAGGTGATCGTTTTGATTCAAATGTGCATGCTGCTCTCCCATATGTGCTAAACGCTTTCGAATCTCGAAGCACATATTGAGGGGGAGCATTTCTAAAGAAAATAAACTTTCAAGGTACAAAGATTTCTATGTTTCAACATAATGTACCTTGATTGATTTTCTAATGGTTTCTTAATGGCTATTGTGATCGTGGATGTACTTCAAAAGAACTCTTTCCTCTATATGATAAAATGATTTCAAATATCAACACACATTTTGAGGGGGAGAATTTACCACAAAAAAAATCAAATGGCTTTTTCCACGGAAATTGTAATCAAGAATATATTTCAAGGAACTCTTGCCTCCATGTGATAAACAATTACAAAATCATATGCACATGTTGAGGGGGAGCATTTCTTTATGATCAAAACAATTAAGGTACAAAATTCTTTGATATTATATTACAATTACCTTGATTGATTTTCCAAATAATTTTTCAATTGGTTCCAAGAAGGAAAGAAAAATACCAAAAGACCGACCAATTTACTTTATGCATGGTGTTATAAGGATGGTTAGGTTAGGTATTCGTTCCCACGATCCCGCCAGAGCCGGAGGGATCTACCCAGGGACAATCCACTAGATAGTGTAGAAGTCCTTAGGTATGATGAAAAAAAAGGAGAAAAATGAGAATACGGGAAGAGTGCGGACTGAGACAGAGCTAGTACTGGAATAAACCCAACAAGGTTCTAGTTATGAAGTCTCGGTAAGCATTGAAGGGGTTGAAGAATGAAAAAGAATTGAATGTGAAAAGGGTGATAAGAAATAGCCCTCCATTAATTCAACCTTAGGGCAGAAACCAGATTCAATACATATGCTACTAGTGTCTACTAAGGTAACAATGGTATTGAAGACAAGACGTCATGGACCTAGTGACGCACTGCACCTAACTTCCCAAGCTACTCAAGTTCCTTTTAAAAGGACTTGTTTCATTCTCACGGGGAACCTACATAATCTATCAACTTTCTCTTAGAGATTGTTGATAATGAAGAAGGAGACCCTCTCCCTAGTCTCCAGCATAGGAAACCAAATGTGCACTATTGAGTCTAGAGCCAAGAGATCATCCACAATATCTCATTAGGACACAAAATTAATGAAGACTTGCTGTTTCACACAATGTGGAAAGTAAGTATATATTGAGAGTCCTGCGCATTATCCTTGTGTAATTTGCCAGGACATCCGAGTGATATGTCAAATATTCACAATGAAGATGGAAATCCTTCTAGAGCCAACATCAAACAAGCTCTTGGTGGGTGACATGTGAGATCTTACAAAAGATCAAGCTTGTGACAACTGGATAGAAACAATGGGGCGATTCATTCTTGAATCTACCTTGGTCCATGAAACGAATTGACGAATACTTTTGGAAAAACCGTTCGATGTGCAAATCTTCTTTTCTCTAGAACATCGAATGTGTATTCATGTTTTCAAACACAAAAAGTATCTATGATTGAAAAAAATACTTTTGGAAAAACCGTTCGATGTGCAAATATCTTCTTTTCTCTAGCACATCGAATGTGTATTCATTTTCAAATACAAAAAGTATTTCTGATTGAAAATTGATCTTTCTTATAAAACCTTCATCGTATTACAAAACTCTTTCTTCTAAGCAATATGTGATTGTTTTCAAATCAATTTTTCATCAATCAGTGAATCTCAATTTGCTGGTTCACTCACTCCATGTTGTCTACTTTGGGACGCCCCGGTTTGAGAACGGCTAGATCAAGCTGCGAAACCCTATTAAGGAGATTCTTTGGAATTCTACCTGATCACAGGCAGTATTTATACTGATCAACGGGGAACCGTGGTTCTTGCAACTATATTCAACGAAAGTGAACAAAGACACTTTCATGTGTTTTAGTGCTAACTGTTGTTTGCAGGAACATTGGACGGTTGCAGTTGATCGATATTGAGGAGTCAATTCACAACCGCATGCTCACAACATTCACACTTAATTGAAGAAAATCATGACCATCAAAGACATACAATGATGCTTCTGCTAATCTGATGAAAAGATGTCATGATCCAGAAAGTGTGAGCATGTCAGTCAAAAAGTCACAACATCACATGAAGGCAACACAATAAAGGGTGATCCAGATATTTAATATGGCTGATGATCTCAGAGAAAGCTCGAAGATCATCAAAGATGTGGATCAGTTCAAAGACCTCCACTAAAAGTACAAAACTATGCGGACTTTGAAGAATCGCTACTCAAGCACAAAGAATGCGGAAATTGAAGAACTGAAGTTTACGAGCTCAGAACTAAAGACAAAGATAGAATGCTTGGATGCAAAATGTATTTCATGGGGTGCGAATAACGATCGTACGGTTTTAAATAATTCTCCGTTATTCGACGACCTGCTTGATGACATCGCCCCTGAGGTTGAGTTTGAAGTATACGGGTGTAAATTTAAGCAAGGGTATTATCTAGCTGACGGAATATACCCGGAGTGGGCATCTTTTGTCAAGTCATTTACAGTTGCAAGTAACCCAAAAAATGCCGCATTCAAAGCGAAACAAGAAAGTGCTCGAAAAGATATCGAAAGAGCTTTTGGTGTCCTCCAAGGACGTTGGCATATCATTGCCCAACCGGCGCGTGCATTTACTGTTGGCAAGTTACGGAGAATCATGTACTCGTGCATCATATTGCATAACATGATTTGAAAGATCAAGAATTTGCGATATCCGACATTGCTGAAACGTATATTTCTCCGACACCAAATTTACAACATACATGGATTGAACGTTGCGAATTGCAAAGGAAAAAAACCAAAGAACTACATGATAAACGCAAACACGCAAAGATTCAACGATGTCCCATCGAGCATGTTTGGCAACAAGTTCAATGGGAAAAATTTCAACAACAGAATCCAAATAATTAGTTTCTTTATAATTTGATGTATTTCTTAAGTTGCGCATGTTTTTTTTACCGTATCTTTATTTTACGTTTCGTATGTTTTTTATTATGTTGTATTGTATTTTCATTTTTAATGAAATGAATTTAGTTTATTTGGAAATTTGAATAAAAAAAATAAAGTGGTAGTGGTAGGTCCCAAATGAAGATTTTGAGGTTTGTTATGAGGGAGGGGGTTTGTTGTGGTTAGTTGTGAAGGTTTGTTATGCTGATGTGACGCTGGGGTGGCGGTGATGAAGAGGCATGGCTATATCACCACACCCACCGCTCTAATCTCAAGCGAGTAGTCACATTCCTAGATTTTTGCTTTTAAGAAAAATAATGAATCGTTGGCGAAGAAAATATTAGATATAACCGGACAATTTTGAGACATTTTTCTACCCGTGAGAATAGATTGTTGCATGACATTCTTTATCAACATGGAAAACACATCAGCAACAATAGTAAACAGATACAGAGATAAAATTGGGATCAATATATATCTCATATATGACATACATCTAATAAATCAATCTTAGCCATCCATTTTTTATCAAAATTAATAAAAAAAAACCATTGTCATCATTTCTAAAAACAACATATCTTGCAAACGGTAAATCTTTAAACTACAAAAAATACATCATCGCGACGATAATTAAATTATCTTTTTATAGATATGCACTTCTCTATATTTTCGACAATTTTTATTTTATTTTTCTATTATTTTTTTTTCAAAAATTCTTCCCAGAAAAATTATATATGATTTGTAAAGTCATATATTATTTTCAAAAATCACATATGATTTGTAAAAATCAAATCACATGTGATTTTTTCAAATCATGTATGACTTTTACAAATCACATATGATTTACAAAAATCATATATGATTTGTAAAAATCGAATCACATATGATTTTCACAAATCATATATAATTTTTCTGAACCGAAATGTTGAAAAAAAAATCGTTAAAAATATATAGTAGTGCATATCTATAAAAAGATAATTTAATTCTTGTCGTGATGGTATAATTTTTTTCGCGTAACGATTAACGGTTTGCAAGATATTTAATTTTTTTTTAAAAGGTGAAAGTTTATTTTATTTTCTTTTATTTAAAAAATGAATGATTATGATTGGTTCATTGAATCTATGGTAAATTTGAGATTTATATTGAAATTTTACCTACAAAGATACATGATCTTTTTGACGGATGCCCCTAAAAGGCTTGATAAAACTGATAAAATCTCCATTAATCATAAGATCCACCTCATAAGATGAAATGATATACAAGCCATTTACACCACGTGTCTCTCCATAAAGTTTATGAAAGGTTTTAATGGATATTTAAATAATAGTATGTCCGGATTCGAACTCGAGACTTCGGGATTGCACACATTACGTATGAGAATTGATGTACATAATTAATATAAATAAAACGTTATTATTATTAATTATTAATCACTAAATAAAATATAACGATAGTTAAATAATTAACGAGGTTTGGTTAACGGTCGTTAAATATTAACTAGAAGGACTAGAGATGAAATTACAAGTCGGGAAAGTTCTAGAATTCCCTTGGGAATGCTTTGGCCGATCGGTTGGGTTTCCAAACCCAATCACACACAAACTTGGTCATCAAGTTAAGTTACATATAAATACAAACCCTTGTATTCATTCATAACTTAATCTTGGATTACCAATAACCTAAATTTCTCTCCTTCTCCTCTCCTCTTTGTGTGGCCGGTCGAAACACCCAACCCCAAGGGTTTTCGATTTTGTCTAACTCAAAGATAAAGTATTTGGTTTATTTGTGATTCAAGGAACTAGCTTTTCCACATCAAATCGCTATTAGTACGTGTGTACAAGAACGAAGAGCAAGCACGCTTGAGCTTGTATTCCTTGGTGGTCGATTTTTTGGGTAGGACGATTTTGTGAAACCCTTTGTTAGGGTTTTGGGTTTTGTTACTTGATCACATCATCGTTTGTTTACTTGAATTGCTAAAAGGTACGCACTTTCTTGTTTGGTTAATTAATTACATATATTATTCCTATTGTCTTCGCTGCATGCTTTGATGATGTATTTGTTTTATGTATAATTGTTATGAGTATAAAATTCCAACAGTGGCATCACGAGCCGTTAATATGATGTAATTAATTACCAAAACACATAAAAATTGAATCTTTATGATTATTTGCATGCTTTTTATGGTTTCTAGGGTTTTGAATTCGAAACCCTAATTTTATTTATTTTGGGTCGATTACCCTATATTTATTTAATTAGGTTTTAATTTTGTAAAACTTGTAGAAACCCTAGGATTGCATGCTTATTTTATGTGGTTAATTAATGAATAATTGTTATGTGCCATGTAATATGCGTATCTTGGGTGATAATTGTTATGCGGAATCCATGGTGAAACATGCATGTTTTGCCATGGAGTATTGTTAATGTTTATTGATTAATTGTTAAGTGATACACACATGTTTTATTTATTTAATAATTATTAAATTGGGGAAGACCTCAATTATAACTAATAAAATTCGTTATGTGCTAATTGTTATACTATTAACTTCGGCTTACGCAATCGACTTGTCGATGTATGTGGCTCATCTTCTCGCGAGATGAAAGTCCTAGTTAATGTATGCATTTATTTACGCTTAGAATTGTTATTAGAGTTTATTGAAATAATTATGCATGTGGCTAATTGTTTTTACATATGTTAAATTGTTTAGTTATATGTTTATATTATTTGAGTGTGTTTAATTTTTATTAAAATGCTTTTTTGTTTATATATTGTTTGACATGTTAGTAAGCAAAAAGGGTTTTTTTATGAATAGAAAATTAAATGGACTAAATAATGGCGAAATTGATTTGTTATCTAAGAATTATTCTTGAACTTTTAATCGACTGATGCGACTGTACTAAATGGTTAGAACGGCTCACTCACTAGAACAAACTATAAAGGGGTATTTAAGAAGTGAGCATAGTCTCACTGAATGGATGTCTAAGGTTATGCTTCAGTGCTTACCTGGTCCTCTGCCCCCTGTGCGTTCGATTGGAGCTACCTAGTATAACCATTCTATGTACGAAGCATCTTAGTGCAAAGTTGTAAGTTTCTCAACGCATCGATTAAAACTTTGTAGAATTAAATCTTAGCATCTAAAATCTTTTAGTAAGTTTTTCGAAAATATTATGTTATAAAGTTGTATGCATGCTTCTTTATACATAAGTTTTGATTACACATCAAAAATTGTACCCTTTAAATTTAAGTTTATGCCATCTAATGATATGAAACACTTGAAATTGTAATTTAGTTATGTGATACCTTGATCTAGATTACAATAACGAGGTGAATTATTTTGTTGTGTGAGACCTCAGCTTTATGATTTGCAGTTTCTAAATTAGACAACTTAATTAAGTTAGTTAGTGAGACCTATAACTTAAGGCATAAGATGGGATAAAACATGCTTACGTTTTGCATTAATTGTTTTGGCAAAATTGTAAATCCCATAACTTTTGGAATTGAAAACTTGTTTGTCAATTATCGTTTTTCAACGATTACCTATTCTATACTTTCACCACTAGCAGATCAACTGATGTGGTGGAACTATGATAATGAGGATCCAAAATTCAAGGAAAATTCTATGGTTAATATGAATATTGACCAAAGGGTATTTTATTTTCTTGAATGTTTACTTATCGAAAGTACTAACTTTTGAACTTTTATTTCTGTAGAAATGGCTCAAGCTGAATCTACTGCACTAGCCTCGTCGTTCAAATCTATGTTTGATCGAGAGAAATTGACTGGTAGCGCGAATTTCAATGATTGGTATCGGCAACTCAGAATTGTCTTGAGGGTTGCCAAAAGACTCAATTATTTGACTACGCCTTGTCCTCCTGAACCTGCAGCTGATGCTACTGCTGAAGCACGAGCTGCATGGCAATCTGAGTATGACAAGTATAATGAGGTCGCCTGCATTATGCTCGGGAGTATGAACTCAAGCTTGCAAAAGCAATTTGAGAATTACTTCCCTAATCTCATGCTGGAAGAATTGCAAAGGTTGTTTGAAAAGCCTGTGACTGTAGAGCTGTATGACTTGATTGATGCTCTTCATAGTTGCAAGCAAGGAGAAGGGAAAACTGTAAGCGCCCACTGCCTGGAAATGATGAGTTACATGGACCAGTTGGGGCGCTTGAACTATGTCTACCCTAATGACATACAAATTGGCCTGATCAACAGATCCCTTAACAAGGAATTTGATGGTTTCGTGCGCAATTATAATATGCATTGCACGGGGAAGACAGTCAGTGAGGTACATGCAATGCTCATTGATTACGAAAAAGGTTTGCCCAAGAAGGCCTCTAGACCTGCGGTTTTGACCATCCAGAAGGGTAGAATTTCTAAGCCTAATAAGCCGCTAGCGAACAAGAAAGGGAAAGGTAAGGGTAAAGCTGATAAGGGAAAACAAGTTATGACTTATCAGCAAGAACCCAAGAAGTACCCTCCCAAACAGCGTGAGAATCCGAAGAAGGATCAGGCTTGTCATCACTGCACTGCAGTTGGACACTGGAAGAGGAATTGTCCACTGTACCTTGATGAGTTGCGAAATAAGAGGTATAAAAATACTGGCACTGTGGCCAGTACTTCAGGTACTCTTTTGATGATAGAATTATTTGCTTTTCCTCATAAAATAAATTCCTGGGTATATGATACTGGATGTGGTATTCACATATGTAATACACTGCACGGACTTAGAGAAGCAAGGAAGCTTGCCTATGGACAGCAATACCTGCACGTGGGTAATGGAGCACATGCAGTCGTTGAAGCTATAGGCACGTTTGATTTAGTTTTACCTTCGGGTTTAGTACTGTCATTAAACGATTGTCATTACGCACCTTCCATTGTTAGGGGTGTCGTTTCTGTTTCCTTGTTAAAAGATATTGGTTTCGTTCATACATTTACTGATTATGGAATTTCTGTTTCTTTAAATGATGTTTTTTACTTTAATGTTATTCCAGTAAATGGTGTGTTTGAAATTGATTTGCATGATAATGTTGTTGATAAAAATAATTCTGTCTTTAGCATCAATAATAAAAGAATCAAAGGTGATTTGGATTCTTCATTTCTATGGCATTGTAGACTTGCTCATATAGGCAAGAAACGCATGCAACAGCTGCAACACGATGGGCTTTTGCAAGACATCAATGATGAATCATTTGATAAATGCGAATCTTGCATATCTGGGAAGATGACCAAGAAACCTTTTACAAATAGTTTAGAAAGGGCTTCTGATCTTCTTGGTGTAATACATACTGACGTATGTGGACCACTAAGACATGTGTCAAGAAAGGGTGCTAGCTAGTTCTTAACCTTTACTGATGATTTCAGTCGTTATGGTTATGTTTATTTACTTAAACATAAACATGAAGTCTTTGAAACATTTAAGGTTTTAAAGAGTGAAGTAGAACTGCAACTAGGAAAGAAGATTAAAGCTCTTCGATCTGATAGAGGTGGTGAATATTTAAGCCAAGAGTTTAAAGATTATCTAGCTGAGTGTGGTATTGTCCAGCAACTCACATCTCCTTATACTCCACAACAAAATGGTGTATCTGAGAGAAGGAATCGTACATTGCTAGACATGGTGCGATTGATGTTTAATCTTACTACTCTTCCCTTATCCTTTTGGGATTATGCTTTGGAAACTGCTGTTCGCATATTGAATATGGTTCCAACTAAGAAGGTTGATAAGACTCCTTATGAAGTGTGGTATGGGAAACCTCCCAACTTGTCTTACTTAAAGGTCTGGGGTTGTGAGGCGTTTGTTAAACGTGACTCTGCTGATAAGCTGCAACAAAGATCTGTTAAGTGTGTCTTCGTAGGATACCCAAAGGAAACTATGGGTTACTACTTCTACTTTCCACCTGAAAACAAAGTAATTGTTGCTAGGTATGGAGACTTTCTTGAAAAGGATCTCATATCTCATGAATTCAGTGGGAGAGTATATGATCTGGAAGATGATCAAGAAGATACAACACCTTCTGAAAACACTAGCCAACCTCAAGTAGAACCTGAAAGTCTGGGCGTTCCACCTGAGATTGAAGTGATTCCCATTCGTAGATCCGCAAGGGCTATGCGTGCACCTGAGCGTCTATGTCTCAACGTAGAAGCTGAGGAAAATATGTTAGGGGATCTTGGTGAACCTTCTAACTATAAAGCTGCCATGATGAGTCCTGAAAAGGAAAAATGGCGAGTTGCAATGAATGGGGAAATGCAATCCATGAAAGATAACGAAGTCTGGATAGAGGTTGACTTACCTCCAAATGCTAAGGTAGTTGGAAGTAAGTGGCTCTTTAAGATAAAGACTGACATAGATGGCAATGCACACACCTATAAAGCTCGTCTTGTAGCTCAAGGTTATACTCAAATGTGACAACTCGCAATTTCAGGTCATTTCTCAAAACAATTCATGCCTTACAATTTCAACATTTTTCGTAAACTAGGTTTACGTGTTCCAAATTCGCGTAACCTTAATGGTTTAGCGGCGAATTCATGATCATATCATCACGAACCTTTCATATGGACTAAGTTTAGTCTACATTTCATTAACATCATTTGCATCATGTTAATTCATTCATGATTTTATATTTCACCTTAAACGCGTAAATTTTATATTAAATAAACGTTATCGCGTGAGTTATTATTTTGAATATTTAATCCGTTACTTCTAAAAATGATCCCGAGATATTTTTATACTTACATTTAGTTATAAAAAACTATATTTTGAGTTTACCTAGTGGTTTAAATTTATTTTGTCTATAAATCGTTAAAGTTATATTATTACGACGTTTTTCTTAAAAATTACACGATAATTATTTTATCACTCAAATTTTACAAGGAATGTATTTTTACAATTTTTATGATCTCATTATACTCTACTTTGATATATTAAAAATTACTTTCACCTAAAATTTCCTTTAATACACTAATGTGCATATATTCCTACAAGTTATTATTACCTAGACATTTCACTTACATTTTTAACAAATATACACAATATAAAAGAAAAAAAAAGATATTTGAGAGACAATTGTCCCCTAAAAACCGGCCCTATGGGGGGTTACATTTAATGTTGGTAAAATTTTTCTTCCTTGATTGTTTAGACTTTTACTCCATATATATTTCATACTTCAATCATTCACTTCATTGAATCATCTCATTTATTCAAGAGTAAAAAGTTTTTTTCTCTCTTCTTGTTTCTCTCCAAAACCGGCAGCCTAAGGATCCAAGGAGGGATCAAAATTTTTCAAGCTCAAGTATATTACAATCTAGATCACACTCTTATTAAGGTTTTGAAATAAAAACCTAGGGTGTTTAGGTTAAACCTTTGTTCTTTGCACCTCATCAAGTTTACTTGTAAGCATATTACTATCATTTTACATATTTCATCTTCATTTCATATTTATTTCTTCATATTTGTAGCAAACATGCAAGACTTGTGTTGTTTATACCATTTTTACCATGATTTTTAGTGTTATATATATATAAAGGTCATCCTATAATTATTCCCTTGGTATATTTTGGTCTTGATGATGTCTAGGAACCCATGACACCCTAAGAAGGTGTATGGTAGGATTAGATTAGCTTTGGAGTTGATTTGAAGGGATTGGAATAGGTTTAGTACGAGAAAAACTATTTTCGACAAGTATATAAAAGTGTTCTGTCCTTGTTTTATTTTTCTGGAAAATCCGACAGTAGGCACGAATTTTTGGCCTTGATATTTAGAAAATATACTTTAAAACGAATCCGTGGCCGCTTGAACGGATTAAAACGTAGTTATAACGAAGAAGTTATGAATTTTTCAAGTTTGACGACGATATATACATTTTCAGAAAATTTCAGCAACATGTTTTTATTTTGTACGAGTCAAAAACGAGTCCTAAGCTTTACAAATTATATCGACTTATCAAAAATATATTAGTATACTTTGATACGAAGCTAAGGACGTATAATACGTAGAAAACGGATTTGAAACGACTAAGATATACACGTTTTCATAAAATTTCCGTAACTATTATTTTCAGAAAAACTATATTATTTTACGAGACAAGTGTTACGGTAATTAAAACGACCATGTTGAAGGCTGTTTTTAACTATGATGTAGAACTTTTTGTAACGAGATGTCTTCTAATGAAATTAAGATCACCAAGCATATTTTCCAAAACGACCAACCGTTTGTATAGCGGAGTTTTAATAAATTAATTACGGTTGCTCAAACTTTGCCGAAACTCATTTTAAACCACATTTTAGACAAAATCACCATCTTTAACCCTTATTATCTTTATGTTCGAGACCTTTATGTCGAAAACTCATGAACTGAAACTTCTAGATTTTGATACAAACTTTCTAAAACTGTCGAGTTCGTTTCCTAACGATCGACGTACACCATTTTACGACTAGTTTTTCGAAGCCATTTTTGTCACTTTCATGAAATTTCCGATGACTTTATTTTACGACGAAAAGTTATAATTTCACAATAAATCATTAAGAAACTATTGTAGGATGACATTTTGACGTAAATACTTGTAAAGTAATTTAAGAATGGTCAAGACGTCAAAAGAGTATTTTTCGACGAAGAGTATTATTTTCAAAACTCGCAAGTGGTATAAATAACATACGAAATGCATGCATAACATCATATCATAACTCATAACATATCATATCATTCATAATAGGTCATTTTCGAGATTCACGCTACATTTCAGTGTACTCACTTTTGTCTTCGCATCATTCCACCAAGTGAGTTTCATGGCCCCTATTTTCAATTGTTTTGTACTACTTTTGGGGGAGATACATGCTTAACTATTTATATATTACTGTGAGTCATAGCCCCTACTCTTTTAACTGTTTTGAATTACTTTTGGGGGAGATACATGCTCAACTATTTTTATGACTATCATGATTATTTGAAACTACATGCTTAACTGAACTTAATGAGTAGTCATATCCTATATCATAAATCATTGAGCTGAATGTCTTGGGATTATCATTGAGCTGAATGTCTTGGGATTATCCTGGAACTGAATGTCTTGGGATTATCATTGAGCTGAATGTCTTGGGATTATCATTGAGCTGAATGTCTTGGGAACATCATTGAGCTGGATGTCTTGGGATTATCATTGAGCTGAATGTCTTGGGATTATCATTGAGCTGAATGTCTTGGGATTATCATTGAGCTGAATGTCTTGGGAACATCATTGAGCTGGATGTCTTGGGATTTTCATTGAACTGAATGTCTTGGTATAATTATGTCAAGTAAACATTGATACATTAAGCCATGCACTATTATGTGAATTCATTTGACATCATGCGCTTGAACATAAACTATATTACATTTTGGCAATGGGTTGTGAATACACAGGTTGCAAGTTTTGTATGGGCGGAACTTGGAACTGAGTGGATTTACAATGCCTTTGCTGCATAAACGATTTTGAAAGGCTTTACATTTCAACACAAACTCTATGAACTCACTCAACCTTTGTGTTGACACTTTTAGCATGTTTTATCTCAGGTATCTATGGCATACACTTCATGGCATGCATTTGGACACATCATGGAGTCGCGATGACGACGCGTCTCACTTGGGTTTTACGTACTTTAAAACATCGTTTGAATTGTAACAAACTTATTTCCGCACAAGATGATTTTCATTTGGGACCTATACTTTGTAAACTCTGATTGTTTTATTAAATCAAACGATGTGTTTTCCAAACGACACTTTAGGTCGTTCAATATATCTGTAACTGTGATGCTATGACAGTCAATCCCCAGGAATTCCATTCCGCTGCCAAAACAGGTAATTTGGGGGTGTGACAGATTGGCATCAGAGCTTCGGTTATAGAGAACTAGGTTGCATCATTGACCCTAGACTATAACTACATCATCATAGCATCTCATCATTTCATCATAAGTGCATGTTCACCTTGCATGCGATTTATACGTACATTTCTCGAGTTATTTACTTTCATTTCAAATCGATTGTCACATGGATGCCCTTAAATACACATCCCATCATACTCACATCAGACTCCAATGTGGTGAATGCCCTGTCATTCCCTATCACAATTTTTTTTTTCACCAAGTTGACTTAACACCAAACATCATATGAGTCGATTAGTCCAAGCATTGCATAGTTACTCCTAAATTATACATAGCCTGATCACCTATGTCTAATTCAGGAAGAATCATGCAATGAAGGGAGTAGTAGGCTTATATGTGTAAGCAATTCTATGACCGAGCCAAATTTTCAAAAGACCCGTTACTCGAACCAATTTAGCCTAATCTCATGACAGTTCTTGTTTGATGAGTTGTGAGATTAAGTAAAAATCGGTTACCAAAAAGTCTTTTGAGGGTTTTGCTCGAGAATGGGAAGGCTTGCCTCATCAAACCCTAACCCTGAGAGACCAACACGAACTGAATTCAGGGACTGAATTCCTTTTTGGATGGGCGAATGTGACAACTCGCAATTTCAGGTCATTTCTCAAAACAATTCATGCCTTACAATTTCAACATTTATCGTAAACTAGGTTTACGTGTTCCAAATTCGCGTAACCTTAATGGTTTAGCGGCGAATTCATGATCATATCATCACGAACCTTTCATATGGACTAAGTTTAGTCTACATTTCATTAACATCATTTGCATCATGTTAATTCATTCATGATTTTATATTTCACCTTAAACGCGTAAATTTTATATTAAATAAACGTTATCGCGTGAGTTATTATTTTGAATATTTAATCCGTTACTTCTAAAAATGATCCCGAGATATTTTTATACTTACATTTAGTTATAAAAAACTATATTTTGAGTTTACCTAGTGGTTTAAATTTATTTTGTCTATAAATCGTTAAAGTTATATTATTACGACGTTTTTCTTAAAAATTACACGATAATTATTTTATCACTCAAATTTTACAAGGAATGTATTTTTACAATTTTTATGATCTCATTATACTCTACTTTGATATATTAAAAATTACTTTCACCTAAAATTTCCTTTAATACACTAATGTGTATATATTCCTACAAGCTATTATTACCTAGACATTTCACTTACATTTTTAACAAATATACACAATATAAAAGAAAAAAAAAGATATTTGAGAGACAATTGTCCCCTAAAAACCGGCCCTATGGGGGGTTACATTTAATGTTGGTAAAATTTTTCTTCCTTGATTGTTTAGACTTTTACTCCATATATATTTCATACTTCAATCATTCACTTCATTGAATCATCTCATTTATTCAAGAGTAAAAAGTTTTTTTCTCTCTTCTTGTTTCTCTCCAAAACCGGCAGCCTAAGGATCCAAGGAGGGATCAAAATTTTTCAAGCTCAAGTATATTACAATCTAGATCACACTCTTATTAAGGTTTTGAAATAAAAACCTAGGGTGTTTAGGTTAAACCTTTGTTCTTTGCACCTCATCAAGTTTACTTGTAAGCATATTACTATCATTTTACATATTTCATCTTCATTTCATATTTATTTCTTCATATTTGGAGCAAACATGCAAGACTTGTGTTGTTTATACCATTTTTACCATGATTTTTAGTGTTATATATATATAAAGGTCATCCTATAATTATTCCCTTGGTATATTTTGGTCTTGATGATGTCTAGGAACCCATGACACCCTAAGAAGGTGTATGGTAGGATTAGATTAGCTTTGGAGTTGATTTGAAGGGATTGGAATAGGTTTAGTACGAGAAAAACTATTTTCGACAAGTATATAAAAGTGTTCTGTCCTTGTTTTATTTTTCTGGAAAATCTGACAGTAGGCACGAATTTTTGGCCTTGATATTTAGAAAATATACTTTAAAACGAATCCGTGGCCGCTTGAACGGATTAAAACGTAGTTATAACGAAGAAGTTATGAATTTTTCAAGTTTGACGACGATATATACATTTTCAGAAAATTTCAGCAACATGTTTTTATTTTGTACGAGTCAAAAACGAGTCCTAAGCTTTACAAATTATATCGACTTATCAAAAATATATTAGTATACTTTGATACGAAGCTAAGGACGTATAATACGTAGAAAACGGATTTGAAACGACTAAGATATACACGTTTTCATAAAATTTCCGTAACTATTATTTTCAGAAAAACTATATTATTTTACGAGACAAGTGTTACAGTAATTAAAACGACCATGTTGAAGGCTGTTTTTAACTATGATGTAGAACTTTTTGTAACGAGATGTCTTCTAATGAAATTAAGATCACCAAGCATATTTTCCAAAACGACCAACCGTTTGTATAGCGGAGTTTTAATAAATTATATACGGTTGCTCAAACTTTGCCGAAACTCATTTTAAACCACATTTTAGACAAAATCACCATCTTTAACCCTTATTATCTTTATGTTCGAGACCTTTATGTCGAAAACTCATGAACTGAAACTTCTAGATTTTGATACAAACTTTCTAAAACTGTCGAGTTCGTTTCCTAACGATCGACGTACACCATTTTACGACTAGTTTTTCGAAGCCATTTTTGTCACTTTCATGAAATTTCCGACGACTTTATTTTACGACGAAAAGTTATAATTTCACAATAAATCATTAAGAAACTATTGTAGGATGACATTTTGACGTAAATACTTGTAAAGTAATTTAAGAATGGTCAAGACGTCAAAAGAGTATTTTTCGATGAAGAGTATTATTTTCAAAACTCGCAAGTGGTATAAATAACATACGAAATGCATGCATAACATCATATCATAACTCATAACATATCATATCATTCATAATAGGTCATTTTCGAGATTCACGCTACATTTCAGTGTACTCACTTTTGTCTTCGCATCATTCCACCAAGTGAGTTTCATGGCCCCTATTTTCAATTGTTTTGTACTACTTTTGGGGGAGATACATGCTTAACTATTTATATATTACTGTGAGTCATAGCCCCTACTCTTTTAACTGTTTTGAATTACTTTTGGGGGAGATACATGCTCAACTATTTTTATGACTATCATGATTATTTGAAACTACATGCTTAACTGAACTTAATGAGTAGTCATATCCTATATCATAAATCATTGAGCTGAATGTCTTGGGATTATCATTGAGCTGAATGTCTTGGGATTATCCTGGAACTGAATGTCTTGGGATTATCATTGAGCTGAATGTCTTGGGATTATCATTGAGCTGAATGTCTTGGGAACATCATTGAGCTGGATGTCTTGGGATTATCATTGAGCTGAATGTCTTGGGATTATCATTGAGCTGAATGTCTTGGGATTATCATTGAGCTGAATGTCTTGGGAACATCATTGAGCTGGATGTCTTGGGATTTTCATTGAACTGAATGTCTTGGTATAATTATGTCAAGTAAACATTGATACATTAAGCCATGCACTATTATGTGAATTCATTTGACATCATGCGCTTGAACATAAACTATATTACATTTTGGCAATGGGTTGTGAATACACAGGTTGCAAGTTTTGTATGGGCGGAACTTGGAACTGAGTGGATTTACAATGCCTTTGCTGCATAAACGATTTTGAAAGGCTTTACATTTCAACACAAACTCTATGAACTCACTCAACCTTTGTGTTGACACTTTTAGCATGTTTTATCTCAGGTATCTATGGCATACACTTCATGGCATGCATTTGGACACATCATGGAGTCGCGATGACGACGCGTCTCACTTGGGTTTTACGTACTTTAAAACATCGTTTGAATTGTAACAAACTTATTTCCGCACAAGATGATTTTCATTTGGGACCTATACTTTGTAAACTCTGATTGTTTTATTAAATCAAACGATGTGTTTTCCAAACGACACTTTAGGTCGTTCAATATATCTGTAACTGTGATGCTATGACAGTCAATCCCCAGGAATTCCATTCCGCTGCCAAAACAGGTAATTTGGGGGTGTGACAGATTGGCATCAGAGCTTCGGTTATAGAGAACTAGGTTGCATCATTGACCCTAGACTATAACTACATCATCATAGCATCTCATCATTTCATCATAAGTGCATGTTCACCTTGCATGCGATTTATACGTACATTTCTCGAGTTATTTACTTTCATTTCAAATCGATTGTCACATGGATGCCCTTAAATACACATCCCATCATACTCACATCAGACTCCAATGTGGTGAATGCCCTGTCATTCCCTATCACAATTTTTTTTTTCACCAAGTTGACTTAACACCAAACATCATATGAGTCGATTAGTCCAAGCATTGCATAGTTACTCCTAAATTATACATAGCCTGATCACCTATGTCTAATTCAGGAAGAATCATGCAATGAAGGGAGTAGTAGGCTTATATGTGTAAGCAATTCTATGACCGAGCCAAATTTTCAAAAGACCCGTTACTCGAACCAATTTAGCCTAATCTCATGACAGTTCTTGTTTGATGAGTTGTGAGATTAAGTAAAAATCGGTTACCAAAAAGTCTTTTGAGGGTTTTGCTCGAGAATGGGAAGGCTTGCCTCATCAAACCCTAACCCTGAGAGACCAACACGAACTGAATTCAGGGACTGAATTCCTTTTTGGATGGGCGAATGTGACAACTCGCAATTTCAGGTCATTTCTCAAAACAATTCATGCCTTACAATTTCAACATTTATCGTAAACTAGGTTTACGTGTTCCAAATTCGCGTAACCTTAATGGTTTAGCGGCGAATTCATGATCATATCATCACGAACCTTTCATATGGACTAAGTTTAGTCTACATTTCATTAACATCATTTGCATCATGTTAATTCATTCATGATTTTATATTTCACCTTAAACGCGTAAATTTTATATTAAATAAACGTTATCGCGTGAGTTATTATTTTGAATATTTAATCCGTTACTTCTAAAAATGATCCCGAGATATTTTTATACTTACATTTAGTTATAAAAAACTATATTTTGAGTTTACCTAGTGGTTTAAATTTATTTTGTCTATAAATCGTTAAAGTTATATTATTACGACGTTTTTCTTAAAAATTACACGATAATTATTTTATCACTCAAATTTTACAAGGAATGTATTTTTACAATTTTTATGATCTCATTATACTCTACTTTGATATATTAAAAATTACTTTCACCTAAAATTTCCTTTAATACACTAATGTGTATATATTCCTACAAGCTATTATTACCTAGACATTTCACTTACATTTTTAACAAATATACACAATATAAAAGAAAAAAAAAGATATTTGAGAGACAATTGTCCCCTAAAAACCGGCCCTATGGGGGGTTACATTTAATGTTGGTAAAATTTTTCTTCCTTGATTGTTTAGACTTTTACTCCATATATATTTCATACTTCAATCATTCACTTCATTGAATCATCTCATTTATTCAAGAGTAAAAAGTTTTTTTCTCTCTTCTTGTTTCTCTCCAAAACCGGCAGCCTAAGGATCCAAGGAGGGATCAAAATTTTTCAAGCTCAAGTATATTACAATCTAGATCACACTCTTATTAAGGTTTTGAAATAAAAACCTAGGGTGTTTAGGTTAAACCTTTGTTCTTTGCACCTCATCAAGTTTACTTGTAAGCATATTACTATCATTTTACATATTTCATCTTCATTTCATATTTATTTCTTCATATTTGGAGCAAACATGCAAGACTTGTGTTGTTTATACCATTTTTACCATGATTTTTAGTGTTATATATATATAAAGGTCATCCTATAATTATTCCCTTGGTATATTTTGGTCTTGATGATGTCTAGGAACCCATGACACCCTAAGAAGGTGTATGGTAGGATTAGATTAGCTTTGGAGTTGATTTGAAGGGATTGGAATAGGTTTAGTACGAGAAAAACTATTTTCGACAAGTATATAAAAGTGTTCTGTCCTTGTTTTATTTTTCTGGAAAATCTGACAGTAGGCACGAATTTTTGGCCTTGATATTTAGAAAATATACTTTAAAACGAATCCGTGGCCGCTTGAACGGATTAAAACGTAGTTATAACGAAGAAGTTATGAATTTTTCAAGTTTGACGACGATATATACATTTTCAGAAAATTTCAGCAACATGTTTTTATTTTGTACGAGTCAAAAACGAGTCCTAAGCTTTACAAATTATATCGACTTATCAAAAATATATTAGTATACTTTGATACGAAGCTAAGGACGTATAATACGTAGAAAACGGATTTGAAACGACTAAGATATACACGTTTTCATAAAATTTCCGTAACTATTATTTTCAGAAAAACTATATTATTTTACGAGACAAGTGTTACAGTAATTAAAACGACCATGTTGAAGGCTGTTTTTAACTATGATGTAGAACTTTTTGTAACGAGATGTCTTCTAATGAAATTAAGATCACCAAGCATATTTTCCAAAACGACCAACCGTTTGTATAGCGGAGTTTTAATAAATTAATTACGGTTGCTCAAACTTTGCCGAAACTCATTTTAAACCACATTTTAGACAAAATCACCATCTTTAACCCTTATTATCTTTATGTTCGAGACCTTTATGTCGAAAACTCATGAACTGAAACTTCTAGATTTTGATACAAACTTTCTAAAACTGTCGAGTTCGTTTCCTAACGATCGACGTACACCATTTTACGACTAGTTTTTCGAAGCCATTTTTGTCACTTTCATGAAATTTCCGACGACTTTATTTTACGACGAAAAGTTATAATTTCACAATAAATCATTAAGAAACTATTGTAGGATGACATTTTGACGTAAATACTTGTAAAGTAATTTAAGAATGGTCAAGACGTCAAAAGAGTATTTTTCGATGAAGAGTATTATTTTCAAAACTCGCAAGTGGTATAAATAACATACGAAATGCATGCATAACATCATATCATAACTCATAACATATCATATCATTCATAATAGGTCATTTTCGAGATTCACGCTACATTTCAGTGTACTCACTTTTGTCTTCGCATCATTCCACCAAGTGAGTTTCATGGCCCCTATTTTCAATTGTTTTGTACTACTTTTGGGGGAGATACATGCTTAACTATTTATATATTACTGTGAGTCATAGCCCCTACTCTTTTAACTGTTTTGAATTACTTTTGGGGGAGATACATGCTCAACTATTTTTATGACTATCATGATTATTTGAAACTACATGCTTAACTGAACTTAATGAGTAGTCATATCCTATATCATAAATCATTGAGCTGAATGTCTTGGGATTATCATTGAGCTGAATGTCTTGGGATTATCCTGGAACTGAATGTCTTGGGATTATCATTGAGCTGAATGTCTTGGGATTATCATTGAGCTGAATGTCTTGGGAACATCATTGAGCTGGATGTCTTGGGATTATCATTGAGCTGAATGTCTTGGGATTATCATTGAGCTGAATGTCTTGGGATTATCATTGAGCTGAATGTCTTGGGAACATCATTGAGCTGGATGTCTTGGGATTTTCATTGAACTGAATGTCTTGGTATAATTATGTCAAGTAAACATTGATACATTAAGCCATGCACTATTATGTGAATTCATTTGACATCATGCGCTTGAACATAAACTATATTACATTTTGGCAATGGGTTGTGAATACACAGGTTGCAAGTTTTGTATGGGCGGAACTTGGAACTGAGTGGATTTACAATGCCTTTGCTGCATAAACGATTTTGAAAGGCTTTACATTTCAACACAAACTCTATGAACTCACTCAACCTTTGTGTTGACACTTTTAGCATGTTTTATCTCAGGTATCTATGGCATACACTTCATGGCATGCATTTGGACACATCATGGAGTCGCGATGACGACGCGTCTCACTTGGGTTTTACGTACTTTAAAACATCGTTTGAATTGTAACAAACTTATTTCCGCACAAGATGATTTTCATTTGGGACCTATACTTTGTAAACTCTGATTGTTTTATTAAATCAAACGATGTGTTTTCCAAACGACACTTTAGGTCGTTCAATATATCTGTAACTGTGATGCTATGACAGTCAATCCCCAGGAATTCCATTCCGCTGCCAAAACAGGTAATTTGGGGGTGTGACAGATTGGCATGAGAGCTTCGGTTATAGAGAACTAGGTTGCATCATTGACCCTAGACTATAACTACATCATCATAGCTTCTCATCATTTCATCATAAGTGCATGTTCACCTTGCATGCGATTTATACGTACATTTCTCGAGTTATTTACTTTCATTTCAAATCGATTGTCACATGGATGCCCTTAAATACACATCCCATCATACTCACATCAGACTCCAATGTGGTGAATGCCCTGTCATTCCCTATCACAATTTTTTTTTTCACCAAGTTGACTTAACACCAAACATCATATGAGTCGATTAGTCCAAGCATTGCATAGTTACTCCTAAATTATACATAGCCTGATCACCTATGTCTAATTCAGGAAGAATCATGCAATGAAGGGAGTAGTAGGCTTATATGTGTAAGCAATTCTATGACCGAGCCAAATTTTCAAAAGACCCGTTACTCGAACCAATTTAGCCTAATCTCATGACAGTTCTTGTTTGATGAGTTGTGAGATTAAGTAAAAATCGGTTACCAAAAAGTCTTTTGAGGGTTTTGCTCGAGAATGGGAAGGCTTGCCTCATCAAACCCTAACCCTGAGAGACCAACACGAACTGAATTCAGGGACTGAATTCCTTTTTGGATGGGCGAATGTGACAACTCGCAATTTCAGGTCATTTCTCAAAACAATTCATGCCTTACAATTTCAACATTTATCGTAAACTAGGTTTACGTGTTCCAAATTCGCGTAACCTTAATGGTTTAGCGGCGAATTCATGATCATATCATCACGAACCTTTCATATGGACTAAGTTTAGTCTACATTTCATTAACATCATTTGCATCATGTTAATTCATTCATGATTTTATATTTCACCTTAAACGCGTAAATTTTATATTAAATAAACGTTATCGCGTGAGTTATTATTTTGAATATTTAATCCGTTACTTCTAAAAATAATCCCGAGATATTTTTATACTTACATTTAGTTATAAAAAACTATATTTTGAGTTTACCTAGTGGTTTAAATTTATTTTGTCTATAAATCGTTAAAGTTATATTATTACGACGTTTTTCTTAAAAATTACACGATAATTATTTTATCACTCAAATTTTACAAGGAATGTATTTTTACAATTTTTATGATCTCATTATACTCTACTTTGATATATTAAAAATTACTTTCACCTAAAATTTCCTTTAATACACTAATGTGTATATATTCCTACAAGCTATTATTACCTAGACATTTCACTTACATTTTTAACAAATATACACAATATAAAAGAAAAAAAAAGATATTTGAGAGACAATTGTCCCCTAAAAACCGGCCCTATGGGGGGTTACATTTAATGTTGGTAAAATTTTTCTTCCTTGATTGTTTAGACTTTTACTCCATATATATTTCATACTTCAATCATTCACTTCATTGAATCATCTCATTTATTCAAGAGTAAAAAGTTTTTTTCTCTCTTCTTGTTTCTCTCCAAAACCGGCAGCCTAAGGATCCAAGGAGGGATCAAAATTTTTCAAGCTCAAGTATATTACAATCTAGATCACACTCTTATTAAGGTTTTGAAATAAAAACCTAGGGTGTTTAGGTTAAACCTTTGTTCTTTGCACCTCATCAAGTTTACTTGTAAGCATATTACTATCATTTTACATATTTCATCTTCATTTCATATTTATTTCTTCATATTTGGAGCAAACATGCAAGACTTGTGTTGTTTATACCATTTTTACCATGATTTTTAGTGTTATATATATATAAAGGTCAT
Organism: Chrysanthemum seticuspe; assembly: GCA_019973895.1. NCBI lineage: Eukaryota > Viridiplantae > Streptophyta > Magnoliopsida > Asterales > Asteraceae > Chrysanthemum > Chrysanthemum seticuspe. Next base: position 143,136,332 of record BPTQ01000007.1, on the reverse strand, counting down.
CCTATAATTATTCCCTTGGTATATTTTGGTCTTGATGATGTCTAGGAACCCATGACACCCTAAGAAGGTGTATGGTAGGATTAGATTAGCTTTGGAGTTGATTTGAAGGGATTGGAATAGGTTTAGTACGAGAAAAACTATTTTCGACAAGTATATAAAAGTGTTCTGTCCTTGTTTTATTTTTCTGGAAAATCCGACAGTAGGCACGAATTTTTGGCCTTGATATTTAGAAAATATACTTTAAAACGAATCCGTGGCCGCTTGAACGGATTAAAACGTAGTTATAACGAAGAAGTTATGAATTTTTCAAGTTTGACGACGATATATACATTTTCAGAAAATTTCAGCAACATGTTTTTATTTTGTACGAGTCAAAAACGAGTCCTAAGCTTTACAAATTATATCGACTTATCAAAAATATATTAGTATACTTTGATACGAAGCTAAGGACGTATAATACGTAGAAAACGGATTTGAAACGACTAAGATATACACGTTTTCATAAAATTTCCGTAACTATTATTTTCAGAAAAACTATATTATTTTACGAGACAAGTGTTACGGTAATTAAAACGACCATGTTGAAGGCTGTTTTTAACTATGATGTAGAACTTTTTGTAACGAGATGTCTTCTAATGAAATTAAGATCACCAAGCATATTTTCCAAAACGACCAACCGTTTGTATAGCGGAGTTTTAATAAATTAATTACGGTTGCTCAAACTTTGCCGAAACTCATTTTAAACCACATTTTAGACAAAATCACCATCTTTAACCCTTATTATCTTTATGTTCGAGACCTTTATGTTGAAAACTCATGAACTGAAACTTCTAGATTTTGATACAAACTTTCTAAAACTGTCGAGTTCGTTTCCTAACGATCGACGTACACCATTTTACGACTAGTTTTTCGAAGCCATTTTTGTCACTTTCATGAAATTTCCGACGACTTTATTTTACGACGAAAAGTTATAATTTCACAATAAATCATTAAGAAACTATTGTAGGATGACATTTTGACGTAAATACTTGTAAAGTAATTTAAGAATGGTCAAGACGTCAAAAGAGTATTTTTCGACGAAGAGTATTATTTTCAAAACTCGCAAGTGGTATAAATAACATACGAAATGCATGCATAACATCATATCATAACTCATAACATATCATATCATTCATAATAGGTCATTTTCGAGATTCACGCTACATTTCAGTGTACTCACTTTTGTCTTCGCATCATTCCACCAAGTGAGTTTCATGGCCCCTATTTTCAATTGTTTTGTACTACTTTTGGGGGAGATACATGCTTAACTATTTATATATTACTGTGAGTCATAGCCCCTACTCTTTTAACTGCTTTGAATTACTTTTGGGGGAGATACATGCTCAACTATTTTTATGACTATCATGATTATTTGAAACTACATGCTTAACTGAACTTAATGAGTAGTCATATCCTATATCATAAATCATTGAGCTGAATGTCTTGGGATTATCATTGAGCTGAATGTCTTGGGATTATCCTGGAACTGAATGTCTTGGGATTATCATTGAGCTGAATGTCTTAGGATTATCATTGAGCTGAATGTCTTGGGAACATCATTGAGCTGGATGTCTTGGGATTATCATTGAGCTGAATGTCTTGGGATTATCATTGAGCTGAATGTCTTGGGATTATCATTGAGCTGAATGTCTTGGGAACATCATTGAGCTGGATGTCTTGGGATTTTCATTGAACTGAATGTCTTGGTATAATTATGTCAAGTAAACATTGATACATTAAGCCATGCAATATTATGTGAATTCATTTGACATCATGCGCTTGAACATAAACTATATTACATTTTGGCAATGGGTTGTGAATACACAGGTTGCAAGTTTTGTATGGGCGGAACTTGGAACTGAGTGGATTTACAATGCCTTTGCTGCATAAACGATTTTGAAAGGCTTTACATTTCAACACAAACTCTATGAACTCACTCAACCTTTGTGTTGACACTTTTAGCATGTTTTATCTCAGGTATCTATGGCATACACTTCATGGCATGCATTTGGACACATCATGGAGTCGCGATGACGACGCGTCTCACTTGGGTTTTACGTACTTTAAAACATCGTTTGAATTGTAACAAACTTATTTCCGCACAAGATGATTTTCATTTGGGACCTATACTTTGTAAACTCTGATTGTTTTATTAAATCAAACGATGTGTTTTCCAAACGACACTTTAGGTCGTTCAATATATCTGTAACTGTGATGCTATGACAGTCAATCCCCAGGAATTCCATTCCGCTGCCAAAACAGGTAATTTGGGGGTGTGACAGATTGGCATCAGAGCTTCGGTTATAGAGAACTAGGTTGCATCATTGACCCTAGACTATAACTACATCATCATAGCATCTCATCATTTCATCATAAGTGCATGTTCACCTTGCATGCGATTTATACGTACATTTATCGAGTTATTTACTTTCATTTCAAATCGATTGTCACATGGATGCCCTTAAATACACATCCCATCATACTCACATCAGACTCCAATGTGGTGAATGCCCTATCATTCCCTATCACAATTTTTTTTTTCACCAAGTTGACTTAACACCAAACATCATATGAGTCGATTAGTCCAAGCATTGCATAGTTACTCCTAAATTATACATAGCCTGATCACCTATGTCTAATTCAGGAAGAATCATGCAATGAAGGGAGTAGTAGGCTTATATGTGTAAGCAATTCTATGACCGAGCCAAATTTTCAAAAGACCCGTTACTCGAACCGATTTAGCCTAATCTCATGACAGTTCTTGTTTGATGAGTTGTGAGATTAAGTAAAAATCGGTTACCAAAAAGTCTTTTGAGGGTTTTGCTCGAGAATGGGAAGGCTTGCCTCATCAAACCCTAACCCTGAGAGACCAACACGAACTGAATTCAGGGACTGAATTCCTTTTTGGATGGGCGAATGTGACAACTCGCAATTTCAGGTCATTTCTCAAAACAATTCATGCCTTACAATTTCAACATTTATCGTAAACTAGGTTTACGTGTTCCAAATTCGCGTAACCTTAATGGTTTAGCGGCGAATTCATGATCATATCATCACGAACCTTTCATATGGACTAAGTTTAGTCTACATTTCATTAACATCATTTGCATCATGTTAATTCATTCATGATTTTATATTTCACCTTAAACGCGTAAATTTTATATTAAATAAACGTTATCGCGTGAGTTATTATTTTGAATATTTAATCCGTTACTTCTAAAAATGATCCCGAGATATTTTTATACTTACATTTAGTTATAAAAAACTATATTTTGAGTTTACCTAGTGGTTTAAATTTATTTTGTCTATAAATCGTTAAAGTTATATTATTACGACGTTTTTCTTAAAAATTACACGATAATTATTTTATCACTCAAATTTTACAAGGAATGTATTTTTACAATTTTTATGATCTCATTATACTCTACTTTGATATATTAAAAATTACTTTCACCTAAAATTTTCTTTAATACACTAATGTGTATATATTCCTACAAGCTATTATTACCTAGACATTTCACTTACATTTTTAACAAATATACACAATATAAAAGAAAAAAAAAGATATTTGAGAGACAATTGTCCCCTAAAAACCGGCCCTATGGGGGGTTACATTTAATGTTGGTAAAATTTTTCTTCCTTGATTGTTTAGACTTTTACTCCATATATATTTCATACTTCAATCATTCACTTCATTGAATCATCTCATTTATTCAAGAGTAAAAAGTTTTTTTTCTCTCTTCTTGTTTCTCTCCAAAACCGGCAGCCTAAGGATCCAAGGAGGGATCAAAATTTTTCAAGCTCAAGTATATTACAATCTAGATCACACTCTTATTAAGGTTTTGAAATAAAAACCTAGGGTGTTTAGGTTAAACCTTTGTTCTTTGCACCTCATCAAGTTTACTTGTAAGCATATTACTATCATTTTACATATTTCATCTTCATTTCATATTTATTTCTTCATATTTGGAGCAAACATGCAAGACTTGTGTTGTTTATACCATTTTTACCATGATTTTTAGTGTTATATATATATAAAGGTCATCCTATAATTATTCCCTTGGTATATTTTGGTCTTGATGATGTCTAGGAACCCATGACACCCTAAGAAGGTGTATGGTAGGATTAGATTAGCTTTGGAGTTGATTTGAAGGGATTGGAATAGGTTTAGTACGAGAAAAACTATTTTCGACAAGTATATAAAAGTGTTCTGTCCTTGTTTTATTTTTCTGGAAAATCCGACAGTAGGCACGAATTTTTGGCCTTGATATTTAGAAAATATACTTTAAAACGAATCCGTGGCCGCTTGAACGGATTAAAACGTAGTTATAACGAAGAAGTTATGAATTTTTCAAGTTTGACGACGATATATACATTTTCAGAAAATTTCAGCAACATGTTTTTATTTTGTACGAGTCAAAAACGAGTCCTAAGCTTTACAAATTATATCGACTTATCAAAAATATATTAGTATACTTTGATACGAAGCTAAGGACGTATAATACGTAGAAAACGGATTTGAAACGACTAAGATATACACGTTTTCATAAAATTTCCGTAACTATTATTTTCAGAAAAACTATATTATTTTACGAGACAAGTGTTACGGTAATTAAAACGACCATGTTGAAGGCTGTTTTTAACTATGATGTAGAACTTTTTGTAACGAGATGTCTTCTAATGAAATTAAGATCACCAAGCATATTTTCCAAAACGACCAACCGTTTGTATAGCGGAGTTTTAATAAATTAATTACGGTTGCTCAAACTTTGCCGAAACTCATTTTAAACCACATTTTAGACAAAATCACCATCTTTAACCCTTATTATCTTTATGTTCGAGACCTTTATGTCGAAAACTCATGAACTGAAACTTCTAGATTTTGATACAAACTTTCTAAAACTGTCGAGTTCGTTTCCTAACGATCGACGTACACCATTTTACGACTAGTTTTTCGAAGCCATTTTTGTCACTTTCATGAAATTTCCGACGACTTTATTTTACGACGAAAAGTTATAATTTCACAATAAATCATTAAGAAACTATTGTAGGATGACATTTTGACGTAAATACTTGTAAAGTAATTTAAGAATGGTCAAGACGTCAAAAGAGTATTTTTCGATGAAGAGTATTATTTTCAAAACTCGCAAGTGGTATAAATAACATACGAAATGCATGCATAACATCATATCATAACTCATAACATATCATATCATTCATAATAGGTCATTTTCGAGATTCACGCTACATTTCAGTGTACTCACTTTTGTCTTCGCATCATTCCACCAAGTGAGTTTCATGGCCCCTATTTTCAATTGTTTTGTACTACTTTTGGGGGAGATACATGCTTAACTATTTATATATTACTGTGAGTCATAGCCCCTACTCTTTTAACTGTTTTGAATTACTTTTGGGGGAGATACATGCTCAACTATTTTTATGACTATCATGATTATTTGAAACTACATGCTTAACTGAACTTAATGAGTAGTCATATCCTATATCATAAATCATTGAGCTGAATGTCTTGGGATTATCATTGAGCTGAATGTCTTGGGATTATCCTGGAACTGAATGTCTTGGGATTATCATTGAGCTGAATGTCTTGGGATTATCATTGAGCTGAATGTCTTGGGAACATCATTGAGCTGGATGTCTTGGGATTATCATTGAGCTGAATGTCTTGGGATTATCATTGAGCTGAATGTCTTGGGATTATCATTGAGCTGAATGTCTTGGGAACATCATTGAGCTGGATGTCTTGGGATTTTCATTGAACTGAATGTCTTGGTATAATTATGTCAAGTAAACATTGATACATTAAGCCATGCACTATTATGTGAATTCATTTGACATCATGCGCTTGAACATAAACTATATTACATTTTGGCAATGGGTTGTGAATACACAGGTTGCAAGTTTTGTATGGGCGGAACTTGGAACTGAGTGGATTTACAATGCCTTTGCTGCATAAACGATTTTGAAAGGCTTTACATTTCAACACAAACTCTATGAACTCACTCAACCTTTGTGTTGACACTTTTAGCATGTTTTATCTCAGGTATCTATGGCATACACTTCATGGCATGCATTTGGACACATCATGGAGTCGCGATGACGACGCGTCTCACTTGGGTTTTACGTACTTTAAAACATCGTTTGAATTGTAACAAACTTATTTCCGCACAAGATGATTTTCATTTGGGACCTATACTTTGTAAACTCTGATTGTTTTATTAAATCAAACGATGTGTTTTCCAAACGACACTTTAGGTCGTTCAATATATCTGTAACTGTGATGCTATGACAGTCAATCCCCAGGAATTCCATTCCGCTGCCAAAACAGGTAATTTGGGGGTGTGACATCAAACCTATGGGGTAGACTACGAGGAGACATTTTCTCCTGTAGCAGACATTAGAGCTATTAGGATTCTTATAGCCATAGCTGCGTACTATGACTATGAGATATGGCAAATGGATGTCAAAACTGCCTTCTTAAACGGTCGCCTAGATGAGGACATCTATATGGCGCAGCCTGAAGGGTTTGTGAATCCAAAGTTTCCGAAGCGTGTATGCAAACTTCAAAGATCCATTTATGGGTTGAAGCAAGCATCAAGGCAATGGAACAAGAAGTTTGATGAAGAAATCAAGAAATTTGGTTTCACTCAAAATATTGATGAGCCATGTGTGTATCACAAAGCTAGTGGGAGTAATTTTCCTTGTCTTATATGTCGATGACATGTTGATCATGGGAAAAGACATTCCAAGTATGCAAGATGTAAAGTCTTATCTTGGAGAGTGCTTTTCTATGAAGGACTTAGGGGAAGCAGCATTTATTCTGGGAATCAAGATCTACAGAGATAGATCAAGGCGGTTAATTGGACTAAGCCAAAGTGCTTACATTGATAAAATACTGAAGAGATTTAGTATGCAAAATTCCAAGAAGGGATATTTGCCGATGCAAGTAGAACATGGCTTAAGTAATAAACTATGCGCGTCAACACCTGCTGAGGTGGAATACATGAGGAAAGTTCCTTACGCTTCGGTTGTAGGATCTATCATGTATGCTGTGAGATGTACAAGGCATGATGTGGCGTTTGCACAAAACATTACCAGTCGGTATCAACAGAACCCAGGTGTGAAACACTGGCAAGCTGTTAAGAACATTCTTAAGTATCTAAGGGCTACTAAAGATATGTTTCTAGTGTATGGAGGAAATCCAGATGCAGAACTTGATGTTACAGGTTTTTGCGATGCGTCATTCCAAACTGATAAAGATGATACGAAGTCTCAGACGGGTTATGTCTTTGTCATTAATGGAGGAGCAGTTGACTGGAAGAGCAAGAAGCAAACAACGGTTGCGATGTCTATTACAGAAGCTGAGTACATAGCTGCTTCAGAAGCTGCGATGGAAGCTGTTTGGATTAGGAAATTCATTTCGGGACTCGAAGTAATGCCCTCAATCGAATTACCTCTAAATGTGTATTGTGACAACTCTGCTGCAATAACATTTGCCAATGAGCCTGAAGTCATGAAGGGCGCCAGACATTTTCCTCGTCGATATCACTATGTTAGAGAACAAGTCGACATAGGTGAAATCAATCTACTCAAAGTTCATACAGATGAAAATCTAGCTGATCCCTTTACGAAACCTTTGCCAAAAGATAAACTTACTGACCATGCTGATGGGATAGGACTTCGTTTAGCTAGTAGTTTCATGCAGATCTGTGATTAGTATTTGGATAAAGGATGTTATGAACAAATATTACTTTAATGAAATAAAATAGTTGTTTATGTTTATTTTTCATTTTCTTAATATTATATCCTATATTTGCATGTTTAATCCGTGAGTAACTTATGTTATTCTAAATAGTCCGTTGTCGATCAATGATGTGGGAATGTCATTGAATTAAGACAAATCTGAGTTTTGGTAGAATATACTTTTAAAGTATATTGATGCGTGGGACATACCAGATTCACATGATATTCAATGAATTGAATATAGGACTCATCCCAACTTTACATGATGATACTTTATGGGTCTTTGTCATTAAGTATATCATGAAGTGTTTATCCTCAGACTTGAGATACCAGATAACTGATATGAATGTAGTGCATTTGTGTAAGATAGTCTAACGCTATCCGTAACTGGTAGTTATAAGGGCTATTTTCGGAAGTGTTGCAAAATTCATGAGTTATGTTTGTAGTCAAGAGAATTTGTTCCTTTGAATTTGTTTCAAAGCATAATACTATATTTGGGCCCCTCGTAGGGTTGACAAGATGTTTGTATGGCCATACCCAAGATCTATCTGGAATACGTTCAGATGATTTGGTAATCTTGTTCAATCATATACAACGAGAAACAGAATATTAACTTATGAAATGACTTGATCCATATTCATAGTTAATGTAGTATTAGTAACAAAAGGATAAGTAAAAATGAGGAATCATTAAATGGTTTTTTCCAGGAGACCATACTCGATTTGATCTGGGGGCGTTGGCGTGTGAAAGCTAGACTAACCAATGTCATTACTATATTTAGTAATATCCAAGTGGGAGCTGAAAGGTTTTAATGGATATTTAAATAATAGTATGTCCGGATTCGAACTCGAGACTTCGGGATTGCACACATTACGTATGAGAATTGATGTACATAATTAATATAAATAAAACGTTATTATTATTAATTATTAATCACTAAATAAAATATAACGATAGTTAAATAATTAACGAGGTTTGGTTAACGGTCGTTAAATATTAACTAGAAGGACTAGAGATGAAATTACAAGTCGGGAAAGTTCTAGAATTCCCTTGGGAATGCTTTGGCCGATCGGTTGGGTTTCCAAACCCAATCACACACAAACTTGGTCATCAAGTTAAGTTACATATAAATACAAACCCTTGTATTCATTCATAACTTAATCTTGGATTACCAATAACCTAAATTTCTCTCCTTCTCCTCTCCTCTTTGTGTGGCCGGTCGAAACACCCAACCCCAAGGGTTTTCGATTTTGTCTAACTCAAAGATAAAGTATTTGGTTTATTTGTGATTCAAGGAACTAGCTTTTCCACATCAAATCGCTATTAGTACGTGTGTACAAGAACGAAGAGCAAGCACGCTTGAGCTTGTATTCCTTGGTGGTCGATTTTTTGGGTAGGACGATTTTGTGAAACCCTTTGTTAGGGTTTTGGGTTTTGTTACTTGATCACATCATCGTTTGTTTACTTGAATTGCTAAAAGGTACGCACTTTCTTGTTTGGTTAATTAATTACATATATTATTCCTATTGTCTTACGCTGCATGCTTTGATGATGTATTTGTTTTATGTATAATTGTTATGAGTATAAAATTCCAACAGTTTATACCCGGTGAAATAAAATGCTTCATATGCAACAATCGTGCAATCTTGAATAAGCCTTCGCGGGATAAATGCGGATTGTTGAGAAGAAATGATCTTGCGCATATATGTAGGGACGGAGCCAGGGGGTGTCCCGTGGGTGCCCGAGACACCTATGAATTTTTTCGAATTAGTGTTAGTTTAAGAAAAAATATCGATTTTTCTCAAATACATCTTAAATGATCCTGGTCCATCGAAATGTGTTTCAAGTGTTATTTAGTTAGCATCTTAAACTCTATTATATTACGGTTAAAAAAAATTATGCACCCGATCATATTTGTTCCTGACTCCGTCCTTACATATATGATTTTATTCGATTGGCCGTAATTTTTTGAAATAACTCGATAAATAAAGTTACACGGACTCGATAAACAACATATAATATAAACATTGTTTATTCCATCATAAATTAATGTACAAATTGACTACCAAAGCAAACGACTATGACCAAATTTGGAAGACTTATGATAACAAATGTAGCCCTACGAAAATTGTCCGTACGAATTATTTGCAAGGATTGTTTGACAATTTCCTTAGTAACAAGTATCTCCACCGTTCATACTTATGATGGACAAAATAAAAGAATTAAACTTACCTAGTCCACATAAAAACCATTATATATTTTTTCTACATGCAATATTCATCTTAGTTATTCCTTCCGTTTTAAATAATTGTCCACTAACAAAAAACACATATTTAAAAAAAAAACATTATTATTACGTTTTTCTTTTCTTATGTTTTGCAGAATGACAATTTACCCTTACCTAACTAATTTATAATTTCTTTAATGTTTGTAATAATAACCTAAAGTGAGGTGTGGCGGTAGGTTCAAACCTCATGGATTAGTCGTCCAAAGGTCGGAAATCATAGTTACTAAAAAAAAAAAAAAAAAAAAAAGGCCTCAAGTGAGTATAATATGATTAACTCAATCTAAATTTTCTATTTATTTTTGAAAGTAAGCAACTAACTTGAGAAAACTCAAAAAAGAAATATGGACAGTAAATTTACAATAGAGAGAGTATTATCTACTGCCTTTTATCATTGTTTTCTATCAATTTAGAAAGAAAAAAAAACTTGAAATATGATAAGAGAGACAAAGAATTGAAGTACAACTGTGTTTGCTACTTTGCTGCTGTATTTTGTTAATTAAACAAATACATTATCATAAAGTTTAAGTACAAGTTGATGAATGAAACATGAACGGTTTCGAGTTTCGACTAAAATAATGAATTCCATCATGGTACGTAAATTTGAATATATAAACACCTCATTTAAACCAAGAGTCGTTGTTTAAGCTTTCAATATTAAATAAGAATTCAGATTCCTTTTTGTTTCCAGATCTTTGTCAAGTGTTTATATTTTAATATTTCTCGAGTTTTTTTTTTTACCAATTGATACCACGACACGTACATGAATTGCTGATTAGGTAATCAGTATACGTATGACTTTGTTATATAAATTATGTTTCTAAACACTCGCAATAATTGTACACCATGTTTCAAACCATTTTTCTCCTATATGTCCTACTTGTTTAAAAAAAATGATTTCTATAAGATTTAGCCCATGAACTACGTACACTAACCTTATGCTGTGTGAGTAAGAATGCACTAAAAAGATTTATTGATATCAAACACAGATAGACAAAATAGAATAAAGAATTGAAAGGGCAAAGAAAATATGGTGTTAAAATGTGTACCGTGTACGGATGGTGATTGTGATTGTGACGTGTTTAATGTTTTATTGACTTGTGTGAGGCCTTAAAAGCCAAACCCAAAGGCCAATATTTGCACCAAGGTCAGAAAGCTATAGAGATCTTTGATCACTTGGCAATCAAACGCTTTAGAGAGTCAGGTCGGGTTATGAACTTAATAAATTGATCTTTTGATGTTGATATCTATGTCATAAATTTTTTTATGGCTCAAAGGTTATCTTGAAGGTTAGCTGGATAAAATTTTGAAAACTTTGCTTTTGGTCCACCAATCCAAAAAAATGTGACATTTTGATATGATTAGTACATATATTGATAAATAACTTGAACTTATTGTCGTAAAATAACAAAAAAGAAGTGGCAACTAAATTATTTCACAATATAAACTTACAATGTTATTTATGTAACTAAGGGCGCGTTTGGTTTGTCGCTATGAATCACAATGAGTATGGGTGTTGGTATAGAGTGAAATGATAATGGAGGGTATGAAGAAACCACCAACACACATAATATATGAGGAAACCTTCACATTTGAATATCCTCATTTCATTGTGGTGGCCTCATAACCAACCAAACAACATAAACAACTTTCAAAATTATAGACTCATACTCATGACCAAACGGGCCATAATAGTTTCTAAAGCTCTAATTCTTCTAAAAAGCTATGGAAACAAGCTTCTCTTTCAAAAGCTAATAATTTCCAAACTTATAAAAAGAAAACGGATATCGTTTTTCAAAATAAAATTGTGTCCATGATTGGCGTTGAGGGAAGCTTCTAAAATAAAGAAAGCATATATCCATGTGAAAACTTCCGTACGTCGTGTACGGCATAAGCCCCACACTTTTATGGCACAGTCTCCATGGACGGAAAATCAGTACCTCCCAAGTTTAAGATTCTGCGTTAAAATTTGACCGAGTTTTTTAATCGTGCGCTGAATATAATTCTTTTTTTAATCTTTCATAACCATGTCAAAAAGAATAGAAAATACATGAGGAGAAAGGAAATATAGTAGAAAATTTTACATCTCTTACGATTACATGTATTAAATCGGGATCAAATAAGAAATATTTAAAGTGAAAATTTTTAAATTAAATGTGAGAAATGCATTTGGTCGTATTGACTCAGTTTTTATAGGTATACATATATTTTTTGTTGATTCAATGCAAATGGGTGATTCACAATATCTAAATTAGTTTAGATTCACTGAATATGTAAAGTGGTGACATTTATATGATATTTTGCTAATAATATGAATCATAGGTTAGATTTTCAAAACTCTGAATCACCAACATCCTTCTAATCAACTAAAAAATATTTCTACGTAAAGAAATCGAAAAAACGATGAATCAATGTTACAAATTACAATTTTTATGATTTCTCATGTTTCTCAATTTTTCACCGGAACTAAAGTATGCATGATTACTTAAAGATTTAACATCGAAGTACTGAAAAAGCATAACCATGTACTCGTAACTATGAAAACTATACTCACCTAAAACATATACACATACACAAATGCACACAATGTATAACTTTGTTGTACTCAATGTTTTGAAAACCGGATGAGACATCGAACCACTTTTTTCGCTTTTCCGATTTTTCAGTTGAATGGGAAGAACAATCAAACTAGTCCCGGTTCGGTTCACCTGTTGAACACACTGGTTCGATCTGGTTTTCAAAACATTGCCCATAGCTCTTACAATATATTAACATGTATTTTTATTTTATTTGGTATAGCAAATATTGTACAATGTAACATTAATTGCCATATTTGGCTACTATACTTCTATAGTTCTACTTGCTTGTAATTTATTAATGTGATCATGTGATCAGTGGTGGAGCTAAAAAATATTTGTGAGAGCGTCGGAACAAAATTAATTCCGAAAAAATATTAGATGAGAAGGCCGACATGAAAAAAAAATTGAACACATGAAATCACGAATAACATTGCTGGAGGGGGGAGGGGGCGGCGGAACCCTTCGCGGTCCTTAGAAGCTCCACCCTTGCATGTGATAACAAATTTCAAGTTAGTTTTATCTAAGTTATTCTTAGAAAAAATAGCATTGCTTTTTCTTCAAAGAAGGGGAAGCAAGAAAACATGCATGTCCATTACTGTGAATTAGTATAATTTATAATGTTCTTTAAAAAGTATCAAACGATCATCATTTTACAACCTACAACTTTGCTTCATCCACTAGCCAATATTTATTTATATTATAATCACTAGCCGGGTACCCGCGCACAGCGGCGGCGATAAATATAGTTACATGTGTTTGCTTACCCGTTTAGTGAATTCGTTTCACAACACTTCGAATGTATATGTGTTAGTTGTAAGTATTTGTTTGGGTTACCCGTAGCTTTCCCGCGACATCATTATTCCCGCATATAGAAATACCATCGCAATCTCTTACGCGTCAAACACTACCCCAAAAGTATATGATTTTGACAAATCAAGATTATATTGATTGAAATAAATGAAATAAAGGTTAAAGTTGTAAAAATTTGAATTAAAATAAAATAAACCCATTAAAAATATAAAAACTAAAAACTCATAAAAATATATCAAAATGGATGTTGAATTAAATAGCATAAAATTTTAGAAAATATGGTGAAATTAGATTATAAAAAAAATAAGTAGATAAAAAGATATTTTAATTTAAAAATAAAGATAGAATTTTTAGTTGAGAAATGACACATGTCATTTTATAATTGGAGCTCTTTATCTTAATTTTTAATGGTTAGGAGTTAGGTTTGGAGTTTGTTAGAAGTTAGGCTTGGAGTTTGTTAAGAAGTGACACATGTCATCTCATGATTGGAGCTCCTTATCTTAATTTTTGGTTAGAAAAACTCTTTCCATAATAAGCAAGTAAAAAAGTCTGAATTTTTAAGCCTTCTAATTTTAGAAGGCCTAAATGCATTATAAAGTAGTATAGATGTGTAATGCCCCATGACATATGCTTATCGGGTTCAAGCTTAGGATACATTGTATTGCGCAATAAGTACCTATATAATGACTATGACGACTATCGTATTTGATACTTTGTGACACAATAATCATTGTAGTTTGTGCGATGGTATCAAACAGATAAACAGAGCAACGAGTTTCACTTTATTCAAGAATCAAAGTACAATAGTCGGCACAGTTTAAATGATAACAATCAAACTGTTACAAAACTTGAAGAAGATCAAATGATCAAAGAAACAATACAAAAATGGATCAACAGATCCTAATACATAAATATTTGGAGGGAGAGTGATATAGCAGTCAAGAGAAGACTGCGTACTATTGATGATAAAACCCTAGAGAGGGACCACAGATATATAGGATCCAAAGTGACAAAGACCCCCCTCTATCTTTCTAATAAACTTTACAAGCAGCCTAACTTTAGATTTCTTCATAAGCAAGAATAGAGAAAGTCCACAACGAGCCCCTCATAATAATCCTGCACAAACAACACCAAGTGAGATAGAGACAAGGACATATTTGGGACATAGATTACATAGGTGTTTTGGAACATTCCCCCTTAATCGGTTTCCCAAATATGTCAAATAGTTTCAGTTTTTCACAAAGGAACTTGTGTTGATACACAGGAAGATGCTTGGTAAGAATGTCTGCAGTTTGGTTTGAGGAGCCAATTTTGATGGCACTCAAGACACCTTTTGCAATTTTTTCTCTGATGAAATTGACATCAATTTCAAAGTGTTTGGATCTCTCATGGAAAACAGGGTTGACAGCAAGCTGTAAAGCAGATTTGTTATCACAAAACAAGTTAACAGGAAGGTTAAGATCAACATTTAGATCCTTTAGGATTTTTTTAACCCAAATGATTTCACAGGCTGCAGCAGCCATAGATCTATATTCAGCTGCAGTTGAAGATTTTGAGAGAATGTTTTGTTTTTTGCTTTTCCATGAGATCAAACAGTTGTTAAAGAAAACACAGTATCCAGTAACAGATTTCCTGGTTTTAATACATTTTGCCCAATCTGCATCACTATACCCTTCAAGAACATTATTAAGACTGCTATGATCATACCTTAGACCTTTGCCAGGAGCACCTTTTAAGTATCTTGTTAATACAAATAATCCGTAAAAACGTTTATTTATATTTTACGATCTTCTAATGTTTTGTCGATAACAAACGTAAAATCATTTTAACGAAACAAATAAAATACGTAAATGGTTTGAACTAATAGTTTCTAACATATTCACATTTTCACATAAAACACTAAAACAAGTATAAGTGTTTTTATGATTTAATATTACATATGTACAACAACTAATGTTTACATATTTGGGTAAAATATACACATAACTAGTATGTAGTATATTGGGTAATATAAATGGGTAGAAACTTAAGTATCATAACCCATTGGGAAAATACATTGAATGTTGTTGGGTACAACCCAAAGCCCATGACCCATGGAGCTTGACCCATAACCCATTGCATGACATCATGCTTACATCATACATGGATAATATCCATAACCCATGGATCAACCCATAACCAAGTGACTAAGTGCATTGCACTCAAGAGATACATTGTATCTAGCTAAAGATCCATGGTACAACCCATGACCCATGACCCATAACCAAAATACCCATGGGTAAAGGGGAGCGTCCCACGGATCCCTAGCTTTACGCTAGACGGATCCCTTGTGGAAGGGATCCGTGGGATCCGGGGAACAGTAGATTTTTTCTTCTATAAATAGTGAGCCATTTCTTCATTGTTTCTCACCCCTTTTCTAACATACTTTCCCCTAGAGTTAAAAACTCTCTAACCTCAGATCCAAGAGATCTATGTTTGTAGTTTGTTTTTTTGTGATCTTCTAGGTTCCTCTTAAAGGCAAAGATCACCACCTTTGAAGTCGAGCAAGCTCAAGTCCATGAGTTGCCATGCTTCCTCATCATTAAGACTACTGAAGTCTTCTTGTTGATGATTGTTTTCTTTCTCCTAAGAAGTGTTGAAGACATTTGTGAAAGGTATCTCAAGTGTCAAGACGAAGATATTAGTGAAGGGTATCTATCGTCCATACCATAAGCACCTGTAGTAGGTGCATAGAAGTCAAGACTAGAAGCATTATTGAAGGGTGCTTAGAATTCAAGACACAAGACATTAGTGAAGGGTGTCTTGAAGATATAGTCAAAGGCATTAGTTAAAGGTGCCTTAGATGTACATTCGATATGGTGTGTTTCAATGTACAAGATAGATTAGTACTAGATCCAAGGATATTGATATCCTTGATGATGTTGTAAAAAGGAGTGGATCTCCTTTTGGGATTAGTCGTTGGTGTAGTGTTGGGTAGTAGTTCCTCCATTGCAATGGAACTATGTGCTTAGCCTAGTACCTAATAAAGGGTAGGCGACGTTGTGTAGGTGTGGTTCACCTTGGTGTGAAAGAACTAGGTACTTAGCCTAGTATCTTATAAAGGGTAGGCGACGTTGTGTAGGTGTGGTTCACCTTGGAGTGAAAGAACCCGGTGGTTAGCCTAGCACCGAAAAAAGGGTAGGCGACGTTGTGAAGGCTTCTCCGCCATAAGGATATTAGTGTAGTGTTTACGAACTCTCGAGTAGGTGACTCGGGGAGTGGAGTATGGCAAGGAAGGTGTTCTTGTAGCCGAACCACTATAAATACTCGCGTTGTGGTTTTGTGCTTCTTACTCTTATCTTTCATTACATACCTTTATATGTTTATCTATCAACATCCAACACACACATCCAAATAGATTGACATAAGTCGATCTAAATAGTTTAAAAGGAAGTTTTAATTGGTAAAACTATTCAACCCCCTTCTAGTTTTCCACAATTGGCATCAGAGCTTCGTTACCAAGTTTCTTAAAGTATATTGTACTTTAAAAACTTGATACGATCCATGGTTAATTGAAAACTACAAAGAAAGTTTTTTTTTTAAAACAAACACCATGTCTTTTAAAACTATTTTTTGGATGTTGATTTGATAACAACATTTTTCTTATTCACTGTTTCAGTTAATTGCACTAATCCTCTTTGTCATGTTGATTAGTCTACGCTCACATCTATCAAGCCATAGGATTTGCTTGATATTAAAGATTACCTTTCCTAAGAAGGTATCTTAAGCATAAAGGAGCTGGAATTGTCTTATGACATTTACTGTGTCATTTGTAAAGACATTCCTAAGTGCATTTGAGGTATGACTTTCCACTTATCTCTAAATGATATTAGTTTAATAAAGAAGTGTGATTACTTAGGTATTTACTTGAGTAGATTTTGTGTATACACATGTTTTACATGTAGCTTCATTAGGAAGTTTCTTCTCACATACGTGTCATTTTTTCGTCTAAAAATCATGGTTTATAAAATTTGTGATTTGTCTCACTTAATCCAAAAATCATATCTTTCTAATAATAAAACAAAACACAAATCTCAAAAATTCCTCCTTCCCCATAAATAAACCCACCGTCTTCCACTCCATCAAATCCTCACTTTTTCAAATCTTCCAATTTCAAAAATTTCCTCTCATTCAAAACTTCATCTTCCTCCCCATTTCATCCCAACCAAAACCAAGAAGGATCATCTTCAACATGGTTTACATCGCCCTCGTGCTCATCGTCTTAACACTCATCGCACTTGTGTTCCCTATGATGAAGTTCACAGACGGAGACATTTACTTTGTGTTGTTAATCTACATTGGGGTTATATACCCAATCCTTTGTATCATTCTAAGCATTGAAATGAAATATTATTAATAGTCTAGTTTATCTAGGTTATTATCATAATGTGTTTGTCATTTATTTTGTTTCATATGTTTCGTACTCTTTCGTGATACATTAGAAGTCATGTATGCATGCTAAAAGAAAATATAGGCTAAAACACATATCTTGGCACAAAACTGTTAAACTTATGTTTTTATCAAATCTGTTTCTGTTTCTACAGATCTACGGATCCCGGAAGATATACTAGCCGGATCCCTTTTGTAAAGGAACCGTGGGATCCGTCCTACTGGAAAAACAGTTTTTCATGTAAATTAAAAACCACTTTCTCTCTAAAAGAAATATTCCACTAGAATGTCAAAACCATAAGTGAGTTAAGTGTCATTGTTGTTAAAAACATTTGTTAATAAAAATCTAGTAAAAACATTAGATAATCATAGGTTGACCACAAAGATCACTTTCTATTAACTCTTCATTTCTATAGGTTCAAATATGACACATGAATATGAGTTTGATTTTTCACTCACTAGCGTCTACACTCCGAACATCTCTCTTGAACCCAACACACCTGGCATTCATGTCCGTGGGTTCAACAACCTCGAAAACCGTCACTTCCACGAAGGACGTATTGTAGACACCTCTCTACAATTCGAAGAAGGTATCAATACCTCATTCCGAGCCATAGGACTAGAATGTCTTCTTGAAATCAATGAGAAGATATATCAAAGGTTCATAATGGAATTCTTCCGTCAAGTTGAACTCGTTCGTAACGAGGATCGCTCTCTATCTCTTTGGTTTTATATCAAAAAACAAAAGTTTACTTTAACCCTTGGGCATTTTGCTCACATTCTCCGAATTCCAAATCATGGACAATGTGCCTTCACCGAAGATTGGTCACTTGATTCTCTATTCAACTCTCGTGAAGAAAATAGTCCATATTGTTCACACATACCCTCCCCGGAAGATTTACATCGCATAATATGCAAACCTCGACCATATTACTCCAATCCAAACATTATCTTCACACGGGACATTCGAGAAGAGTACAAGCCCCTTGCACTCATCCTACATGAAAATGTTTGGAGTCTTAGGGGAAATCGAGAAATTCTTCCCGCTTGTTGTGCTCACATATTGTATTATTTGCTAACAGAACAACCATACAATCTCGCCTACTTCTTCGCAAGGAGAATTGTAAATCTTCAAGGCTCCAAGAATAAAGTCATCCCTTATGGAATGTTCTTGACACGCCTCTATCATAACGTTATGCACTTTCATTCTCAATTTCAAAGTCCGTTGTACGTACTTGTGAACGAGATGATGGAACCGCTAAACATATCTCTCATGAAGACTTTCTTCATTCTTGATTCCACCAGCACTCATCAACAACATGATGATCCTCCTAGCGAAAATACTCAAGGAACCTAGAAGATTTTAAATAGGATCAATCCTCTTGTAATCTTGCTTTATCAATGTAATCCTATTTCCTTCATGAAATAAAACACCTTACATTTGATATCTTAGTGTTAGAACCCCTTTAAACTAACCTTGGAATATAATGCATTGTCAAGATCATTGCATACCTTTAGTAAAGGTTCTGCTGAGCAGATGGACGGATCCCAAAGTTTGTGCTAAACGGATCCCTACATCTAGGGAACCGTGGGATCCGGCAAACAGAAAATGCAATTGTAAGCATTGTATTTCAAACATATCCTTAGAACATCTCACACTAAGCTAAACATAGTGTCTTAAGGCAAATTAAGTCCTTATCAAGTTAAGTAGACTCTTCCCACTCACACATAAACTCACCTAGATCACACTTGTAGATCTATCATTTTATTTTAAATCCATTACTCTTCCGCTCTCAAACTCACACATCATTTTTCACATGATCCCTCATATCTAAAACGTTGGAAACCTCTTATAGAAAAATTGATCATAATCATCCTTACGTCAAAATTGGTCGAAATTGATCAAATTCTAATTTTTCCATCTTAAGTCTTTAGGATATTCTCCAAAGGATTAATCTAAATCACTATATGATCTCTAGGATCATTTAGCTTCAATTGACACTCTCATCCTTAGTGTCATCCTTGTTCATTTATTGGTACTCATGAAAGTTCCAATTCCTTCCATAAAAGGCAATCATTAAGCTACATCACTCATTACCTTCAAGTACTTAAGCACCCCTTCATCTAAGACACTTATGAGGACTGAAACACTCAAGATAACCTAGATCTTAGACTTTAGAAAAATCATTTCTACTCTTTCATAGCTGCTGAGAGCCGGATCCCTAGGATTAGCCTAGACGGATCCCTCTGAGTAGGGAACCGTGGGATCCGGATGACAGATTATGTCAAACCTTGCTAGAACAATCATTTCAACTCATCTTTCTAACTCAAACACTCCAACTCATCTTAAATGAGTTCCAAGATCAGTACAAACTCTGAAGTTGACTCTTGTGCATGTTAATCATCACATTCCAATGAATTTTAGTGGCTTAAGGCTTAAATGCACTTGCCAAATCTCTTGCTTTATAAACCACATTGTTAGGACTTCCATAGTCATCATCCTCATCAAAATTTTCAGCATTTAAGAAACCCTTACAAACTTCTAGAAATAATCTCATCATGAGGAAAACTCCAAGTAGTAACTTATCCACCAAAGAACCACCCAAGAAAATTGCTCGTGTTGTACACGAAATTTCTTCATTCGAATCATCTCCGGTCAAGCCAACAAATGCAAGGATTGCTCCTCAACCAATCAAACCAATCCCTAGAAGGATAGTACCCACAAAACTACCTATGCCAAACACCACCATACCTCCTAGGCCAAACAATATAATTTCCACTAAACCACCACCATCATTCTTGGTCGAGCCATTCTCAAATGCGCCTCCACCAATTCCTCCGTCGTTTGAGGCTCCACAAGCCGCCTCACTTGATCCTTCGCATCAAGTCATTTCATTTCTTCCACCACCACTACCTAGCCATGACAAAGATTGTTATCATTGTCAACATGTTGAAAGTTTGATACATGAAGTACGAGAAGACCAACGTTTCATGTTCTATCACCTCCTCGAACGTTTCGACGAGATTAAACCTAAACAAACTTGAGCTAGAAGATTTTAGTGGTGTCCTAATATCAAGCGTTAGTTGGTCTAGAAATTCCTAGTCATGTATTTTTAGAGTCATGTATATCATAACTCTAGTTTTATTAAATGAAATTACGTGTTATTTGTTACATTTCTGAGTATATGATTATGTTGTATAATACATATCTCACTTTGGTGATAACATTATTTGTTATACCACCATTTCCTGAATTTATTCATCAGCTAGACGGATCCTTTTAATATGCCTCGACGGATCCCTACTAAGAGGGAACCGTGGGATCCGTGATACAGAAAAATATTTTTCTACTAACTTGGATCACATATGCAGGTAATTGTGCATTATACTTGTTTTCTAATCATTATTTTGTAGTTATTCAATTTACACATGAAGACTTTCACATCCTAAAGCTAGGGGAGCTTTTGTCAAAGCAATACATTGCAAAATTACTTGCAATATTAGGATTACAATTCTTGACATCCCTTTGCAAAATTGCAATCATCAAGGGGGAGCACATTCGTCACTTAGACGAAATCTTTTGCAAACTTAGTTGCAAACAAACTAGATTAGTATTACTTCTTGACGCCCTTACATAGGGATGGACTCATCATGGGGGAGTAAAGACGAGATCCTCTCCCGTTACTTGCTCCCTATTTCTTTTTATTTCTTTCACATGTTTTTCCTAAAAACAATGTGTTAGTTTCCTTTCGAAGCTCTTTTTGTTTCGACAAAAAGGGGGAGAAGAAAGTAAAAACTACAAATTCAAACTTTTACGAATTTTAGCTTTTCCTTAAAATAATTTTATGTTTTGTCATCAACTAAAAGGGGGAGATTGTTAATACAAATAAGCCGTAAAAACATTTATTTATATTTTACGATCTTCTAATGTTTTGTCGATAACAAACGTAAAATCATTTTAACGAAACAAATAAAATACGTAAATGATTTGAACTAATAGTTTCTAACATATTCACATTTTCACATAAAACACTAAAACAAGTATAAGTGTTTTTATAATTTAATATTGCATATGTACAACAACTAATGTTTACATATTTGGGTAAAATATACACATAACTAGTATGTAGTATATTGGGTAATATAAATGGGTAGAAACTTAAGTATCATAACCCATTGGGAAAATACATTGAATGTTGTTGGGTACAACCCAAAGCCCATGACCCATGGAGCATGACCCATAACCCATTGTATGACATCATGCTTACATCATACATGGATAATATCCATAACCCATGGATCAACCCATAACCAAGTGACTAAGTGCATTGCACTCAAGAGATATATTGTATCTAGCTAAAGATCCATGGATCAACCCATGACCCATAACCAAAATACCCATGGGTAAAGGGGAGCGTCCTACGGATCCCTAGCTTTACGCTAGACGGATCCCTTGTGGAAGGGATCCGTGGGATCCGGGGAACAGTAGATTTTTTCTTCTATAAATAGTGAGCCATTTCTTCATTGTTTCTCACCCCTTTTCTAACATACTTTCCCCTAGAGTTAAAAACTCTCTAACCTCAGATCCAAGAGATCTATGTTTGTAGTTTGTTTTTGTGTGGTCTTCTAGGTTCCTCTTAAAGGCAAAGATCACCACCTTTGAAGTCGAGCAAGCTCAAGTCCATGAGTTGCCATGCTTCCTCATCATCAAGACTACTGAAGTCTTCTTGTTGATGATTGTTTTCCTTCTCCTAAGAAGTGTTGAAGACATTTGTGAAAGGTGTCTCAAGTGTCAAGACGAAGATATTAGTGAAAGGTATCTATCGTCCATACCATAAGCACCTGTAGTAGGTGCATAGAAGTCAAGACTAGAAGCATTATTGAAAGGTGCTTAGAAGTCAAGACACAAGACATTAGTGAAGGGTGTCTTGGAGATATAGTCAAAGGCATTAGTGAAAGGTGCCTTAGATGTACATTCGATATGGTGTGTTTTAATGTACAAGATAGATTAGTACTAGATCCAAGGATATTGATATCCTTGATGATGTTGTAAAAAGGAGTGGATATCCTTTTGGGATTAGTCGTTGGTGTAGTGTTGGGTAGTAGTTTCTCCATTGCAATGGAACTAGGTGCTTAGCCTAATACCTAATAAAGGGTAGGCGACGTTGTGTAGGTGTGGTTCATCTTGGTGTGAAAGAACTAGGTACTTAGCCTAGTACCTTATAAAGGGTAGGTGACATTGTGTAGGTGTGGTTCACCTTGGAGTGAAAGAACCCGGTGGTTAGCCTAGCACCGGAAGGGTAGGCGACGTTGTGAAGGCTTCTCCACCATACGCAGATTGGTGTAGTGTTTACGAACTCTCGAGTAGGTGACTCGAGGAGTGGAGTAGGGCAAGGAAGGTGTCCTTGTAGCCGAACCACTATAAATACTCGCATTGTGGTTTTGTGCTTCATAATCTTATCTTTCATTACATACGTTTATATGTTTATCTATCAACATCCAACACACACATCCAAATAGATTGACATAAGTCGATCTAAATAGTTTAAAAGGAAGTTTTAATTGGCAAAACTATTCAACCCCCCCTTCTAGTTTTCCACATATCTTAACACATTTAAAGCAGAATCCAAATGAGATCTTAAGGGAGTATGCAGGTCTGGTATGAGTAAGATAAATCAGTTTTCCAAGCAGTTTTTGGTACCCAGTTATGTTATCAAGCAATGGGTCATCTTGGGTTGGAATAAAAGGAAGAACAGAGTTTGGTTCCATGGGTGTAGACACAGGTTTACACCCAAGGAGACCAAATTCTTTCAGAACTTCAAGACAGTATTTTCTCTAGGAGAGACAGATGTCATCCCCAGTTTTTATCACCTCAATACCCAGAAAGAATTTGAGAGTACCCAAGTCTTTTATGTTGAATTTAGTTTTAAGAAAGACCTTGAATTGTTCAATTTCCTCAACACAGTTACCAGTAAGAACAATATCATCAACATAGACAAGTAAAGCAATAAACTTATTATCTTTGTTTTTTGTAATTAAGGAATGATCACTTACAGACTGAACAAAGCCACATTCTTTGAGAACACCAACAAGTTTTTCATTCCATTTTTTGGGAGCTTGCTTGAGACCATATAAAGATTTGGTAAGTTTGCAGACCATGTTTTTGTTGTTTTCATCAGAAAAACCTTTTGGAATAGTCATGTATATGTCCTCATCAAGCTCACCATAAAGAAAAGCATTATTAACATCAAGTTGAAAAAGAGGCCATTTATTCTTAACAACTAAGGCAATAAGAATTCTAACAGTAGACATTTTCACAACAGGGGAAAAAGTTTTATTATAATCTATCCCTTCTCTTTGGTTAAAGCCTTTGGCAACAAGCCTGGCTTTATATCTGTCCACTTCACCATTATATTTGTATTTGATTTTCCAAATCCATTTGTAACCAATGGGTTTTCTATTAGCAGGTAAAGTGGTAATGATCCAGGACTTGTTAATATTTAAGGCCTCAATTTCAGCATTCATAGCATCAACCCAGTTAGGATCAAGGATAGCTTCCTCATAACAAGTAGGTTCAACACTTTTATTTAAGTTGGAAGTAAAGCAATAATTCTCATAATCAAGATTAGAATAATTAACTACTTTTTCTATACCATATTTAACTTTGCCTTCAATAATAAAGTCATTAAGATTTTTAGGCAATCTAGTGGGTCTGGTTGACCTTCTTGTGGTGATGGCTGGTAAGCCTCCTTGTTCAGGAGTGGACTCATTTGAGTCAGAATCAGAGTTAACATCAGAGTTGATGTCATTGGAGTTTGTTTCAGGTGAAACAGTGCCCTCGGGGTGTGTATTTTCTTCTATGGATGTTGCAACTGAGTTGCCATCCTCATTGAGAGAATTCAACTCAGTGCCATCATCAGTGGAAGACACTCTCCCTTCATCATTGGGTCTTTTAGGGTTGTCAGTATCAAAAACGTTTTTGTGGTTTAAATCTTTTGACACACCAGTTTCAAAAACTTGTTTTTGAAGATTGTTTTTTATTTTGAAAGGGAAAACTGTTTCAAAGAACTTGACATCTCTTGAGTAAAAAACATTTTTTTTTTCTAAACTTAAAAGTTTGTAGCCTTTTTTTTTCATTAGAGTAACCAATAAAGACACTTTTTTTTAGATCTGCTATCAAATTTGTCAGAGTTGTTGAGAATAGTAGCATAGCAAAGACAACCAAAAACCCTAATATGAGAGAGTGTAGGGTCATGCCCATACACAAAAGAGAAAGGAGATTTGCCAGACAACACAGAAGAAGGCAACCTGTTGATAAGGTAAACGGCAGTGAGAGCACATTCAGGCCATAAGTAAAGAGGTAATTCCCCCTGGAACATAAGAGATCTAGCAACATTGAGAAGATGTCTATGTTTCCTTTCTGCTATTCCATTTTGTTGAGGTGTATAGACACAAGAGGTTTGATGTAGAATACCTTTGTTATGAAAAAATTGTTGCATTCTGTTGTTGACAAATTCAGTACCATTGTCACTTCTAAAATTTTTTATATTACTTTCAAATTGATTTGACAACATTTGAGAAAAACTGACAATGGAATCATAGACTTCTTCTTTGCTTTTAAGCATATAAACTCAGACAGACCTTGAGTAATCATCAACAATAGTTAAAAAATATTTGTAGCCATCTCTGCTAGTGATTTTATAAGGACCCCAAACATCTAGGTGGACAAGTTGACCAATTTTTGTTGACTTATGTTCACTTAAGGGAAAAGGTTCCCTGGTTTGTTTAGCCTTGTTGCAAGTATCACAGAGATGGTTAGGGTCAGTTGGTTTATCAAGGTTGAGACTGGGTTTAAGGACTTGTAAGACTTGATCAGAGGGATGACCAAGCCTTTAATGCCAAAGGTTTCTAGAAACAAAGCATGAAGAGATGCAGTTATTAGAGACAATCTTACAATCAGAGTCTACATCAAACAAGAACAGGCCATTAGATTGATTACCAATCCCCACATTCCTTTTTGTTGCAAAGTCCTGAATATAACATTTAGATTCATCAAAGCCAATAAATAGTTTGCTATCTCTAGCAAGTTTGTGAACATATAGCAGACTGACAGTGTACTCAGGCACAACTAAGACATCATGTAAGGTAATGTTGTTGTTGATTTTTAGGTCACCAATCTCAGTGATAAGTGCCTGAGTACCATTTGGGTGTCCAACAGTAAGACCAAGTTTAGAAACATCAATAGTATTGATTAAAGATTTTGAAGACAAAGTCATGTATTGGTTTGCTCCAGAGTCAACAATCCAACCAAGACTGATTTTTCCTTTTAAAAAGTTTGTGTTTCCATTAAAGTGTTTTTCAAATTTTAGATTGAATTTGACACTTCCATTAAAAAAAAGTTCCTGAAAAACAATTACCTGCCATATTGGAATTGACAGGGCTATCATTGAGAAGACTCATGAGTCTGACCATCTGTTCATTAGACAGAGAAATAGGAGAGTTGCTAGTTCTACTTTCAAGATTGGCATCAGAAGAAGAAGAAGAAGCATTGTTACTAGCAGGTTTAATATTAGAATTAAAGTTCCTTTTTCCATATCCAGTAGGATAACCAACAATATCATAACATCTATCAATGGTGTGACCAGGTTTGTTGCAGTTAGAGCATTTCAGATTAAGATTGGGCCCTCTATTGTTAGAGCTGTTACCAGAGGTATTGTTCCCAGAGGTGGGATTTGAGCTTTTGTAATTGTTGTTTCCTCTTTTTTTGTTATCAAAAAACTTTGAAGCAAAAGCAGACACATTTGGTTTAATGGATCCAGTACCAGAGGAGAAGTTCCTATGGGATTCTTCCCCTGAAACAATAGAAAAGGCAGTTTTGACAGATGGTAAAGGATCCCTGGTTAAAATATTGCTTCTGATAGGCACATAAGTGTCATCAAGACCCATTAAAAACTGCATTAACTTAATTAGCTGGTTATGTTTTTCAAAATGTTTTCCAGCATCACAAGTACATGTAGGAAGACTGATCATGGAGTCAAATTGTTTCCATAATGAGTTAAGATTATTGTAGTAATCAGCAAGAGAGGACCCATTTTGACCCAAAGAGTTGATATTTTTAAGTATATTAAAGACAGCAGATCCATCAACTTTGTCATAGGTTTCTTTTAAGTCATTCCACATTTCATAAGCAATTTTAGAGTATATAGCACCAGCAAATAACTCAGGACTTAAAGAGTTTAGAATCCAAGTAAGAACAATAGAGTCACACATATCCCATTGATTAGCAACACTAGCATTAAAGACATCTTTTCTACAAGTACCATCAACAAAGCTAAGTTTATTATGATTTCTTAAGGCAAATGTCATGGCAATGCTCCATATTTTATAATTTTCTGAGCCAGTCAATTTCACAGATATAATGGGATTACCACTGGTGTCACTAGGATGCAAGTAGAGAGTATCACCAAATGTAAGTTTTAATTCAGAAGAAGAATTAATTATAGATTCATTAAGCATAGAATCATTAAACCTGGATTCATTATTAGCATGTTCATCATCACCCTCTACCATGGTGACAGCAAGAGACAGACAAATAAATAGAACAAACAATAACAACAATCACTATTAATGAGAGCAACAATCCCAAATCAACCTCCAACCTAACTAGACCTATCCTCCTTCAACTAGAAGAGAAAAAAAAATGCAAGAAAATAAATAACTTACACCCACGGTTCAACAAGTACCAAGCCTTTGGACTGGGGTAGGCCAGATCAGGTATTCACACCACTCAGAGGTGGCAGATCAAGGTGTTAACCTACCTGTTTGCACCCACTCAGCTTGAATACTGTTAAACAAGAAAGGGAGAAGTACTTACAGTGCTTTGTGTAGCGGAAGAAGTGAAGACCAAACACAATCACCCTAGATTCACTTAGTCTAGGGATGATTATGATCAATTAGAACCAGAGAGCACTCCAATAACAAAACCCCCAATACAGAGTTGATTAGGGTTTTGGAACAAACCCTAATTTATTTCGATTGAGCGCCAATAGGACCAGAAACACCAATCCCAGCACTCCAAGAGCGAAAACCCCTAATTCAAAAATTAATTAGGGTTTTGGAACAAACCCTTTATTCCGATTGAGCACCAATAGGATCAGAAACACCAATCCAATAACCACAAACGTCCCAGAACACAAATACGAACCACCGGAGATATCAAGGTCAATAACCCCCAATATAGAAAACCCTGGAGATCAGGGTTTGAAGATAATCAGTAGCCTATAGCTTTGATACCATGTGCGATGGTATCAAACAGATAAACAGAGCAACGAGTTCACTTTATTCAAGAATCAAAGTACAATAGTCGGCACAGTTTAAATGATAACAATCAAACTGTTACAAGACTTGAAGAAGATCAAATGATCAAAGATACAATACAGAAATGGATCAACAGATCCTAATACATAAATATTTGGAGGGTGAGTGATATAGCAGTCAAGAGAAGACTGCGTACTATTGATGATAAAACCCTAGAGAGGGACCACAGATATATAGGATCCAAAGTGACAAAGACCCCCCTCTATCTTTCTAATAAACTTCACAAGCAGCCTAACTTTAGATTTCTTCATAAGTAAGAATAGAGAAAGTCCACAATGAGCCCCTCATAATAATCCTGCACAAACAACACCAAGTGAGATAGAGATAAGGACATATTTGGGACATAGATTACATAGGTGTTTTGGAACATAGTTGCATCTAGAAAAAACTTTATTTAAGCTTAAAAGTAGACTATTTATTTATCTTTATATAATAATCGATCAAGTATAGATGATGTAAACGCATGGGTATTTCATCTAATCGGAAATTTTATATCTCTGACCGTGCGTTATTTAAGTTTGTTAACTCTTTTAGATTAATGCAATCGTTATATATGCTCATATTTTGCAATATTGGGTTTCTTTGTCGGAATATTAACGATGGTACGCCTTTGATTCATCGATATCAGAGCTTAGCCGAGGCAAAGTATAGTACGTAGTGATAGGCATCAAAGTATTACTGTATATGTTTTAAAAAAACAAACGACCTTAGGGGGGAGGGAGTGGTACCCTAGTACCCGAATTTCCACATCACCTCTATCCAATAAAAACCCTCCAACTCAAAACTACCCAATTTTACCCTAACACTACCCTAAGTGGAGGGAGTGGTCACCTATGCTACCCAATTTTTTTTCTTTTTTTTATATATTATATAAAATCACGTACAATATTAAAATAAAAACATACCATTTCATTAAAATTAAAAACATTACATAATACCTCAAAAAAGCAACATTACATAATACTTAAAAAAAAGAAACATTACATAATACTTAAAAAAAACTAGATTAAAAAAAAACCCACTAATCATCGAGATGCGGCAAGTATTGACGTGCTACGTGCTCCGTGAGATCATATCGAAGACGGTCATGGAGAACTTCGTCTAGTAAACTTCGTTGTACTTTGGTGCTTCAACGAACCAATCATTCTCTAGAGTTTCAAGACCTATTTCCCGATGACGGTTTATGCAAGTACGGCTAGAGCTTGTCGTGTCTTCAAGAAACTGAGCCGCTTGAAGCATAAGTTGCATCGAGCTACCCGTGGATAGATCGTCGGACGAAGACGGAATAATGTATTCGAATTCGGAAGAATCGGAAGACATTTTGATGATAAAAAGGTTGGGATTTTATGAGAAATTGAAAGATGGGTTGTGATGATTTTGTGAAAAATGGGTTGTGATTTTAAAATGTGAATGTGGGGGTTTTTAAAAAGGTGGGGGGTAATTTTATTTTATTTTTATTTCTACTAGCCGTTAGGCTCCCCCTAACGTTCGAATATTCAAAAAAAGTGGCCTCACACCGATCGGCTTTCAAGCCCGAAATGATACTCGAAATTCGCTACCCGACAACCATGGGACGGTGTTACTGATCGGGTTCAAGTACCCGATTTGGTACCCGAGCCCCACTCCCTCCCCTCTTATACAATTATAGTGAGGTATTGAAATGAGGGAAAAGTTGTTATTTGATTAGTTGTGAAATGATAGAAGGATGCAGACTTTTATAGTGGTGGATAAAGTTCTAACCACTTTCTAACATTAATATGGAAAAGTTACATTTTTAATTCTCAAACTATTTCTTGTCAAACTAAAAGATAAAACTACAATGGTACATTTGCACCCCTCCCCTCCCAAACCCTTTCAAGTAAGAGACTCAGCAAGTCCCAAATTGTTGGATAGATAAGAGTATTTGGTTATGAGTATTGGATCTTATCTCTTGTGAAATGACAATCTATATTCAGGTGTTTGGTTCTGTCATAATAACATGGGTTAGCTGCAATTTGATGTGCTGACTTACTATCACAGAAAAGAGTAACATGACATTGAACTGGGATCTTTAAGTCTTGTAACAAGTAGCTCAGCCAAAGAAGTTCACATTCTGTAGCAGCCATACTTCTATACTCAGCTTCAAAAGATGATCTAGACACTGTAGCCTGCTTCATAGTCTTCCATGAAACCAAAGAGTGACCCATGAAAATGAAGTAGCCACTTAGAGACCTTCTAGTCATAAGACAGGATGCCCAGTCAGCATCTGAAAAACTAGTAAGCTTTAAGTGTGACTGCATTAGATAGAAAAGTCCTTTAGAAACTATGCCTTATAAGTACTTAAGAAGATGTAGTGCAGCCTGCATATGAACATCTTTTGGAGAAGAAACATATTGGCTTTGATGTTTGAGTTCATAGGAGATATCGCAAGCCTTGTCATGGTGAGATAAAGAATCCTACCAACCAACGTTCTATAAGAACCAAGATCCTTTAAAGGATTGCCTTTTGTGAGTGACAACTTTAACTGACTTGGAAGAGGAAATTCTTTTGGTTTAGCTGCAGTTAAACCAACATCCGTTAATAAGTCCAAAGTGTATTTCCTTTGGTTCAAATAGGTTCCAGCAGTGGTTCTGCATAATTCTATTCCCAAGAAGTACTTTGCCAAACTAAGATCCTTGATTGTGAATTTTTGGTGAAGAGCTTGTTTAAGGATTGAATCTCTGCTGGACAGTCACCAGTAAGTAAGACATCATCAACATACACCAACGTAGCAGTAAAATGACCATTAGTATTCTTCACAAAAAGGGAATAATCATCACATAACCATGGTTAATCAAAAACTTTGTTAATTCTTGGTTCCACTGCCTTGAAGCCTGTTTAAAGCTATAAAGAGATCTGGTGAGCTTGCAGACTTGATTTGGAGCAGCTTTAAGGTACCCTTATGGTGGTAACATGTAAATTTCCTCATCAATGTAACCATCTAAAAAAGCATTATTAACGTCAAGTTGATGAAGATCCTGATGTGTCTCACGAGTGCAAGTTTTAAAATTTATAACACGATCTACCAATGATTCAAAAGAAATACATACGAGCAAGTATACCCGTCCGTGTGTAGCAAGAAATGATTTGGTAAGCCGAGGTCATTCATAAGGATTTGTTTAGTTCCAAGGCGTGAGTTTGAGATTTACTAACTTTAAAAACAATTTCGCGATTTGAAAACAAGCAAATGATTATAATGAAGAATTCAATATATTAAGACTACACTTGCCTAGACTAGTTTGAACAATTCACCTTGTTTGATTGTGAAAATGGTTATAACACTTTGATCAAGAGAATTAGATGGTGTTCTAATCTTTTATTTCTATCATTAGCAATCCTCGTCAAGATTTTAAGATAACAAGCATTAAGTTTGATCAGACAATTCAAGACCAAAACACTTTCAATAACTCGATTCATGATAGTTTCATAAGTTAATTGACAACCGTACTTTTAGTTTCTTTAATAAAGTTACTATATTAAATGGTCAAT
This sequence comes from Chrysanthemum seticuspe, assembly GCA_019973895.1. Classification (NCBI taxonomy): domain Eukaryota; kingdom Viridiplantae; phylum Streptophyta; class Magnoliopsida; order Asterales; family Asteraceae; genus Chrysanthemum; species Chrysanthemum seticuspe. Next base: position 143,104,547 of record BPTQ01000007.1, on the reverse strand, counting down.
ACATAAAGTATCACCTTCATAGACAAAGGGCGACAACTGATTAATACATGATGTCCCTTTTGGTCTTACACATTAAAACAATCAATCTAACTTTGATAAACAATTGTAACATGAAACTTTTAAAAGTATAATTCGATCTTAGTATAGCTTGAAATTGATATAGAACCAACTTAGTCACAATAAACCAATTCTCATGTCACAAACATCATCTAGACAAGTGCACAAAGGCACTAGCCACTCATAGCAAACAAAGTCATAACCACAGAAAGTTTATCACTTGAAAACATAATTAAAGAGTCTTACAAAAGTTGTAATGATGATTATAAATAATTAGGATTGATTCCTAAATGATTAGTGATAATTCCTTGGTGATCCAATCTTGAATTATGTGTTCTTGCTTCAACTTTTGCTCTTGTGTTCCCAACCTTGAGAGTTCTTTGAGTGGTTAAGAGAATTATATGCGAAGATTAATGATAATATTGTGTTTTTCTCTCTAACCAAGCACCTCTATTTATGTTTTTGCAAACCTTAGTCATCGAGCAAGTTTCTTGGGCACTAAGTGTCATTAACTAACTTATTTTGGAGTAAATAGAGTGCAATGATCAAACTTATGAAGATTTAGCATCATAAAAGTGGCATTTAAAGTGACAAATGACACCAACTGCGAGGTTGGTGTCTCAACCGTGTGCTGGAAGTCTCAACCTGCGGCTGGAACAAATTATGTGTGCCAGACTTCAACCATGGGTTGGCGATGTGTGCCGGAATTCTTTAGTAAACTTTATTCGTGACTCTTTCTTTCTTCTAATAAACATTTGATATTTTCTTCATGTAGAAGATTGATTATCATAACAACCGGAACACTTGTGATTTGGCTAAATATGAGTAAGCTAGAGAGAGAGAAAGAAGAGTTGGGAGTTTTTAGAGAGAGAAAATGAGATGTGTTAGAATAAAATGAAATCTCCAACCCTTTCACTTGGAGTGAAAGGGTATTTATAGTTCTTACAAGACACGCCCCTAACAGGCTATGGAGCGGGCAACAGTGGGTAAAGACCCGACCCGACTCCATGGTGATACGATAACTTAACGTTTACTATTAATACTATGACCTAACTAATGCTAGATGAGACTCGGGGTAACCGAGACTTTAGTATGGATTTTCGTAATCCAAACAATCTCCCCCTAAGGGAGGTCACCCCAGAAATACAATTTGAATTCTAGCATTTGGTGATACGATAACTTAACGTTTACTAATAATACTATGACCTAACTAATGCTAGAAGATACTCGGGGTGACCGAGTCTTTTGTATGTGTTAATACAAATAAACCGTAAAAACGTTTATTAATATTTAGCGATCTCTTTGTGTTTTGTTGATAACAAATATAATGTTATCTTAAGTAAAATTATAAGGATACATGTTATTTTTGTAAAGCATCTACATATATAGTCATTTAATATCAATTGTTGTAATAATTCATTTATTGTAATAGTTTATTAGGATGGGTAAAAACCACAACCCATGACCCATACCTATGGAGCATATCCATAACCCATGGAGTTAACCAATACCCATTGTCTAGATGCATTGCATCTATTAGATACATTGTATCTACTTAGATACCCATGGTCCAAAGTCTAGGACCCATGACCCATAACCCAAAAACCCATGGGCAAATAGGAGCGTCTCATGGATCTCTCAAGTTACACTAGACGGATCCCTCAGGAAAGGGATCCATGGGATCCGTGCAACAGTAGCAAGAATTTTCCTATAAATAGAGAGCCATTTTTTCATTGTAACTCACCCCTCTTCTTACAAACTCTCATATATTCTTACATTCTTCTAACCTAAGATCACTTGATCTAGAGAGTAGTTCTTCTTTGTTTGTGATTCTCATATAGGTCCTTCTCTAAGGCGAGATCACGAGCATTCTACAAGTCATCCAAGCAAGGGGTCTTTGATTGATTTGTTCCTCCACAAGATTTCTGTAGCAAAGATCTTGTATTTTATATTTCACATATTTGTTGTGTTATAGTAGTGTTGGTTTGGTCCTCTGTGTTACGGACTCGGTATTTAGCTTTGTACCGGTAAAAGTGTAAGCGACGTTGTGAAGGCTTCTCCGCCAAGTTGAAGGAGTTTGTTGACATAGTGCTTGAACTCTCGAGTAGGTGACTCGGGGAGTGGAGTAGGGCAAGGAAGGTGTCTTTGTAGCCGAACCACTATAAATCGGTTGTGTCATTTCTATCCTTTACTTTACTTGCTTTCTTTACTTGCATTACTCTTAGATCTATACTTTCTCTTCATCCATAAGATTTTACATAACATCGAATCTAAAGTTTTTTTTGAAACTAACTAAAAATCGGCAAAACTATTCAACCCCCCCTTCTAGTTTTCCACAATTGATAACAAAGCTAAGTTTATAAAAGTTTTAAAGTAAACCGTATTTTAAAAACTTTTCGATCACTAAGGGTTCTGAAAATTACAAGGAAGGGAAATCCATGCAACGACCTCCACTACTTGAAACTAATGGTTTTATATATTGGAAAAATAGATTCGAAACGTATTTGAAGTCAAAAGATATTGATCTTTGGTACATCATTGTTGAAGGCGATTTTGAAGCCACTACAAAAGATGAATCCGGAAATTTAGTAAACACACCTCATGATCAACTCACCGATGATCAAAAGAAAAAGCTTTACAAAAATAGTGAAGCTGAAATAGTTTTATACAATGCTTTACCCAAAAAGGAATTCGAAATAATTTCCATGCTTAAAACCTCTAAAGAGATTTGGAACTCTTTAGTTGTAACTCATCAAGGAAATCAACAAGTTAAAAACAATAAAATAGATTTATTTGTTCAATAATATGAACAATTTTCAATATCGGATAAGGATACTATAGATCATTCTTTTGCTAACTTTAATACTATAATTACATCATTACAAGCACTTGATGAGTCTTTCTCTAGTCGTAATCATGTTAGGAGAAATCTAAGGGCGCTTCCCTCCAAGTGGAGATCTATGGTGACGGCAATTGAAGAATCAAAAGACTTGTTGATGAGTGTCTAAATACTCATCATTTTTGTACAAAATAAACTGCAAAATCATCTGAAAACACTCAGAAACACATCAAAATGATCAAAATATCACAAATCAGTGTTTTATGTGTTTTAAATGCAAAAATATCAAAATTAGATGAAAAACATATCAAATTTGCAAAAATTGCAGTTTTAGTCCCCCAAGTTTCAAAAGTTGTCAAAAACAGTCCCTGAGCACATAATTTCAAAAGTAAAGTCACCAAAGGTCCTTTTTAAATCATAACTTGTCAAATTTAGTCCTTTGGTGAAAAATATAAAAAGTTTTGAGAAAGTTACAAATTGGTCCTTTAAGTTTCAAAATTGGCGGAATTAGTCCCTGGAAAATGTGAAAATGGCAAGTTTGGTCCTTGCATTATTAAACTTTGTCATTTTTAGTCCTTTGAGCAACTTTTCAGATTTGGCAGCAATGGTCCTTATAATTTCAGAATCTACACATTTAGTCCTTGTCATTAAACCCCTTTTATACCTTTTTGGACTCATTAAACCATTGTGACCCCCTTGCCACTTAAACCTTTGGACCCTTAACCCTTTTGACCCCCTGGTGCTAATATCTGGTCAAACCCACAGGTCAAACAAGACCCCTTTTACCCGCTAAAGTCATCATCCTCAACTTGCTTCTCTGCAACTCCTGCAACACACTCCACCCCCCATCACCTTATCACAAACCTGTCTCCCCCCTCCTCCACTACATCCAAGACACATTAAATGTACCCTCTCCTAACACTCTACACCTCCAACTGTCAAAACTCCCTTTCCCGCCAAAATTGATTTTTTTGGCCAAAACTCACAAAAGTCAACCAATTGCTCTGAAATCAGGTGGGATCCATTCAGACATGTGAGAGAAAGAGAATGGGTATAAAAGAAAGGAGAAAGAAGCAAGAAAGAGGGTAGCTAGTTTTATCTTTTTTTTCTTTTAATGTCGTTTTTTATTTAAATGTTTTAATTTAAGTCAAATGTTGTAATCATCAGTTTTTATGTATTAATTTTAAGCTAAGAAAGCTTTGTAAGGTGTTTTGGAACAATCAATCCAAGTTTTATTTATGTTCAAAGTTTAAAGTTTACTGTGAAGATTTTCCATTTCATAGTCTGATTCTAAAGCTTTATATAGTTTGTTTCTCAGCTCCTATTAGCATATTTAAGCTTATCAAAGTTTTTTGTAAGCCTAAAAATCAGTTTCAAACAATTTTCACTTAGGGTCAACAAAAGTCAACAGGGAGCTCAACTTGTTTCCAGCTTCTATTTCTGTTATTAGAAGCTCACAAAAGCTTGTATGAGCTTTTGTGAGTCATTATTTGCTCACTCTTGTCCTTAATTGCATTTCCTTAAGTTTGGTCATCAAAAGTCAAGAAAAGTCAATCTGGGTCAAAAATGGAAAGTCAAACATAATCTTTGGTTAAAGTCTGATTGGAGTAAGTTTTTGAGATAAGTTTAAGCTTAGTTTGTGCATTACATTTGAGTTTTGGTCAAGTTCTCTTTAAATTTCAGTTTCACACATGATTTTGAGTTTTAAAGGACTGTTTGGTTCATCTCAATTTTTCTTACAGTTAAAGGGTAATTTTAAGCTAGATTCACTACTGTTAAGTCTCTGAACTTGTTTTGAGATACTTTCAGCTTCAATCTTTCAATTATAAAGGCAGTAAGAGTTATTTGTAAGGTTTATGCAGTCTCATAAGTTTATCCAAAATGAGTTTATTCAGTTTTTCTCAAACAATTTTTGTCCTTGTAATTGGTCAGTTAAATCACTAAAAATCAAAAACAGCTTTTTCACTATGTAGAGTTATCACTCCAAAAAGAAAGAAAACATAAAAAATTCGTTTTCACAATTTCCTAGTTGCTCAAAGTTGTTACCTGTTGTGATCTCAGTTCCCCTGGACAACACATTCAGTCCCAAGTAAGTAGATTCAATACTTTTTGCCTGCTCAATTTGTAGTATTTATGGGTTAGATGTTTGATTCACTTGAAGTAGAGTATATAGGTAATTAGTTTCTGCTTTTAGTTGCCCCTTAGGAGCTTATTCTAGTGCTTATTTTGGCCTGCAAAAAGCCCTTTTCTGCCTACTGTTCTGCTTAAGCAGCAGCCCTGCTCCACTTATGCACTTTTGTTTTGCTTTCTAACTACTTCAATACTTGTCCTCATAAGCTGTAACTTTGGATTTATGTTCTCTGCTAGGTTGGCTTGAGAGCCATGCTCTTAGTTTTCTCTTTAGCTTATTGGTTAAGCAGTTGCTTAAGCTAGAACATAGGGCCAGATTAGCTTTTTTGCATAATATCAGTTTGCTTAAATCCTTGGTAATTTGCTTATTAGGTGTTAGGAGTAGGTGCTATTAGCTGCTTTAGAGTAGTTGTAGTATAGTTTAGCTCATATAATCAGTTGGTACCTTGTCTTGCTTATTAGCTTATTCCTAAGTGTTTATTCCTTATCAAATTACACATCAGTTGCATTTTATTCCACATAGGCACTAGTTTTTATATTTTTCATAGCTTTAGAATAAGATTTTAGAATTTCCCTGAAGTTTTCATAATTTTTGGTCACTGTTTAGTATTTTTCTCAATTAAAAGTAGTTTTTAATCATTTTTAATTAGCTTTAATTGCATTTAATTAAGAAAAAGTTCCAAAAAATAATTTTTCAATTTTCTTAAGTTTAGATAAATATAAATAGCCTAAAAAGTATTTTTCCATAATTTTCTTGGTTTAAATAGTATTTTCTAGCATTTTAATTAGTTTTAAATAGTTTTAAATTAATAATAAATACATATAAAGTCTAAAAAAATATATTTTCTGTTTTAAAATTAGTTTTATAATATTTAAGATTTTTCTAAGTCTTAATTTTATTTTTCTAGTCTTATTTCATATTTTCTTTTATTTTAGAGTATTATTAAATAGTTTAAATTAGTTTTTAATTAATAATAATTACATAAATAGTTTTAAAAATAATTTTTCTTTTCTAATAATTTTCTAGTATAATTAGGATTGTAAAAATTTATTTTCTATATCCGTAGGTATTTTCCTTCTTTATTTTCACGTTTTATTTTGTACGTTAACGTAGTTTTTAATTTAAACGTAAGTTTTAGGTTTTAAACGTTCATCACTTTAAATATAGTGATAGCGTTTATTTAATATCTTTTATCTTTTTAATTTTCTTAATTTGCATTTAAGTCGCTTTATTTTATAATCTTTTTCAGTAGTGTAATTATCCATTCAAATCCTTTCTGATCACTATCATTAGTGATCATTCTATCGTCTGATCAAGCGTTTGCACACCATTGAGTCTCCGTGGGACTTAACGACCCGGGAATTCTCTGTATTCTCTGATCTTCATTGTATTTGTGTTTAAGCTGTTTTAAGTCTGTTAGACTTGACGGTTTAGCACCGATCAAAATTTTGGCGCCGCTGCCGGGGAGGCTTTAGCGTGTGTTTAGCCATTTTCAGACCCGTTCTTGCACATAACCCATCTTTTGTAAAAAAAAATTTTGTAAAGTTATAAGAAAATCCAAAAAGTTCATTAACACTTTTCCTAAAGTGTTAAAAACGCCAAAAATATTTTCATTCTTTGTTTTTATCATCATGTTTTTCAAAAACACAAAAAATATTCCTCTTTACCCTCTCACCTTTTTGATTCTTCATTTCTTATCCTCTGTTAACCTTTGATTCTTTCTATGTCTTATCCTCACCCTCTTGGTTGTCAATGGTGTGGTGGTCCTTATAATGGTGGCAATTGCCCCAGTTGTAGCGTGGTGGAATCAGGAAACGGGTCTGTCTATAACCAGGATCCCTATTCCTTCCATAACACAACTGATTCGTTCCATCAGCTACCACACCGTGAGACTCATCAGTTGTACTGTTGTAAGTACTGTGGTGGTTCACATTCCAGTTCTGATTGTCAATCAGGAAACACGCTTGTCTATGAGCAGGTTCCTGATAACAATTATGACTACAACACATACCACTCACAGCCACATCAGTTGTACTGTTGTGAGTATTGTGGAGATCCTCACTCTAGCTTGGATTGTCAAACAGGGAACCCAATTCCTTGTAACAATTACGACTCTTCATATCAAGACCAACCTCCACAGTACCAAATGATTCAAGCGACTCCTCATGAAACTACGACAGACCTTCTACTGAAGACTCTGGAGTTATTAAAAGAACTTAAGGAGGAGTCGGCTATGTCCTCCCAAGATAATCCAAATGAAAAATCCATGGAAGTTTTGTTAGCCGAAGAGCGGGCTGCTAAATTAGATTCCCAGATTGCCTTTGAAAAATCTGTTAGGGAATCAATTGCAAAAGAAAAAGCGGCCAGATCTAGCTCTCGATTCCGTTTCATTCCTGATGACGATGATGATGAAGATATCCTTGATATCCTACAATTCTATAACGGTTCATCAAGTTCATCAGTTGAAACTCCTTCCATGAACAATCAGGGAGAAAAGACTATGATGGAATTACTAGCAGAAGAACAAATGTTAAGTATTAAACATATGTATGCTAGTCCGTCTAAACTCCCTCAGTCTGTTGTTATCACACCCGATGTTCCCACTCACTCTCTAAACATGGGGGACGAGCATCTTGACACTGTTCCTGAAAAGGAATCGGACGAATTTATAAAGTCTAGTGTTGAGAACCTTGTCCTAATCCCGGGAGAGTCACAGGGAACTATTGACCATATGTGTGATATCCCTTCCCCTCTTGAGTGTCCAAATGATCAATTTGAGACTTTCTCCGATTTTAGCGATGATTGTAAATCTTATGGAGACATCGAGTACGTTGAGGCATCACTTCCGCAATCTGATGCTAATTCCCTTCTTGAGGAGTTCTCCGGTGAACTCACTCACATCAATCCACTCTTTGATTTCGAAGCCGATCTGGGAGAGACTGAAAGTCTCATTGATAATGATCGTTCACTCACTTCTTACTCCAACAGTCCAATTGAGAATGTTGATCACTTTGTTCCCGAAACATTCAAAGATACTTTCACTAATCCTCTATTTGAATTCGACTCTGAATTCACTTCAATTTCTGAGAATCCACTCTTTGATACTCAGACTGAGGATAGTGATGAGCCCACAATGGAACAAGAGTTCACAAATTCACATTATGTGATTGATTCTCTTCATGAGGAGTTCTCCGGTGAACTCTCTCATATCATATCTCCGCTGGAGTATGATTGTTTGGATGGCAAAAATCATGATCGGGGGGAGAGAATCTCAATTTGCATAGTTATGACAAATCCTCCCACCCTCCCAACCAAGATGCCTTCCAACCCAAAGAGCTCAACCAATAAAATCCAAATAAGTGCAATTGCACTTAATCCCGAGGAAGAAGATCTAGTTATGATTGTTATCATGATCTTCCTTCTTTTCTTCACCTACTCGGTGACTTCCTCTCTTCTTCACTCCTTCGGGAGTGAGGATACTATCTTTGACCCCGGCATTTTCATTTATCATTTTTGAGCCGGTTCTATGTATATCTCATCGGTGTGGAACTTTCACGTACTTCAATGTTTATCCAAACATCTTGAATGAAAGTCCGATGGAGATTGTATCTTCCACTTGCTTCCCCATGAACCAATGAATGCGGGGTCGAGTCAAGCTAGCGACTCGGAAATCAAAAACAGCAGCACACACTATATGGGTTTTCACCCATATTTCTGACTTCTTACCCCTTTCTACCACCTAAGTGTGGGGGTGATGCCCCACAGGTTATATATATATATATCTTAAAAAAAAAAAAAAAAAAAAAAAAAAAAAAAAAAATCTTTTAAAATAATGGCCGTAATATTTCCCTTTTACGTTCTTTGTTTCGGCATAACCGCCGGTACTTTGAATATTGAGGGCAATATTCATTTCTAAGTGTGGGGGGGAATTCTCACGAATTTCATACCCAATTCCCCCGTTTTTGGCCAAAATTTTTTTTGGAGTAAGTGTTTTACACTTTCTCATCTTGGTTATCAGTCCGCCTTGTCTGTAAGATAAAAGGATTGGCTAATCCAGGAGCAAACGGCTCTTGGTAAAGATATATCAAATCCGTTTATATGGCTTGCAATTTGCCCAAAATTGTATGGTTCTCAACTCACCATATCCTAAAAAGTGAAGAGTTGGCTAGCCCGCAAGGTTATGGCTTGTGGTAAAGGCAGTGGAAAATCCATAATTGGTATTCAGCTCACCAAAGATAATTCTGATAATTTATCTAAGAGTTGGCTAGTCCGGAAGGGTACGGCTTCTGGTAAAGACAAAATCAAATCCGTTGGAAGCTGGTGGTTTGCTCAAAATCACATGGTTATCGGTGTACCATGGTTCTTACTTGAACTGAAACATTTGGCTACTCCAGAAGTAATGGCTTTTGGTAAAGAGATTAAAATCCATTATGTTTTCTCAAATCATTGCTAGGGACTAGCAATATCTTAGTGTGGGGGATTGATGAGTGTCTAAATACTCATCATTTTTGTACAAAATAAACTGCAAAATCATCTGAAAACACTCAGAAACACATCAAAATGATCAAAATATCACAAATCAGTGTTTTATGTGTTTTAAATGCAAAAATATCAAAATCAGATGAAAAACATATCAAATTTGCAAAAATTGCAGTTTTAGTCCCCCAAGTTTCAAAAGTTGTCAAAAACAGTCCCTGAGCACATAATTTCAAAAGTAAAGTCACCAAAGGTCCTTTTTAAATCATAACTTGTCAAATTTAGTCCTTTGGTGAAAAATATAAAAAGTTTTGAGAAAATTACAAATTGGTCCTTTAAGTTTCAAAACTGGCGGAATTAGTCCCTGGAAAATGTGAAAATGGCAAGTTTGGTCCTTGCATTATTAAACTTTGTCATTTTTAGTCCTTTGAGCAACTTTTCAGATTTGGCAGCAATGGTCCTTATAATTTCAGAATCTACACATTTAGTCCTTGTCATTAAACCCCTTTTATACCTTTTTGGACTCATTAAACCATTGTGACCCCCTTGCCACTTAAACCTTTGGACCCTTAACCCTTTTGACCCCCTGGTGCTAATATCTGGTCAAACCCACAGGTCAAACAAGACCCCTTTTACCCGCCAAAGTCATCATCCTCAACTTGCTTCTCTGCAACTCCTGCAACACACTCCACCCCCCATCACCTTATCACAAACCTGTCTCCCCCCTCCTCCACTACATCCAAGACACATTAAATGTACCCTCTCCTAACACTCTACCCCTCCAACTGTCAAAACTCCCTTTCCCGCCAAAATTGATTTTTTTGGCCAAAACTCACAAAAGTCAACCAATTGCTCTGAAATCAGGTGGGATCCATTCAGACATGTGAGAGAAAGAGAATGGGTATAAAAGAAAGGAGAAAGAAGCAAGAAAGAAGCAAGAAAGAGGGTAGCTAGTTTTATCTTTTTTTTATTTTAATGTCGTTTTTTATTTAAATGTTTTAATTTAAGTCAAATGTTGTAATCATCAGTTTTTATGTATTAATTTTAAGCTAAGAAAGCTTTGTAAGGTGTTTTGGAACAATCAATCCAAGTTTTATTTATGTTCAAAGTTTAAAGTTTACTGTGAAGATTTTCCATTTCATAGTCTGATTCTAAAGCTTTATATAGTTTGTTTCTCAGCTCCTATTAGCATATTTAAGCTTATCAAAGTTTTTTGTAAGCCTAAAAATCAGTTTCAAACAATTTTCACTTAGGGTCAACAAAAGTCAACAGGGAGCTCAACTTGTTTCCAGCTTCTATTTCTGTTATTAGAAGCTCACAAAAGCTTGTATGAGCTTTTGTGAGTCATTATTTGCTCACTCTTGTCCTTAATTGCATTTCCTTAAGTTTGGTCATCAAAAGTCAAGAAAAGTCAATCTGGGTCAAAAATGGAAAGTCAAACATAATCTTTGGTTAAAGTCTGATTGGAGTAAGTTTTTGAGATAAGTTTAAGCTTAGTTTGTGCATTACATTTGAGTTTTGGTCAAGTTCTCTTTAAATTTCAGTTTCACACATGATTTTGAGTTTTAAAGGACTGTTTGGTTCATCTCAATTTTTCTTACAGTTAAAGGGTAATTTTAAGCTAGATTCACTACTGTTAAGTCTCTGAACTTGTTTTGAGATACTTTCAGCTTCAATCTTTCAATTATAAAGGCAGTAAGAGTTATTTGTAAGGTTTATGCAGTCTCATAAGTTTATCCAAAATGAGTTTATTTAGTTTTTCTCAAACAATTTTTGTCCTTGTAATTGGTCAGTTAAATCACTAAAAATCAAAAACAGCTTTTTCACTAAGTAGAGTTATCACTCCAAAAAGAAAGAAAACATAAAAAATTCGTTTTCACAATTTCCTAGTTGCTCAAAGTTGTTACCTGTTGTGATCTCAGTTCCCCTGCACAACACATTCAGTCCCAAGTAAGTAGATTCAATACTTTTTGCCTGCTCAATTTGTAGTATTTATGGGTTAGATGTTTGATTCACTTGAAGTAGAGTATATAGGTAATTAGTTTCTGCTTTTAGTTGCCCCTTAGGAGCTTATTCTAGTGCTTATTTTGGCCTGCAAAAAGCCCTTTTCTGCCTACTGTTCTGCTTAAGCAGCAACCCTGCTCCACTTATGCACTTTTGTTTTGCTTTCTAACTACTTCAATACTTGTCCTCATAAGCTGTAACTTTGGATTTATGTTCTCTGCTAGGTTGGCTTGAGAGCCATGCTCTTAGTTTTCTCTTTAGCTTATTGGTTAAGCAGTTGCTTAAGCTAGAACATAGGGCCAGATTAGCTTTTTTGCATAATATCAGTTTGCTTAAATCCTTGGTAATTTGCTTATTAGGTGTTAGGAGTAGGTGCTATTAGCTGCTTTAGAGTAGTTGTAGTATAGTTTAGCTCATATAATCAGTTGGTACCTTGTCTTGCTTATTAGCTTATTCCTAAGTGCTTATTCCTTATCAAATTACACATCAGTTGCATTTTATTCCACATAGGCCCTAGTTTTTATATTTTTCATAGCTTTAGAATAAGATTTTAGAATTTCCCTGAAGTTTTCATAATTTTTGGTCACTGTTTAGTATTTTTCTCAATTAAAAGTAGTTTTTAATCATTTTTAATTAGCTTTAATTGCATTTAATTAAGAAAAAGTTCCAAAAAATAATTTTTCAATTTTCTTAAGTTTAGATAAATATAAATAGCCTAAAAAGTATTTTTCCATAATTTTCTTGGTTTAAATAGTATTTTCTAGCATTTTAATTAGTTTTAAATAGTTTTAAATTAATAATAAATACATATAAAGTCTAAAAAATATATTTTCTGTTTTAAAATTAGTTTTATAATATTTAAGATTTTTCTAAGTCTTAATTTTATTTTTCTAGTCTTATTTCATATTTTCTTTTATTTTAGAGTATTATTAAATAGTTTAAATTAGTTTTTAATTAATAATAATTACATAAATAGTTTTAAAAATAATTTTTCTTTTCTAATAATTTTCTAGTATAATTAGGATTGTAAAAATTTATTTTCTATATCCGTAGTATTTTCCTTCTTTATTTTCACGTTTTATTTTGTACGTTAACGTAGTTTTTAATTTAAACGTAAGTTTTAGGTTTTAAACGTTCATCACTTTAAATATAGTGATAGCGTTTATTTAATATCTTTTATCTTTTTAATTTTCTTAATTTGCATTTAAGTCGCTTTATTTTATAATCTTTTTCAGTAGTGTAATTATCCATTCAAATCCTTTTTGATCACTATCATTAGTGATCATTCTATCGTCTGATCAAGCGTTTGCACACCATTGAGTCTCCGTGGGACTTAACGACCCGGGAATTCTCTGTATTCTCTGATCTTCATTGTATTTGTGTTTAAGCTATTTTAAGTCTGTTAGACTTGACGGTTTAGCACCGATCACTTGTCAATCCTCAACCTTGATGAACTCATAGGCAATCTAAAGGTCTATGAGTTTGTCCTCGCCAAAGATTCAAAAGAGAAGAAACAGAAGCACAAATCTCTTTCCCTAAAAGCCAAGAAGGTCTCAAGATATGAAGAAAACTCCTCTTTGGATAGTGATGACGAGGAGTATGCCGTGGCGGTAAGGGACTTCAAGAAGTTCTTTAGAAGAAAGGGAAGATATGTCAAGCAACTATATGACGACAAGAAGGGGTTCCGAAAAAGCAAAGATGACGAGAAGGCAAGGGATGAACGCGCTTGTTTTAAATGTGGGGACCCCAACCACTTTATTAGTAAGTGTCCCAAACGTGATGAACAAAAAGCGTTCGTGAGTGGATCGTGGGGAATGAGCGAGGAGGAAGACGAAAAAATTTGTCTCATGGCAAATGACGAGGTATGTCACGAATACTATAGTAGCTCATCATTAGATGATGATTCATTACATCGTGAATATGACAAACTTTGAAAAATTAGCTTAAAAGTAATTAACAAAAACAAGATTTTGAAAAACCAAAATGAACGTTTAGAAAAGGAAGTCTTTGAGTTAAAAGCTAAATTAAAACGTTTAAAAAAAGCAAAGATAGCAAGTGGCGAATGTGAGCTTTGCGTTCAACTTCAAACACTAGTTGATCATCTAGATTCTAAGATTGCCAGAATGAATACTAATACTCTAGATATGATATTAGATAGTGTTAAAACAGGAAACAACCAAAAAGGTTTAGGTTTTCAACAACTTGATGCGTCAACTAGTGAAAACAAAGAAACACAATTCGTTAAAACAATAGAAAAACCAGCCACTGTAGTCACGAATCCCACAAGAAGGGAACCGGCTAGTGTAAAGCTAGGGATCCGTGGGTCTGCTGAAGCAAACAGTAGCAATAATATAGCTTCCTCATCTAGAACCGATTTTGTTATTGTTAATAAGAAGAAACCAACCAATGTTACTATTAGACAACCACCTCCAAGACAAAATCAAAGTTTTACAAGAAACAAAGGTCCATCGTTTTCAAAACCAAACACATTTAGGAGACCTAATAATGTTTATCCGAGAAGTAACCATCAAATGGGATGGAATCCTAATATGCAAAACGGTTTTCCATTTCAAAACTTTGCACCGTGGAATGCATACTCATCATTTCCATATATGTCTAACATGAATGAAATGTTTAACACTAATGGACCCATGAACAAATGGGGACCAAAATTTTGAGTTAATTGCTTTCTTAGGTGTGCTTAAAGGTCGACCTAGATCCGGATGAATGGATCAAGGATAGCGGGTGCACGAGGCACATAACCGGTAATAAAGATTTATTTTCCACATATGAATCCTTCAATGGAGGAAATGTGGTATTTGGAAATAGCAAAAGCAAAATCATCGGTAAAGGTATGATTTCTAACAAATCTCTAACCATTAACGATGTGTGTCACTTAGAAAACCTAAACTTTAACCTCTTAAGTATAGAACAAATATGTGATAAGAAGTGTAACGTACTTTTTAATGAAACCGGTAGTAAGATATTGAAAAACGGTATCACCAAAGGTAGAGGAATTAGGAAACATGGAGTCTATGTCATTAAAATTGGTAATGAACCTAAACACAAACTTTGTCTTACTTCTATGGATGATACTTCGACCTTATGGCATCGAAGATTTTGTCATGCCAATATGCGACTTCTTCAATCGCTATCATCCAAAAATTTGCTTCTTTGAAGACTAGCTCACTAATTTATCTCCTAGAAATTGAGCACCTCTTGACGTACTTCGACGTGTATCTTGACACCCTGCATGGTCAGCATCTGCATAGGCTGTTAATTCCATGGTTGTGTCCTTCGGATACCAGATTCCCATATTAATGGTTCTTTTGAGATATCGAAAGACCTGTTTTTCCGCTTCAAGGTGATTTTTGGTAGGCTTAGCCTGATACCGAGCACACATGCATACAACGAAAAGAAGATATGGTCTACTGGCAGTAAGATACATCAGAGATCCAATCATACTACGAAACTTAGCTTGATCAACCGGAATTGGGGACCACTACATAACTCACAAGAGGAAGTGATTTTATTCAATTTGCATGAAGGTTTAGGAGCTTCGTAGGAACTCATTAGGAATTTGACTTGATCTTCAAGTTCGAGCATCCTACGATTGGAAGGTTGTGAGTCGATTGAAGGCATGGATATTGCCTTAACGGTTTTGGGCAACTCACGGGGGTCATTCCAACATTCATTGTCATAGAGGGCAAGGTCCTCTATAGTGCCCCACGATTCTTCCGCGGTTAATTCACTAAGCTTACCGCCGACCGCTTGGTCAATGGTTTGCCTTGTGGGGAGATTGACCTGATCATATAAAATTTGGACTTGGAGCCAAAGATCAATGCCATGGTAGGGACTTTGTGGAGTAAGTCCTTGAATCGAGTCCATGCCTCATAAAGTGTTTCACCTTGACGTTGTTGGAACATCAAGATATCATTCCTAAGCTTAGTGGTTCTCCCCGGTCGAAAAAATTAGGCGAGGAAATGGGTGGTGAGATCATCCCAACTTGAGATGGATCATGCGGGAAGTCGCTCAAGCCAATTACCAGCTTGGTCCCGTAGAGAGATTGGAAGAGACGCAATTGCGTGGTATCCCGAGTGGTAGCATCAAGGTCAATTGAATCAACAATTTTTAGGAAATCCTTGAGATGCTGATTAGGATCTTCAGAACGAAGTCCATGGAATGCACATCCGTTTTGCACCAACAGGATGGTGTCGGAGCGCAAGGCCGTAGTTTGAGCTAAACGGGGAAGCTCAATGGTGTTCCTATAGCCTTGATGGCTCGATCTAGAGTATTCACCAAGAGTACGGCCTCTTGGCGGGTCTTGTGGTGGTCGAGGTAGTGGTTGGTGTGGTGGATGATGTGGTGGATCATTGTTGGGTGGATTATCACCTTCTATGATGAAAGGTGACAAGATTACGAACAAAAATACGAAGAAGGGGGATAGACTACAAGAAAGCTAATGAAAAAGAAAAAAAAAGCTCACTTGATAGGAATCAAGCGAGTGAACCTAATCGAGATAGAAACCTAACTAGCTATTCTATTCCCCGACAGCGGCGCCAAAAACTTGATACGTGGTTCGGGGTCGAAAGACTTCCATTTCAATGAGCAAGCTTTACAACCCACTAAGAAGTGTACCTAATCATTGCAGTGTGGTATGGGTAAGCCAAGGGGGTTGATCGTTCTCTAGGGAAATAGAGATGCTAGTAGAGAAGTATGACAAAAAGGTGAGGTGAGGAAGATTCATTTTTATCTTTTTATAAATTTTAGGAAAACAAGTAAAATCTCGAGGTTTAAAGAGTGGGGGTTGGTAATTCTACCAATTTTAACTACTTAATAAATTAAACTTAAAACTAATTAACTAATGAAAAGGGAAAAGCTATGGATTGATTGAGTGTGTTTCTTATGATAATTAAAAATGTGTTTTCTTATTTTTTCTTACTCCCTATTTATCTCTTATTGGTCGGTTGAATTATCACATCCTCATTCTAATTGGTGCGTTGTATTCTGTCAGGACCGAATACTATATGATTTATGTGGTTTGGAGGTCTTGGTTGGTGAAAGTAGATGAAGAACATCATCCTTTCTTGAGAGAGAAAGTAGAGAGAGGGAGGAGAAAACACAAGGTTTTATTAAGAAACACACACAATACAACTAACCAAATGATTCACCTCACCCCTCATGGAGAGTCATGAGGGGTATATATAGGCCCTATCTTTGCCACTTAAACGATACTAGTCCCTAAGGGCAAAGTATACAACGCGTCTAGTCCAATTTACGTAAGTGACGTTATCTTTAGAAAAAGCGAGGCTAACAATCTCCCTCCAAGATAGCGTCACACGTGAATGGTTACAATGAGACCTATAAATACAAAACAAAGTAAATTACAATAGTAACGAACAATGTTGACTTTCTTGAAGTGCAGAGTCTCTGTAGTCTAGATACTGAGGCAAACTTGAAGTTCTCCCTTCCGATGATCTCGGCAAATGATCTTCTTGTAGCTCTGAACTTCAACTGTAATGGTCTAGTTAGGTTATTACTCCCTCCTAACTAGTGAGCCTTTTTTCTTTCTTTGCTCCCTCCTGAACCGACAACACTCTTCCAACACGTCTTTATCTTCAGACACGCAGCGGAGAAAGTAAACTCTTGAAGCACAATGGTTGTCGTTCTGGGAACATCATAACAACAAAACTCACTTAGTATTGCATCCAAGTTGGTAAAAAAAACCCCGATGTACACCACACTACTTCTCCTTCTTCGGTCTTTAGCACAAATCCCTTCGCCAATCCAATTACGAAAGATGAATCCGCAACTTCTCCCTCCTGATGGTTGCAAGCAATCGGAATCATCATAATGTTGCGTACATGCCGTATTACCTTCTTGATGCAATATTAACATCATAGCTTGATCAAAATTCCGTGAGAATATGTCGCATAAATACTCTCAATAAACTTCTCTCAAACCAACCTTTTATTGAACCTCCTTTGAATTCACCGGCTAAATGTAATGACCACATATGGAGATAGCCCGGTACGACTAACTTGAAAAGGAAGTAAGCATCCCAACTTGTGACTTGCTGCTTGTTCTAAATTTTTGAACAATCCACAACTTCGTGTGACACTGAGCACAACAACGTAACTCCTTAAAGTGATGGTTACACACTGTGAGCACTACAACGTAACTCCTTTCCAGTTATAACCAGATTTTCAAATTTCATAATGTGCTCCAACAAGTTATCTTGAGACATGCATCCAACCAACCATCGTCTCAAAGATAAAGAAGTCCACCCGTGAAATGTCACGTCAATTCTGCATTAATAATACCGTACAAAAACTCCGTAGTCATTTTTTCAAATTTTCCTCGAGCCGTGAATATATGTATCCCTCCGTGAAATTATACCATACCAATAATACCACTTTTAAAAAATATTATCAAAAGTTGTATCCAAAATTTTTGATAAAAAAATTGGATGACAATTGTTGAAGATGTATTTGCGTTTGAAAATACTCAGCTCAACCATGTCACAATATCCAAAAGCCCATCAACTACACTTAAATCCCAACGTGATATACCACCAGCCCAAACGAATTTAAGCTCAAAGCCCATTAACTGATTTGAACTATCCGATCCAATCTCTCACAATTATAACCGGTTATAACATATCACGTGACACAACCTTTTAACCCTAACCCTATTTTATGTCACATTTCAGAATATCACGCCTCCCATATTCTCTCAACCCAAAACAGATCTGAGGAACAAAAATAACGATATTCATGTTCATCTCATCTCCATTCACAAATGAATCTCAATCGATCTAATCTCATCATCATACATCACCACACAAACACAAACGAACCCTAGTTTATGTACTCGATTTCTGCTTCAACCGAATCAAGAAAGTATGTTAAAGGCTTCAAGATCCTAATGGTGGGTCTCGGGTAGGTTATATGTTTTGTTTTTCGTTTATGGTCTATGAACGAATCAAAGAAAAGAAATGACATATTTTGTCATAATATTTCTTTAATATTCGGATACAAAATATCAATGATGAATAAGGTTCAATAAAAATCCTTAGGAGGATAAAGAATCGAACCTAATCTGAGATAAATTATATGATCAGTTTTTGAATGGTTTGATGTTAGGTTGAGAGTTGGGGAGAGATGAAAGGGACTTTTGATGAGTCTAGGTCTAGGATTAAGTTTATGGAAATCTCGGACCGAGGATGTTGTCAAAGACAGAGGTCTATTTTACGCGTAACCTTTTTTTCTCTTCAAATCCTTATGCGTAAGACATGGTTTGGTCCTTATGCGTAGCCTTACGCGTAACGTCATGCTTATGCGTAAGCATACGCGTAAACACATGCGTAGGCCATAGGCGTAAGCCAAGGCTTAAGCGTAAACTCATACGCGTAACCCATTCCTTACGCGTAACTTCACAGCTACGTGTAACAACTCTGTAGATACTCCTTATGCATAAGTTTAGGGTTTTGACCCTTTGACCACTTTTTCCGACGAGTTTTCCGACTGAAAAATCCGACTATCTTCATAAAATACCCAGAAAAGCATAAATCTGCTTCTGTTTTAGCCAGTTTGACCACGAAGATGACGGTTGACCATTTGATGTTTCACGGATATTTGGTTAAAAAAACATAAAAAGTAACTGTTTGGACAAAATATACCCAAGACAGATATACATGAAGACCAGGACTTTTTTGTTTAGACCAAAATAAGGATACCAAAAACATGTATTAAAAACTGTTTTACCCACAAATCGGAAAAACAAATTTCCGACCACAAAAAGATACCAAAAACAGTTAAAAACATGTGTAACAAACCAACATAAATCAACAAAAAGTAACCATGGCTCTATACCACTTGTCAGGACCGAATACTATAAGATTTATGTGGTTTGGAGGTCGGGGTTGGTGGAAGAAGATGAAGATCTTCATCCTTTTTAGAGAGAGAGACTAGAGAGAGGGAGGAGAAAACAAAGACTTTATTAAAATAAAACACACAATACAACTAGCCAAATGCTTCACCTCACCCCTCATGGAGAGTCATGAGGGGTATATATAGGCCCTATATTTGCCACTTAAACGATACTAGTCCCTAAGGGCAAAGTATACAACGCGTCTAGTCCAATTCACGTAAGTGACGTTATCTTTAGAAAAAGCGAGGCTAACATATTCCGTGTTAGTCATAGGGGGTGCCTAATTCCCTAGTTCTATGAATCGTAACTCTCCTCTAGACTATCCGGGATTGCCAACTACCGAATTATCTCCCTCGAATACTCTATTATACTTAAGCTACAACTTACGCAATAAACACAACGATGGGCTAAGTGCACTCTCAAGCGTTTTGCTATTTAGGACTTTCAAGCTCGCAACAATTAAAGAAGAAGCCAGTTTTCCTTACTCTAGTATCTACCAATTAAAACAAGAGGCAACTTAACAATAATCAACAACTAGGTTTCATTGGATCTAAGCAAACACCAGATTAATTTAGTTAAGCATGGTTGATAAGTAAGAACACAAACAACTGAACATAGAACAAAGATGATGATAGATTGGATAAACAAACTTATCTTTAAGTTTAGAAGGGTTTGGAACTCTTAAATAGTGCCCAAGTCGGACTATTAACGAACTAGGGTTTTCTCTCCAAAATAATGCACAAAAAATACATAAAACTCAAGTCTATATATAGATTTACACTCGCGACGGCGTCGCCTTTTGATGGTGATGCTGTCTGGTCGCCGTCATTAGGGTTTTGTTTTGGACAAGTCATCATTGGGACGGCGTCATGTGAGGAAGTATGACGCCGTCTAGCTTCATTATGGATGTCGTCTTGGAATAGACCTTGGTTGTATGGGGAAAAAGTAAGGGCGACGCCCTTCTGGATTTAGGCGTGACACCGTCATGTGTTAGAACCAAAATATGACCTGAGCCGTCACTTGATACTTTTTAGAAAACCTTGTGAGCGACGACATCGCCCTATGATTTAGGACGCCGTCAGGTGTGAAAAATAGCCTTATTTCTTGACTGTGGCATTTTCTTCATGTTTTCGCTCCTTTTCGTCCAAAAGTGATTGATTCCAGAATTTGCTTCCAAAAGACCTAAAATGTCAAAAGAAACGATTTTAAGCAGTAACGGATATAAAATGTATCGATTTAGGGCTTAAATAACCCCCCTAAAAATGTATGTTTTAAATCCTTATCATCAATAGAATTTCTTATAATCTGAGTATGCTCTTCATGCCATTACGCAGAATTTTAGGCAATTTCTTCAATTCTTTCCCATCCTTTATCAGCAGTCATCCTTGGAATAGGTTCCTTGGGATCCAATATTTGTCGAGTCTCAACGTTTAGCCCATTGTAAAAAATATGAAGTTTCTCGTGTTTATTGAGTTTATGCTCTGGGCTTTTGAGGAGGGCTTCTTGAAATCTTTCCCAGGCCACAAAAAATGATTCACCATTGTTCTGTCGGAACCTTCTGATTACATCAACTTGTTGTAATATCATAGCTGGAGTTCGATACTCTTTTAAGAAGGATTTTTTAAATGCACTCCACGTTGTAACAGATCTCGAAGGCATCTTCCTTATCCAATCCCTAGCTTTTCCTTTTAGGGTGAAAGGAAATGCCCTCATCATAACATGGTCTTTGGACACGCCTGGAGCATGAAATAAATTCGCGATTTCAAAGACCCTATAGATGTGCTCGTGTGCTTCCTCGTCCTTGTTCCTATAAAAACTACATTTCTTTAACTCATCCAGACACAGCCCCTAAAACTCGAACATGATGTTTTCCTCGAGGGCAGGCATAACAATCCCTTGTTCAACTCTAGAAAGGGTTAGATAATCGTTCATGGTGAGGGCCATATTATCTGAAACTAAAAGTAAATCGTGATAAAAAAAAGAATAAAACAAAAATAAAAGACTTAAACAAAAATCCTAATATATCTCCCCGGCGTCGTCGCCAAAACTCTAATGCAGGATTTTCGACCATGATTTAAATTTATAGAGTCTCGCCTACCTAAGGTCTACATATTGCACTAACGAGCAGTGAACCCGGTCGTGCATAGTATAGAGTGTGGTAAAGCCGAGGTCGTTCCCAAGAGCTATGTAGTTTTGGATCCTATTTAAGTCTAGTGTCACGATCTTAAAAGAGATTAATATTTTGAAAGATTAATTAAATTAATAAGCAAGAAATAAAATGCTGAAACTAAACGAGGTTGTAAACAATAAAGAGAAAGTGTGATAACCTAACTATTCGTCCTATCATGTTATGTCTATGTCTAATTATTACTTCCTATCACTTCAAGTGGGGTTTAAACTCGCTAGACTCCTTTGGTCAATTCATCATAGTCTATTAGACATAGATTCCTACCCGAAATCAAAGGCATTACCCTTTGGGGTGACGAGGTTCCTAGTAACCTATGCTAAGTCATTAAGTTCCCTACATGCAAGATTCAAAACAATGTGTGCCCAGGCACTAGCATCTTAGACACACATCCCTAAATTCTTAAGTTCAGCCTTCCGGAAGGTGAACCTTTGGTCAATTCGCACAAGAGGGATTGCTAGTCCTTTGGTCAATTCTTATCAACCCTCACAACCTACTTCCCTAGGGTCCTTTGGTCAATTCTCCTAAGCAAGCAAATACAACTAGAATTAAAAACTACCAAAGCAAGGGTGGTTACCAACGAACTACGCATGCATACACTAGAAGCAATAATAGAAGTGCGAAAAAATAAACAAAATAATCAAGAAATCATAACTAGGCTAGCACCAAAGGTGCTTAGCCGATCATATTAAAACAAATACTCAATTCAATGTTTAACATGGTAAATAAAGACATGAATAAAAATTTAGAAATAGCTAAAGATTATCGATGATGTGGTGTGACTTCTTACTTGGAAATAGCTCCGTATGCTGTATAAGATCTGCCTTTAGGACCCACTTCACGTTCTCTGACTTTTTTGGTGAGTGAATGATGACAAATGCAGAATTTAGGGCTTGTATTTATAGGCCTGATCATGTTACGGCATAACCTTATAATGTGGTTACGCTGTAACTTAAATATCCTCCTATATCAAATCTCGGTATGATGGTTACGGCGTAACCTTAAGGATGGTTACGCTGTAATCCCTTCAGCTCCGTCGTAAACTAAACAAGTGGCTACGCCGTAATCTTCAAAGATCTCATCAAGACATTTGTTGTGCTAGTTACGCCATAACTCATGTTGGGGATTACGGCGTAACTGATGGAGGCGTGAAATTCCTTATGACCTATATGGTTACGGTGTAACTTGAGTTGATAGTTACGCCGTAACTGATGTTGACTTGGTCTTCATATTCGCATTCCTAGCTACGGAATAAATGAGAGTGTGACTTACGCCGTAGCTTCTTCCATGAGAGCATACTAAGGTATAAATCATTAAGTATATCTCCAAAACCGCGTCTTTTTAGCTCCTATGCTCATATATATCCTTGAAACAAAATGTAAAGAAATAAGAGTATATATCCATATAAACAATATAAAATATGAGCATAATCGGGGGAAATTAATACTTAAAAATCAGGATTATTTGATGTTATCAACAATTATGGTCATATATTCGGGGCTAATTCATAGGTGGCATGGTGAGGTTGTTGTTATGGGTGATTTCAATGAGGTGAGGTTTGCTTCGGAACTGTATAGTTCCATTTTCCATTCATCTAATGTTGCTGAATTTAACGAGTTCATTGCCAATTCTCATCTGATTGATGTTCGTATTGGTGGAATTTCGTTTACTTGGTCTGAACAATATGCTACTAAGATAAGTACGATGGATAAGTTTCTAGTCTCGGATGGGCTTTTGGATATTTTTCCAAATCTGTTGGGTTTAATTCTTCATCGTCATATTTCTGATCATAAACCAATTATTCTTTAGGAAAATTATTTAGATTATGGTCCTACTCCATTTTGTTTGTTTCATTCTTGGTTTCTGGAACATGACTTCGTGTCTATTGATGAAGATTCTTGGAATAATGACGGGGTGCATGATCCTAATGCAAGGTTTCGCTTATGAATAAACTAAAGTGTTTAAAGCTAAAATTAAAAGAGTGGAGCATACAAAAGAAGAATACCAGGGAACACGGTCATAAATTTCTTCAATAAACTAGGTTGGATATTGATTTGCATCTTGAAAAGGGAGAGGGTCTTCCAGATGATCTTCCAAATCGTGCTAATATCTTCCGTGATATCGGCCAATTTGATCGTAATATTTCTATTGACCTCGCGCAAAAAGATAAGACTAAATGGACTATTGAGGGGGATGAGAATTCCAAGTTTTTTCATGGAACTGTTAACAAGAAGCGAAGGCAGTAAGCCATTAAAGGAATTCTGTTAGACGGTGAATAAATTGATAACCTATATAGTTTTAAAAGAGAATTCTACACCACTTCGCGAATAGATTTGTTGATCTCGATTGGTATCGTCTGCCTATGGAATGAACCTTTACAAGGCGCTTGGGGTCTATTAGTTCTTGTGACTTGGAAGGAGATGTTTCTAATGAGGAGATTAAAATGGCGATTTGGGATTGCGGGTCTGGAAAATATACGGGTCCAGGTGGTTTCACTTTTGAATTTTTTAAGAAGTCTGGTACCTTATTGGTAATGATGTTAATAAAGCTATGAAGGAGTTCTTTAGCTCGAGTATCTTCCCTAATGGATGCAACACTTCATTTATTGCTTTGATCCCAAAGGTGTTAGATGCTAAAATCTTTATGATTTTCGTCCTATTAGTCTAATAGGGTTTCAGTATGAAATTATTGGAAATTTTTTAGCTAATCGTTGAAGTCTTATGATCAACGAAATTGTTAGCCATGAACAGTCGACTTTCTTTAAAGGTAGATAGATTCTTGACGGCCTCTTATTCTAAATGAGATTGTTTCATGGTGGAAGGAGAGGAATGAGAAAACTCTATTGTTTAAAGTTGATTTCCGAAAAGTGTTTGATTTGGTTAGATGGGACCATCTCAATGACATTCTTGTAAATTTGGTTTTGGTAGTAAATGAAGAGGGTGGATTCGTGGTTGTCTCTAATTTTCAAAGGCTTCGGTTTTGAATTATGGCTTACCAACTAATGAGTTATTGTTTCATAGAGGGCTTCGACATGTAGATCCTCTATCTCATTATTATTCGTCCTTGTGATGGAAAGTCTTCATGTGTGGTTCAGCGGGTTATTGAAAGAGGTATGTTTGATCCAATTATTATTGGAAAAGATGAGATGGTGACTATATTGCACCTCTTCTATGACGATGATGGCATGTTCATTGGTAAATGGTCTAGCTCTAATGTTAGTGTGTCTTATGATGATGTTACACTATTTCTTCCTCGCTTTTGGATTGAAAATTAACGTAAACAAAAGTAGCCGTTATGGTGTGGGAGTTCATTCCTCAGATATCCAACTCATGGCTGATAGTTTTGGTTGTTTGGCTAATAATCTTTGTTTCTCGTATCACGGTGTGAAAGTTGGTGCTAACATGGCGCATGTTAATGCTTGGAATAAGGTTGTTCAAAAGGTTACGTCTAAATTAACTAAGTGGAAAGCTAAGACTCTTTAGGTGGGGGGAAGGCTCACCCTTATTAACCGGTGTTGGGGTCTCTTCCTACGTATTATATGTCATTATTTAAGGTCCCGAATGAAGTTTTAAATCAGCTAGAAGCGTTGCGTAATTCCTTCTTCTTGGGAGTGGAGATGGATGAGCGTAAAATGACTTGGGTTTGTTGGAAAAAGTTATGGCGCAAATGCAATATGGCGGGTTAGGGGTTAGTAGTTTGTTCGCCCTTAATCGTGCCTTGTTGTTTAAATAGGTTTTGAGTGTTATTCCGCTCATTCTGGTCTTTGGCTCTACATTATTAAAGCTATCTATGGTCTAAACGGTTGTCTTGATCAGCCGCCCCCTAATCACAATAGTTGTTATATTTTGATCATGGTTCATAAAGCTATTACCAATCTTAAATCTAAGGGAGTTGATCTTCTGGAGTTTGTAAAAAAGTGATCGGGGATGGTAATATCTCAAGCTTTTGGCATTAGAAATGGATTGGTGATGAATGCTTCAAGGTTAGATTCAACATATTGTATAACTTGGAGCTTCAAAAGGAAGTTTCGATTGCGCAAAAGTTCTAGAATCCTGATTATGTTTCCTCTTTTCGAAGGCATTCATGAGGGGGTGTTCAAGAGTGTCAATGGCAGGAGCTTTGCCAATTGTTATCATCGGTGGTTTTATCTTCTGCTAGTGACCGTTGGTCATGATCCCTGAATGGGAACGGTGTTTCCTTAGTGAAGTCGGCTAGCGAAGAGATTGATAAGCACTTGCTCATCATCTCTT
Organism: Chrysanthemum seticuspe; assembly: GCA_019973895.1. Lineage (NCBI taxonomy): Eukaryota > Viridiplantae > Streptophyta > Magnoliopsida > Asterales > Asteraceae > Chrysanthemum > Chrysanthemum seticuspe. Next base: position 143,078,673 of record BPTQ01000007.1, on the reverse strand, counting down.
CCTCTTCCACGAGATGGTCTAAATTTCTCCTTAAATCTTGATGTATTTGCTTGCTGTATGTTTCCAGATAAGCTCCCGATTAGAACCAACTTACCCGATAAAGGTATGTATATTCCTTTCATGTTGTTTCATGTTTGTGGGAATGAGGTGGAATCTCGTAACCATCTATTCTTTGGTTGTTCATTGGCTTTGGATTAATTCCGGTTAACGGGGCGGTGGTGGAATATCCACATTCACATTTTGCCCTATCCTATAGCTTGGGAGGTATGGTTCAATGGGCTGCGGCTCAATAGATGTCAAAGGCCGGTGTTGGAAGCTACTTCCTTTTATTTGTGGTGGCATATTTGGAATTTCAGGAATGCAGTCTTGTTTTCAGTGAAGAAGCATAAGAAAAGTTTGATCTTCGACAACATTGTTTCTCAAACTTGGCTTTGAGTGAATTATAGATGTAGGAAGGTTAAAGTTTTTTGGTTAGCTTGGCTTGTAGACCCGTCAAACGCTATCTCTTCTATGTAATCTTTTTTGTCTAGCTTCTTGTTTGCTTTTTCAATAAAATTTCGTTGTTTAAAAAAAATTAAAAGTGCATATGTGTAATGGTATATAATTAACTGATAATATGCAATCCCAAAAGCTCCTTACGTGAGAAGATAATGTTTGTTTTATACTTTATATACATACATAATCATATTAATTTGTATAAATATATGCATCAATATATCTTCAAACAATATTGATGGTGGGTAAAAAAGCAAAATAAGCAAAAACAAAACAAAGAAGAAAAAGAATTTTCATTTGCTTACTTTTATTTTGATGTTTACCAAGGGACAAATCTCCATTATCCATCTAATTTAATCTAATGGTGGGGATTAACTTAAGATTTATTTGATAAATCTAAGTCCTTTTTTTTTTTTTTTTTTTTTTTGTCTTTTTTTTTTTATTCATTTTTTTTTTGTCTTTTTTTTTTAATTCACGTTTTTAATTTAAATTCACGTTTTTTTTTAATTCACGTTATTCATGTTTTTTTAATTCGCGTTTTTTTCTTCGCTTTCATACGTTTTCGTCTGTTTTCTTACGTTTTCGTCTATTTTCGTCCGTTTTCATACTTGTTTTTACGCTTTCATACGTTTTCGTCCATTTTCATACATTTTATTACGTTTTCGTTCATTATTCATACGTTTTCGTCCATTTTCGCCCGTTTTCATACGTTTTCGTCCGTTTTAGTACTTGTTTTTACGCTTTCATACGTTTTCGTCCATTTTCATACATATTCCTCCATTTTCATACGTTTTCGTCCATTTTCATACGTTTTCGTGCATTATTCATACATTTTCTTCCATTTTCTTCCGTTTTCGTCCGTTTTCATATGTTTTCATCCGTTTTCGTCCATTTTCATACTTGTTTTTACGCTTTCATACGTTTTCATACATATTCGTCCATTTTCTTACATTTTCTTCCGTTTTCATACGTTTTCTTCCGTTTTTAATTGTTTTCGGCCGTTTTCAGACGTTTCTAAATATTACAAGTGATATTCTGTGATATTCAGAATATAAATTGTGATATTCTAAATATCACAAGTGATTTTGAACTAATGTTTTGTAACATGAAAATCACAATTGATATTCAAAATATCACAACGTGATATCCAGAAAATCACAAGTGATATTCATAATATCACAAAGTGATATTTAGAATATCAGAAAATCACAAGTAATATTCATAATATCACAAATATATAATTTGAATAGCAGCTACATAGTTTGGCGGTAGTTGTTTAACCTTATTTTATTTGCTTATGAGCTTATGTGATTTCGGTTTATGTTTCACAAGCTTAATTTGCTTATTTTGAAACTTATAAAAATATGTAAGTTAATATTTACCACATTAAAGAGAAAATGGTCAAATTTTAGTTTAGAGTTCATACATATTCATCCGTTTTCATAAGTTTTTGTCCGTTTTTAAATGTTTTCGGCCATTTTCATATGTTTCTGAATATCACAAGTGATATTCTGTGATATTCAGAATATCACAAGTGATATTCAGAGTATCACATGTAGGATATTGGATTTCACATACACATCATAACACAATCATACATAGGCGTATAGGAGATGAGTTTTAGAGAGAGAAAGTTAGAGGTTTAGGGAACTTTAGTGAGAGAAAGAAAAATCTTATTATGAGCTCCAACTCTCTACCTTGGAAGGTAGAGAGTATTTATAGTCTTACAATAAAACGCCACACAACGGGCTGTGGATCAGGCATACAGTGGGTAAAGACCCGTCCGTCCTCCACGGTGTTACTTAACTAAATACTACTTAACTTAAATGAACTACGACTACGAGCTTTCTAACGATTACATATACTTAAGGTGACCGACTCTTTAATACATGGAATTTCTAATTCCTAACAATCTCCCCCTAAGGGAGGTCACCTCAATCATGTACAAAAGTTACATTGAATACAACCAGATATTTCATTAAAATAGTTCTTGCATTCTTGATGTAGTACTTTGCTCTGAAGCTCGTAGACATTAATTCTTCTGATTGCATGTTTGGATAGTCCAAGTGGAGGTCTTTTACTGATCCACGTGATAAAAATTTTGAGCCAGCATTTGAGATCATCAGCTAACAAAAATCTCTGAGACATCCATTGTGGTGTTGGTATTATGTGATGATGTGACTTTCGGACTGACATGCTCACATTCTGGATCATGACATCTTCTTATCAGAGTAGCAGAAGCTTTTGTTGATTCATGATATTGGCAGCAGCGTAGCAGAAGCATGGAGTGAAAAATATCAGAGTCATTGATGCCTTAGTCATGCTTTCTTTCGAGATGAATGTGTAGAGTGAGCATGCAGCTATGAATTGACCGCTTCATTCTGATCAGCTGCAAACGTAGGGAGTACCTACATAAAACATTTAGCAATAAAGCGCACGAAAGTGTCTTTGATCACTTTCGTTGAATTGAGGTACACGGCCCACGGTTCCCCGTTGATCAGTACAAGTACTGCCTGTGATCGGGTATAATTCCGAAGAATTTCCTTGACAGGGTTTCGCAGCTGCTCTAGCTGTTCTCAAACCGGAGCGTCTCAAAGAAGACAACACGGAGTGAGTGAACCAGCGAATAGAGATTCACTGATTGATGAAATGAGATTTGAAAAACAATCGTGTATTGCTCAATAGAAATTGTTTTTGCAATACAACGAAGGTTTTAGTGAAAATCAAGTATCAATCATAAACGCCTTTTGATTTGAAATATTTGTACACAGTCTAAGTGCTAAAGAAAAGAGTTTTTAAGCACAAAGACCGGTTTTTCAAAGGTATCCGTCAATCCATAACCTGAACCAGGATTGATTCAAGAATTGAATCGCCCCATTGTTTCTGTTCAGTTGTCACATGGTTGATCTAATGATTAGATCTCACATGCCACCTACCAGGAGCTTGTTTGATGTTGGCTCCAGAAGGCTTTCCATCTTCATTGTGAATATGTAAGCATATCACTCAGATGTTCTGGCAATACCACAAGGATAATGCGTAGGACTCAAGATATAATCTCTCTTTCCACATTATGTGAAAAAGAGAGTCTTCATTGTAAGTGTCCTAATGAGATTTATTTATGATCTCGAGGCTCTAGACTTAATTTGTGCATAATTTGGATCCTATATCGGAGACTAGGGAGAGGGTCTCCTTCTTCAATATCAACAATCTCTAAGAGAAAGTCGATAGATAATGTCGGTTCCCCGTGAGAATGAAACAAGCCCTTTTAAGAGGAACTTGAGTAGTTTGGGAAGTTTTAGTGCAGTGCGTCACTGGGTCCATGACGTCTTGTCTTCAATACCGGTGTTACCTTGGTAACAGCCAGTAGCAAATGAATTGAACCCGGTTTCTGCCCTAAGGTTGAATCAATGGAGGGCTATTTGTTTTCACCCTTTTCACATTCAATTCTTTTTAATTCTTCAACCCCTTCAGTGCTTACCAAGACCTCATAGCTAGAACCTTGTTGGGTTTATTCCGGTACTAGCTCAGTCTCAGTCCGCACTCTTCCCTTATCTCATTTTTCTCCTTTTATCATTATACCTAAGAACTCTACACTAACTAGTGGATAGTCCCTGGGTAGATCCCTCCTGTTCTGGCGGATCATGGAAACAAATACCTAACCTTATCATCCTTATATCACCATACATAAAGTAAAGTTGGTCGGTCTTTTTGGTATTGTTCATCTGCCATATGGAACCAATTGAAAACCATTTGAAAATCAATCCAGATACTTATGATATATTATCAAAGCATTTTGTACCTGAATTGTTTTTGATATTTTTAGAACGAGAACTCCCCCTCAACATGTGCATCAAGTATTTGAAATTGTTTTGCACACGGAGGCAAGAGAAAGAATTAACTTCTTTGATTACCGTTTTCTAAAAGATATCAACATCACTTCCCAAATCAAATCAAGTAGATAGAGCATTTTGGGGAAGGATGAGGTTTTCATAATTTTGCTCCCCCTCAATATGTGTTTCTAGGTTTGAAAAGAGTTTTGCACATACTAGAGGGAACCTGCACATTGAGAAAAATGATTACCTTTCAACTCATTTTGGTTTACGATAGATGCTCCCCCTCAACATGTGCATGAAAAATTAAAATCGTTTGGCACATGTGGGAAGGAGGGCTTGTACATCCTTATAAAACCATTTACCGATTTATCAGTATAGATCCAATTTAAATCACAAATTCTCCCCCGATCACAAATATCAAATAATTTGAGATTTGTGATCTCTGTAGATTTAAATTGATTTTGAAAGCTTTTAAGGAGAATTGTGACTTGATAAAAAAAAATTTAACTGATATGGATCGGATATTAAGACTTTAAACTCCATTGTTTGAACATGCATGATTATCTTTTGAAAAACAATTGAATGACAAATAACATTTTAATTTAATTGAAATCATTCTCCCCCTCAATCAATGACATAGGTTGTTGATTGAGAGATAGATATTTTGACAAATAAGTTCGGATGATTATCAAAAATAGAGTCCAAGTTATTTATCAAAACAATCTGTTTTCAGCCGATAACTGTTTATAGAATCAGAGCATGAAATTTTGAAAAACATGAAAAAGCATGGCTCTGTTCTTTCTTTGAAAAGCGGGTTACTGTCTGAAATGACAATAAACCATTTTTTCTCTTTCTCCCAAAAATATTTTTTGATTTTTTGAATTTTTAATTTTTTTTTTTTTTTTTTTTTTTTATAAAAATTCGAACAACATCTAAAGTCCCGTGTCATTCTTTGAATGACAACATTAAGACCGTAGATATTATCGAATCGAGAGAAACAAGACAAAATGACAATATTTTTTGAAGATTTTTCGAATTTTTCAAATTTTTATGGATTTTGAAAGTTTTATATTTTTCTATTTGATTTTTTTAAGTTTTATAATTTTGTATTTTGATTTTCGAATAGATATATACAGGAGATAGATGAAGATAGACCTTTACTTCTCGTCTTCCTCCTGAAGACGTTTGAGTGTTTCTGGTTGAAGGCTTTTCATGCCCAGTCGTGGAAGAATAAACTCAAAGCGTTCTCTTGGAAGAGCTTTGGTGAAGATGTCTGCTAACTGGTATTCAGTCCTCACAAAATAGAGTTCCACTACACCTTTTTCCACTTGTTCCCTGATGAAGTGATGTCGAATGTCGATATGCTTAGCTCTTGAGTGTTGAGCGTTATTGCATGAGAGAGCAATTGCACTTTTATTATCACAGTACAGAGGGATTTTGTCGAATACGAAGCCATAGTCAGTTAATTGAGATCTCATCCAAAGGACATGAGCACAATACGATGACATGGCTATGTATTCCGCCTCTGTAGAGGAAATAGAAGTACTCATTTGCTTCTTTGATGACCAACTCACAAGCTTATCACCCAAACACTGAGCACCTCCAGACGTACTTCGACGAGTATCTTGACACCCTGCATGATCTGCATCTGCATATGCTGTTAGTGACATACCGGTGTCTTTCGGGTACCAAAGTCCCATATTGATGGTTCCTTGGAGATACCGAAAGACCCGTTTAACTGCTTCAAGGTGCTTTTTAGTAGGCTTAGCCTGGTATCTAGCACACATACAAACAGCAAACAAGATGTCTGGTCTACTAGCAGTGAGGTACATCAGGGATCCAATCATACTACGATATTTCGTTTGGTCTATCATGATCCCTGAGTGGTCCTCATCTAGTTTGGTTCGATCAATCATGGGAGTGTCAACAGGGTCACTTAAATCAAATCCAAATTTCTTTAAGATCTCAGTTGCATATTTAGATTGATTTATGAAAATGCCTCCGGGACTTTGTGAAATTTGTAATCCCAAAAAGAATGACATTTGTCTCATCATTGACATTTGAAATGTTGAACTCATTTCATTAGAAAAATGATCACACTCATTGGGGTCAGTCGAGGCAAAGATGATATCATCAACATAAATTTGAACGTGAATTAAATGTTTGCCTGACTTCCTGGTGAACAATGTTGGATCGACTGCTCCTTTGCTGAATCCAGTGGATAGAAGAAACTTTGAAAGCGTATCATACCATGCCCTTGGAGCTTGTTTTAAACCGTAAAGAGCATTCTTTAGACGATAAACGTGAGTCGGATGCTCGGGATTCACAAAGCCTTCAGGTTGGCTTACATAGACGACTTCTTTAAGATCTCCGTTCAGAAATGCCGTCTTTACGTCCATCTGATATACTATCATGTTCTTACTAGCTGCATTAGCCAAGAAGATTCTGATTGCTTCGATACGAGCAACTGGAGCAAACGATTCCTCAAAGTCAATTCCCTCCTCTTGACGATAACCTTTAGCAACCAATCGAGCCTTGTTCTTTAACACATCACCATGCTCATCAAGTTTTACTTTGAAGATCCATTTTAGAGAAATGATCATAGCACAATCTGGAGCAGGTACTAATTCCCATACATCAAGACGATCAAACTCATGAATTTCTTCTTGCATGGCATTGAACCAGCTGTCTTCATCCATGGCGATTTTAACATCCTTTGGTTCGATCTTAGATAGCACAGAGTTGAAGAAGCACCACAAGGCATCGGTTGCAAGTTGTTTTCGTGTTGATACTGGACGAGAGGGATTTCCAATGATGTTGTCTAATGGATGATCATGAGTCCATTTTCTGAGGTGTTCGTGTAGCAGTGGTTGGGGGACTGAAGTAGCAGAGTTTATGTCTTCTGAAGAAGATGGTTCTGATGACGATTCAGGAGCAAATATGTTTTCAAATGGAGCATCTTCAGTAGTAGCAAAGGGAATATCTTCATTGTTGATACCAGAAACAGATCCATGATGCACATTCGAAGATGGATGATTTGTCGATGAGATAGAGTGATCAGCAGCAGGCGCTTCTTGGCTTAATGATATTGAGACAGAAGGATTGACTTCATTCACAGGAACATGAGCAGCCTCTGTTGTAGGAGTTGACAGTTCATTAGCACTTGGCTCATACTGTTCATCAAACATAGGATCAAACAATTTCTTTAGATCATCTTCAGATGGAGGTACATATGGAGTTTCTTGAGGAGAGTTTGGAACAAGCGATGAACCAATTGGACTGTTTTGAAGTGCGGGTCCAGAACTGAATTGTCCAGGAGCCGTTTGACCGGTCAGCTCATCAAACGTAACGTGAATTGTTTCCATGATATTTCGGGTTCGTTTGTTGTAGATTCGGTATCCCTTTTTGTTTGGTGCATACCCTACAAATAATCCAATGTCTGCTTTAGCTCTAAGTTTGCCTAAGTCTTGTCCTTCATTAGTTGGATAACACAATGCTCCAAACACACAAAGGAAAGAAAGATTAGGTTTTCTGTTGTGGACAAGTTCATATGGTGTCTTTCCATGAACAGTGTGAATCAGGGAACGATTTTGTGTGTAGCATGCAGTGGCAATAGCTTCAGCCCAGAGAAACATTGGAACCTTTGAGTAAATCAGCATTGTTCTAGCGGCTTCCACAAGGGTTCGATTTCGTCTTTCAACTACACCGTTCTGTTGAGGAGTTCGTGGAACACTTCTTTGATGGCTGATTCCAATGCTTTCATAAAAGTCACTAAGTTGTTTGTTAACAAACTCAGTTCCATTGTCTGTTCGGATGATTCTTACAGTTTTGTTAAGTCGAACCTGCAGCTGTTTGATGAGTTTGATGATGATATCAGGAGTTTCATCCTTTGTCCTTAAGAACTTGACCCAGGTGAATCTAGAGTAGTCATCAACCACAACCAACACATATTTCTTACCAAAGATGTTCTGCACTCTCATTCGTCCACACAAATCCATATGAAGGGTATGAAGAACTTCTGTAATTGAGTTTGTAGGTTTGGGTTTGTGGGCATACTTTTTGCTTTTACCCAATTGGCATGCTGAACAAAGATGATCCTTTTCATACTTTAGTCTAGGTAAACCTACAATTAAGTCCTTTCTAGAAAGATCATTGATGGTGCCGAAGTTCAAGTGATTGAGGCGACGATGCCATAACCATGACTTTGTTTTTGAAGCCTTTGACAACAAGCAAATTGGAGAAGACCTCATCATGTCATCGATAGAGATGGTGTAAAGATTTGAGCCACGATTTCCTTTTAACAGTTCCTTACCATTAAGTTCTCTAACAAAACAAGTATGTTTTCTGAAGGCTACTTCTAGATCAGAATCAGAGAATTGACCAACAGAGAACAGATTATGACCCAGATGTCACACCCCCAAATTACCTGTTTTGCAGCGGAATGGAATTCCTGGGGATTGACTGTCATAGCATCATAATCACAGTTATATTGAACGACCTAAAGTGTCGTTTGGAAAATACATCGCTTGATTTAATAAAATAATCAGAGTTTACAAAGTAGGTCCCAAATGTAAATCAACTTGTGCGGAAATAAGTTTGTTACAATTCAAACGATGTTTTAAAGTACGTAAAACCCAAGTGAGACGCGTCGTCACCACGACTCCATGATGTGTCCAAATGCATGCCATGAAGTGAATGCCTTAGATACCTGAGATAAAACATGCTAAAAGTGTCAACACAAAGGTTGAGTGAGTTCATAGAGTTTGTTTTGAAATGTAAAGCCTTTAGAAATCGTTTATGCAGCAAAGGCATTGTGAATCCACTCAGCTCCAAGTCCCGCCCATACAAAACTTGCAACCTGTGTGTTCACAACCCATTGCCAAGATATGTATAGTCAATGATAATCCCAAGACATTCAGCACAATGATAATCCCAAGACATTCAGCACAATGATAATCCCAAGACATTCAGCACAATGATAATCCCAAGACATTCAGCACAGTGATAATCCCAAGACATTCAGCACAATGATAATCCCAAGACATTCAGTCCAATGATAATGATACAGGATATGACTAAACATTAAGTTCAGTTAAGCATGTAGTTTGCAAATAGATATGAATGTCATAAAAGATGATGAGCATGTATCTCCCCCAAAACAGTTATGAAAACAAGTAAAAGTAGGGGCTATGGAACTCACATGGACAATAATGCGATGGCAAAAGTGGATACACTGAGGTATAGCGTGAATCTCGTAAATGACCTATTATGAATGATATGATATGTAATGAGTTGCAATGTAATGTTATGCATGCACTTCGTATGTTATTTATACCATTTACGGGTTTTGAAAATATTACTCGTCGTCGAAAAATACTCTTTTGACGTCTTGACCCTTCAAAAATGACTTTACAAGTTTTTACGTCAAAATGTCATCCTACAATGGTTTTATAACGATTTTTGGTGAAATTACTACTTTTCGTCGCAAAACAATGTCGTCGGAATTTTCTTGAAATTAACAAAAATGGCTTCGGAAAAGTAGTCGTAAAATAGTGTACGTCGATCGTTAGAGAACGAACTCGACGGTTTTGGAAAGTTTGTATCGATATCTAGAAGTTTCAGTTCAGGAGTTTTCGTCCAAAAGGTCTCGACCATAAAGATATCAAAGGCTAAAGATGGTGGTTTTTGCTAATTGTGTGCAGAAAATGAGTTTCGGCCAAGTTTGAACATCCGTAAATAATTTACCATAACTCCGCTTGACAAACGGCTTTTTGTTTTGAAAAATATGGCCGGTGAACTTGATTTTACTAGAAGACATTTCGTTATAAAAAGTTCTACAACCTTGTTAAAAACAGCCGCAAACATAGCCTTTACAGCTAACGAAATACTTGTAACGTAAAAATAATATAGTTTTTCAGAAAATAATATTTACGGCAACTTTATAAAAACGTGCATATATTTGTCGTTTTAAATCCGTTTTCTACGTAAAATATGTCCTTAGCTTCGTATCGAAGTAAACTAATATATTTTTGAGAAGTCGAAATAATTTGTGAAGCTTAAGGCTCGTTTTTGACCCGAAAATACTAAAAACAGCAAAGCTGAATTTTCTGAAAAGTGTACGTTTCGTCGTCAAACATTAAAAATTCACCACGGCTTCGTTATAACTCCGTTTTTATCCGTTCAAAAGGCCACGGATTCGTTTTAAAGTATATTTTCTAAATATCAAGGCCAAAATGTCGTACCATCAGTAGGTTTTTCCAGAAATCCGAATTAAGGACAGAACACCAAAATATAGTTATCGAAAATAGTTTTTCTCGGACAAAACCTATTCTAATCCCTTCAAATCAACTCCACAACTAATCTAATCCTACCATACACCTTCTTAGGGTGTCATGGGTTCCTAATCACCATCAAGACCAAAGATTACCATGGGAATATTTATAGGATGACTAATATATATATATAACTCCAAAAATCATGAAATAAATGGTATAAATCACATATCATGCATATAAGCTCCAAAAATGAAAAGAAACATATGAAAATGAAAAGGAAACATGAAAATGATAAGAATATGCTTACTAGTGCAAGTGAAGAGGTGTAGGTAACAAAGGATTAACTTAAATACCCTTGGTTTTTATTTCAAAACCATAAAAAGAGTATAAACTAGGTTGTAAACACTTGAACTTGATAAAAAAAATCTTGATCCCCTTTGTTCTTGAGTGTGGCCGGTTTTGAGAGCCAAAAGGAAGAGAGAAATAAAAATTTTTCTTAACTATGTGAAAGTGTTAGATACATGAATGATGAAATAAGAATGTAAGACTTATGTATAGTGAAGAAACAAGAAGTTAACAAACCATGCTACCAATAAATGCACTCCTTGACTTCCCCCCCTTCCAAAACCGGATTTAGGGGATTATTGTCCTCAAAATATCTTTTTTTTTTTTTTTTCAACATGTTTACTTGTATATTTTGTGTATTATTTGATACAAAATGTAAGTAAAACAAAGTTAAATTAAGGTGAAGGGAAGTTTTTGGTACAAGTAACTTTTTAATAAATCAAACTAGAATGTATTGAGGTGATAAAAATTGTAAAAATACTTTCCTTGTGAAAATTGAGTGATAAAATAATTATCGTAAGATTTTTAAGAAAACAACGTAATAATTAAATTTTTACGATTAAAATGCCAAATAAATGTGAAACACTAGGAAAACTAAAAATATAGTTTTTATAAACTAAATGTAAGTTTAAAAATACCTCGGGATCATTTTTGAAAGTAACGGGTTAAATGTTAAAAATAATAACTCACGCGATAAAGATTATTAAACATAAAAATTACGCGTTGAAGGTGAAATGAAATGTCGTGAATGTACTAATGAGATGCACATGATGTCAATGAAATGTAGACTAATCATAGTCCATATGAAATGTACGTGATGTCATGATCATGAATTCGCCGCTAAACCTCCAAGGTTACGCGAATTTGAAACAAGTAAACCAAGTTTACTATAAATGTTGAAATAATGAAACATGAATTGTGTCGAGAAATGACCTGAAAGTACGGGTTGTCACACCAGACCTTCCACATAGTATACTCTGGAGATGACACTATCACCAACAACGTAATCTCCATAACTCATGATTGCACCGAAATGATCATTACCGAATCTAACAGTCCCGATGAATTTGCTCACGAAGTTCATGAGCCGCGACCGGTCTCCAGTCATATGCTTGGAACAGCCTGAGTCCAGGTACCACAGAACGATTTGAACGATCTGCAGTTGAACACATACAAGAATGGATAACTGGATAATTGGGATCCCCATGCAAGAATGGGTTCCATTTGGTTAGTAACAATGGTTGGAACACCCACATCAGAAAAAGAAGCATTCATATCAGAAATTAAGGCACTGGAATCATTGTGAATAGATGCAGTACTAGTGTCTGTATTAGCCATGTTCACAGTGTGCTCACTTCTTAAGGGAATAGTTCTACCAGTAGGCATCCATTTTCTAGTAGCCATTGTCTGATTATTCTTATGACCAACAGTTATCCAATAATAGCCTATCTTACTAAATGTTCTTCCTGTGGGTTTCCACTGTTTTCTAACTTTCTTTCGTTTTTGCCTTTTTGCCTTTTTAGCATGAATTTTAGCATTAACAACATTAACTGGACAATTAACATCATTAGGCAAAACATTAACACCACATTCAAGCAGACATTAATACAAGGTTTGCAAATAGTATCAGAATTCGAATTAATTACAGTACGCCTATGGCTAATACTAGAATCAACACGATTCGTTTTATTCGATTCAAGCTTAAAATTCCTAGATTGTTCTTCTACTCTTTTCCAGTGCACATTCTTAGCTTGCGAGGTCCAATCATTCCTTGTATTGTCTTGAGACTTTGACCTGCTCCCTTTAATGTCACTGATTACTCCTGTAGAGGGAATGGGAATAATAGTTGGTTTTACTATTCTTTGCATCACCTGTTTAGATGTGCTGGGATCTGAACTACATGCAGGCACACTAAGGTTCACTTTCTTAAAACTAGAAGTGCTGGGATTTGTACTCCTAGAAGGCACACTTGAGTTCTCTTTCATAGCATTGACATATCTGAAATCTGAACTACTTAAAGGCACACTAAGGTTCACATTCAAGACATTGGGATTCGAATGAATATCATACTTGGCAATAGGCATCGAACATGGAATCAAAGGATTAACTCTCTCACCTAAGGACTTTGGGCATATTGTGATCAAGCATTCTAGGATTTCTTAAGATCGTTTGGCATATAGGCATGCATGTCCAATTGCATTATCATGAGGTTTCTCTAACTTATCCTCTTCAACAATCTCACGCAGACATTCTAGGCAATCCTTAAGGGATGAGAAGTATGTTTGAACATCAAGTTTGTTGTTCCAGAGATGAGGAGGGACATATTTCACAGACAAAGCATATTTATTACAAGAGTGAACCTTTGATACACCATTCTCCCCATTGGTCATTGGCATTTTCCCTTTTACCTGACTCTTCAGATTCTCAATTTCCTTTTGCAATGAAGCTATTTGTTCGTTATTTTTGTTACGAGTGACCTGTATTGATTCAAATAACTCATTGTAATGACGTTTAACCTTTTCATTTTCTTCTAGAAAACTTTCATTTTCCTTTTGTAATGCATTTACTAGGTTTTGAAGATGAAACGTTTGAGAATTCTGAGAATCTAAAGGAGGAGGCATTTGGGAGCCTGTCATATTGTTCATTTGACCCTTTAATTGAGAGATTTGGGCTTTCAACTTTCTGATCGTGTTGCACTGAGCTTGAATCTGTTCATCACGTTTGTTAATTTGAAAAACTGCATCAAACTCTGGAGCATCTGAGGATGTCTTGATATTTGAAGTTTTGACATTTTCCTTAAGATGTTGATATTTTAGTTGTAAATTAAAATGCTCAACTTCTAGTTTAGAAAAATGTTTAACCAAATTGTCGTGATCATCCAGTTCAATTTTCTCGTTTAGTTCAGAATTAGTTTTTTCAAGCTCAATGACACGATCATGGGAGACTTTCAGGGCAACAGATAGTTCATGAAATTGAGAAGCAGTAATGGAGCAATTCGTAGCAGTAAAAAACACATCTTGAGCAATACATTCAGAAATTATGTTATCATTCAGTGTATGTAAGTTCTTCCTCTCAATCTCATTATATTTTAATGCTCGCTCATAATCACTAACCTCAACAATCATTGCATCAAATTCCTTTTCCATTTCCTTAATGTCTGAATTCATTCCCTTTTTAAGACTCTCAAAGTGATCCTTTAGTTGTTTAAAGAAAGGCATGACTTCAGTTAAATAACATTCTTTAGTTTGCTCAAAACCTCTTTCTCCTTCCGTAATACCAGTGGGTGGGATCCTTTTCTTGCATGTTTTCTCAAAATCAACGAACAGTTGAAAGATAACATATTGACTGATTAAGGTCTTGCTTTTAGTGGCAATTGTTCTAGGAACTAGATGCATTGGGGTATTTGGAGGATATACAGTCGCTCTAGGCATTTTCCTAAGAGGGGGGTTGGTTTCAACTATATTTTCAGCTTTCTGCTTATCTAAATCCATTTTCCAGAACACTTGTTCGGGAGTCAACAATGTCTGAGGCTTAAACTTGTTTAAGGCAATCCAATTCTCCTTTTTGTAATCATGGGGTGTGATGATTACTTTCTTTTCTTTACATTTTGGTTCAGCTAGTTTCTTGTTCATCTTTTCCCTAGTGATTTCATCTGATTTTTTATCTTCCTCTGAACACTCAAAGCAACTA